>OX276459.1:491142-963642 GCA_946251905.1 Cryptocephalus moraei
CAAAGCGCATCGGTCGGGAACATTGTTAAAAATGCAACAATTTAAAAAGAAATTAAAAAACGCGTTTTTTCCCGAATTGTTTTGCTTCTAACTTTTTAATTATTGAATTTGAAGAAAGTTGAAGAGAGGAAAAAGTTGCAGAATCTATTTTTACATAAAATGGCATAAGTTATAAATTCAAAAATTTATTAGCGGTTTTGCCAAATAGTAATAAACAACAAAAAATCGGCCCAAAAAAGTGTTTTTTAACTTTTTATTTTAGGCACTTTAAAATATAGTTAGGACTTTCCTATCACAGGTACAAAATCCTCAAGTTATGATAAAAGAATCGAGTAAATTTCGTTTCGATCGGATTATTAGAGTTTGCACAATAATTTTGCAATCCAGAAAAATCGGAAAATATTGAAAATTTTCAAAATTGTTTAAAGTGTTTTCCACTATTCGATTTTAATAAAACTAGCGGTCATATATAAGAGGGAACAATCTTTCATGTACTTTTGTCAGAATTAAAAAATATTTATTAGAACGGATACAGTCATTGTTTAAAGTTGGTATCTTTTTTTTTGCTTATAAACAAATAGATTATCTCGGCGAATTTTTTGTTGAATGAAATTCTGAAAACATAGCAGGAAAGTGCTCGGAAAGACGCTTCTTTTTATTCATAATAAGTTGCTATTTTGCTCCTTAGCTTCTGAGATATAACTCCTCAAAGTTGTTTAGTGTTTAATAAAATGGTTAATAATGGTTAATAAAATTACTATTTTTTCTCATATCTTAAGAAATAATTGTTTCTCACAGTAACCAGTATAATATTTTTGTTGAAATTTACATTGAAAAGATTAAAATTTAAATTCAAAAAATGTCTCGCTTCGAATTTTGACAAATTCAAAAATTTGACATTTCTATTAAACACAGTTACAGGGTAGAAATTAATTACCTTGTAGTACATACTTTTAGGTTCAAAAACTTGATGCATCGGCAATGAAACAGCATCTCTCTTTAAATATCTAGCATTGTCGGTTGCACCTATTTTAGACACAAAATCATCTTTACTGAAATGTTTTGAGCAAATATAGGACGATTTTGTTATGTTATCATTTTCGCTAAGTCCCAAAACAGAAATCCAAATATTTCTTTTAATTGGATCTGCTGGAAACCTAAAATAATAACACTGATAGAACGCCACTGAGATGATACATAACCTCAAAAAATTTCATTAATAAATTTCTTTATTTACCTATGAAAAGACAATCCCGAGGCTTTCCCTGCATCGCTATAAACGTTGCATATTTTGCACCTATTAACTATTGTTAAATGTTTCCTATTTTTATCAAAATTACTCCCGGTTAGTTTTGATTTGGTTAGGTTAGCGTGTGACAGACTAGGACGCGATGTTGCCACGTTGCCTCTCATAACGAAAGTCTATATTATTTTAGATTTACGTACAACTCACCAACCGCAGGCGAAGTAGGCTGGATGTATAAGCAAATCGTAAGCGAGAATTCTTCATTTGCATTCATGCAACAGCGCAAAAAAACGCTTAGAATGTGCTAAGATCTTGTCAATACATTATTTTGTAAACAAACGGGTCTAGTTATATTAATGGTCTGTGGTCGCCAGTCTACGTCACGAACTCCGCCTCCCCCGCACGACTCCCTCGCCCGGGAACTATACAATGAGGTAACCTATTTAAAGTTGATACGCCTTGATAACAACTAAGGAGAGGGGGTAATAAATTTTGTAGACGGAACCGGCCATATTGAGAAGCCACTTTTCGAACGCGTGCTTGCGATTGTTATTACTGAATTGTGCAGTAGCGGATCTATGGGGGTAGCTGCAGTCTACCATTGGGAACCAAAGTTTAACAATTAATAATAAATACATACATATTTTTAATATAATATACCCACTACATAACTGAATCAGCTCTTCCGCTCCTTCCTGGTTTCCTGCTCGTTCTTTGTCTTCCTGGTATACCTGGAGCACATTTCTTTTTTGGTATTTTTTTTCTATTAACTGATTAATCCCAAAATCTGAAATTTTTTGTTTGTTTCCGTTTTCCAAAGAATGAACAACGGCGTAAGGGTTTAAAAACTGATGTAGGTAATTTTGTTATGAACTATTAGTATAAATATGCGTTAAATTAATCAAGAAAATTAAAAATAAAACATTCTTTACTTAATTCGTATTGAGCAACCTTTGTATTGTTTCATATTGTAACGTTTTTACTATAGACTAAGGGGCCGTCCATAAATCACGTGACGCTAAATTTCCCTTTTTTGAACCCCCTCCCCCCCCCCCACCATGATAAACCGTGATATGCCGTAATAACCCCCTAAGAATCACGTGATAATTTTTGACACCCCCCCCCAATTTAAAATAAATTATACCAATTTTATTCTGTTTGATAAAAGAAATTATTCTATATTACAGGGGAGAAAAATTATTTATAGTGCTAAATTTAAAATTTTTAAATTTTTATAAACTTTTCAATGTTTGGAACTTATAGGTATTTATATTTTACAACGTAATAATAGTCTAGTTTAAAGGCAATAATATTTAAACGACGTCCATTTGAGAATTCAGTAGGAATTATAAACAAAATTTCTCCTTTAAGGTTGGTAGGTAGTATTGGAAAAAATAGCGGCAATTTTTGAATATCACGTGATACGATTACAACCCCCCACCCCCCCTCCGTGATAAACCTTGATAAAAAGGTAACCCCCTCCCCCCCTAGGAGCATCACGTGATTTATGGACGGCCCCTAAGACTAAAACACTACGCGATTATCCTAATTAATTTATTTCTAACACTACACTTATAAACTTAACTTAACAATCACCTAATTCATATTCGTATACGGAGATGTTTATTTATTTTTAACGCGCGCGGTCTCTCGCTCGAATGTTTACACACCGGTTCAACAACTAACTTCTCTCGGGTCCGACATTCCCTTTTTATGGCTAGCCTTTCGCTTGCGAGAACCTTCGAGATATTCGGTGGAACGTTCTGGTCCCTTCGAGATGGGATTCTAGAATTCGAGGAAGTTGTTATCGCGTCGAACAGCCGAGAAGGCTCTGGTCGGTGCGCACCGCATAGGATTCTCCGAACCACGAATACTGCGAACTAGTGTAGCTCCCGGCGTGTTTATGCCGCGGCGAGCCGTTTCGTTACACTGCTCCCGCCTTAAAGATGTTTCGTCCCGAAACGTGTCTCTGACAGGCCCATGTAGAAACCTACAGTTGGTCCCCTGTCTACACCGCGAGGTTTGGTGGAAATAACATGCTACTGTCTTCTTGTGGGGACTCCTCCCAGGATTCCAACAACACACCAAAATGTCTATCCCGGTGAAGCGAAATAAGACCTCCAGCATATTCCTGACGACCCTCCAGTCCATGGCGTCCAATCCGCAAGACAATTTCGGGATAGCTAACTTAGTTAGATCTTCGTTAAGTAGGGTATCCCTGAGGTCATGTAGTGCGTCCCACAGGTCCAAATAGGTGGGCTTGTAAAAGGACCTCTTCTTGGTAACCAGGTAGAAGAGTGGCCGTCGTGATCCATCTTCCTTAATCTTCAGTGCCCGCCCGACCGCCGGTCCCTGCTGATGGAGTTCGTCCAGTTTGCCGAACCTCGTCCGAAACTCCGCGGCAATTCCCCGGGACATCCGCAGGTCCTGGGCCACGCAATGAGCCAGCGCATATTCAGCCGGTGTTCCGAAGAGATCCCGTTGTTCTTCCCTGGTCACACCGAATCGGGCCTTTCCGGTCCCACCATACGCAGCCATAAACTCTTCAAAGGAGGGCTCATCCTCTTGGGGCCGTAGTTGGCACACCTGTTGATCTTGGTCGTGGTCTCCCTCGAAAGGCGCTAATCGGTTGTAATGCACGACCCTGGGCTTCCCATTCGGAACTTTGCTGATTCGGTAGATGACGTCATTTATTTTTGTTTTCACTGTATATGGCCCTTCCCAAGCTTTCTGAAGCTTCGGGGATAACCCTCGTCTCCTTTGTGGGTTGTACAGCCACACCAGGTCTCCTTCTTCATATATGCCACTGTCCGCCCGAACGTCATAGTGATCCTTCATGCGGTCGCTGGCGACTTGGAGATTCGTCCGTACCATCTCGTGAACCTGGTCCATCTTTCTGCGCAGCTCGGTGACGTAGTCTTCCCCAGCCAGATCTTCTCCCGGTTTGCAACCGAAGCTCAGATCGCAGGGAAGCCTCATCTCTCGCCCGAATAGTGCCCTTGCTGGTGTTTGGCCGGTGGACTCGTTGATGGCAGAACGGTAGGCCATCAGGAAAAAGGTGAGGTGTTGATCCCAGTCTCGTTGGTGTTGAGACACTACCTTCGAGAGGTACTTGCCCATGGTGCGGTTCATCCTCTCCACCATTCCGTCAGACTGAGGGTGCAGCGCCGTCGTTCTAGTTTTGCGAATTCCCAATTTTTCGCAAACTCCCTGGAACAGCTCGCTCTCGAAGTTACGCCCCTGATCGGAATGCAACTCCAACGGTACTCCGAAGCGGCTCACTAGCTCCTTCACCAGGACATCTGCGACAGTTGTGGCTGCTTGGTTGGGAATCGCGTAGGCCTCTACCCATTTCGTGAAGTAGTCCATCGCCACCAGGATGTACTTGTTGCCGCAATCGGTTTCAGGAAATGGTCCAGTAATGTCTAGGGCGATCCTCTCGAAAGGACTTCCCACATTGTATTGTCTCATCGGGGCTTTCGGCTTGCGGTGCGGTCCATTGCTGGCTGAGCAAACTGTACACTTCCTGCACCATTCACGAACAGCTTCAGAGCAGCCCACCCAATAGAAACGCTCGCGCACTTTCTGCAGGGTCTTCTTTACTCCCAGGTGGCCTCCAGATGTTCCGTCATGGAGGTGACGTAGCACTTCCGCCACCTTGATCTTGGGTACGATGAGTTGGAATCGCCTTTCTGCGCCATTATCGGATTCCAGCACCCTCTTGAGCAGTCCATCCTGTATCACCAGGGAGTCCCACTGTGCCCAGTACGATTTCAGGGTCCTAGAGGATGGGGCCACTTCCTGCCATTCCGGCCGACGTTCTTCTTCTTTCCACCTCAGGATCTGTTGAAGTTCATGGTCGCCTTCCTGCGCTCGCCCCAGCTCGCCTGGTGACCATTCCTCGTCGGTGACTGTCGTGCGGCAAGTAGAAGCCTCCTTTACCTCTGCACGACTGCAGTGTGAACATCCCTCCGGACAAGGTCTTCTTGAAAGAGCGTCAGCATTACGGTGGCTGGTTCCTGCTCTATGTTCGATGTCGAAGTCATATTCCTGAAGACGCTCAATCCACCGAGCTACCTGGCCTTCCGGGTTCTTGAATCGCAGGAGCCATCTGATCGCCGCGTGATCCGTTCTCAACAGGAACTTCCTCCCATATAGGTACTTGTAGAAATGTTCTACTGACTTCACGGCGGCTAACAGCTCCCTCCTGGTAACACAGTAGTTCCTCTCGAGCTTCGACAGGACTTTACTGAAATAGCCAACCACCCGCTCTTGCCCATCTTGCAGTTGTGACAAAACCCCTCCGATCCCGTCGTTGCTTACATCTGTATCCAGGATGAAGCGTCCTTCTTGGGTGGGAAACCCGAGGACCGGGGCCGTCGTCAGGCGTCTTTTCAGGGCGTCGAAGGCTGCTTGGCATTCTTTATCCCAAAGGAAGGCTCGTTTTTCCTCGGTTAGTCGTGTCAGCGGCTTTGCGATGTCAGAAAACATTCTGACGTAACGACGATAGTAAGTGCAAAGCCCCAGGAAACTTCGTAACTGATGCTTGTCCTTCGGTGTTGGCCATTCTTGGACTGCTCGCACTTTTTCAGGATCCACCTCGACGCCGTTACTGCTGACCACGTGACCCAGATAGTGTACTCTCGTTCTTAAGAGATGGCATTTCTTTGGGTTGAGCGTCAGGTTAGCTATTTGGAGTCTCTTGAAGACTTCCTCCAGGTTTGACAGGTGTTCGTCAAACGTCCTCCCTACGACGATTATGTCATCCAGGTACACGAGGCACGTTTTCCAGGAGAGCCCTCTGAGTATGTTCTCCATGAGCCTCTCGAAAGTAGCAGGCGCATTACACAACCCGAATGGCATTACGGTGAATTGCCACAGTCCAGATCCTACTGTGAAAGCCGTTTTTTCCTTGTCTGCAGGGTCCATTTCCACCTGCCAGTAGCCACTCTTCAGGTCCAGGGTGGAAAACAGCTTCGATCCAGCCAGAGTATCCAGGGTGTCGTCTATCCGGGGAAGAGGGTAGCTGTCTTTCTTCGTGACGTTGTTTAGTAGACGATAATCTACGCAGAACCTGGTGTCTCCATCCTTCTTCTTTACCAGGACTACAGGAGATGCCCAAGGACTGCTAGATGGCTCGATCACTCCCTCTTTCTCCATGTCGTGGATGATCTTCTCCGCTACCTCCCGCTTGGCCTGCGGCAACCTCCTTGCTGACTGGCGGATTGGTCTCGCGTTCCCCGTATCGATCTTGTGTCTAACAATACTCGTTCTCCCAGAAGGACCCTTGTCAGACACGAAAATCGATCGGTATCTACGGAGTAGCTCAATAAGCCTCTTCTTCTCGGCCCCAGCGAGAGAATCGCAGGCATTCACTAGAGCTTCCTCCACTTTCGCGGCTTGGCAGGCAGCGCTTCCCGTCACCTGGTGGATCAATGACGTCACTGGTGAGCAGGTTCCCACTTTGGTCCCCTTGCGGATGGTAACTGGGTAGTCATTGATGTTAATGAGCCGGACTGGAATTTCATCACCCAGCGTCACCAAGGTCTTCCCTACTAGAACGCCTCGGCCCACCTCCACGTCGTGGTTCCAAGGTTCCACTACGGCAGGACTCCCTTTTCCTGTGACGCCTTGAAGTCGGGTCACCACTATCGATTCGCTCCTACTCGGCAGGGTCGTGTCTTCCGTCAGCCTTATCTGGTGGACCGTCTCGCCCTTGGTGTGCAGGAAAATTTCCTCTGGGCCGACCTGCATTACTTGTCGTTTCAAATTGAGCGCGAAGCCGTGGGTCTTCATGATGTCCATTCCCAAGATGGCGTCCTCTTCTATGTCGGCGATCAGGACTCGGTGTGGTGAGAATCGTGCAGTGCCGATCTTGAGCTCGACGTCTATTTCTCCGTGGACGGCGGCAGCTTCGCCCGTAGCCGTTCGCAACCTCCACCTGGACTCCATCACTCTCTTCCCTCGCGTGTTCAGCAGGCCTGGCTTCAGGATCGTCTTGGATGCCCCGGTGTCGATCAGTAGAGTGTGCTTCCTGCCGTTAATTTCGCCATCCACGTACAGGCTGCCACCTTCACCTCTCAGGGTAGCTATCTTGATGAGGGGGTCTTGGAACGGGTATCTGGTCGGAGCTGCCCCCTTGGAGCCGACCCGCTTTAGTTTTCCGACGTCTGGGCCGTCGTTGGCTTCTCCACCCTAGGGCGCTTGCAGTCCCTTCGGATATGGCCAACCTCTCCACACCCCCAGCATTTCGCCGGTTCCCTTCTGCCTCCCTTCAGCAGTCCCTTGAGTGCGTTGAGGACAACCTGCTCCAGGGCGTCCTCCTTCCGCTCGGCTTCCACGCATGCGTCGTCCCCGACCACCGCCCGAACACGGCCACAGCTCCTTGACGCCTCCGTCGCAGCCTCGTATTCCAGGGCCATGGAGAGGGCATCCAATGTGCTCTTGGGACGCGACAGCCGTACCGCCCGCTGCATCTCCACATCCCTCAAGCCGTCGATGAAGGCCGAGACCGCGAGACTCTCCGTCATGGACTCCGCCGCTTCCGGGTAGGCGAATCTGACTAACTTCGCGATGTCGGCTTCGAACTCCTGAAGACTCTCTCCCTGCTTCTGTCGTCGGTTCTTCATTCGGGATTGGTAGACCTGCCCCAGGTGTGCGTGCCCGTATCGCCTCTCCAGCCTCTGGACGAGTAGCTCGAAGTTGTCCAGCTCTCCCTCTGGAACCGTCTGCAGCACGTCGAGGGCGCTTCCCCGGAGAGCGACCGTCAGAGCCACTGCCTTGTCCCTTGGCGCCCAGTTGTTGGCTTTCGCCGCTGCCTCGAACTGCCGGAGGTAGTTCTCCCAGGGTATTTCCCCGTCGAAGGTGGGCGGCTTCACTCGATGACTCGCAGTAGGAACTGCCTCGATCCTGGTTGCCTCCTCGATCCTGGTCACCTCCTCCGAGTCGTTAAACGGGTTACCTGAACTGGACATGTTTTGCCGACTGGGCTGGAAATGCATAGATTGTAATCGATTCCCTAATTCTCGCAGTTGGTTCTCCAGTTCCAGTCGTTGGATTTTCTCAGTCTGAAGTGCGCTGTCAAGATTCCCAATTCTGCTATCCAGCTCACCGTGGAGTTCTCCTAGATTGTCCAACTCGCCCTGGATTTTTCCCATTTCGCCGTGGAGTTCTTTTATGTTCTTATCCAACTCGTCGTGGAGTTTTCCCAGTTTGTTGTCCAACTCTCCGTGGAGGTCTTTCATGTTGTTATCTAGTTTTCCTATTTCCTTCGTTTGGTTTTCCAACTCGCCGTGGAGTTTTTCCATTTTGTTGTCCAACTCGCCATGAAGTTCTTTCATTTCGCCGTGGAGTTCCTTCATTTTGTTGTCAAGGAGGCGCTCACCTTCTTCCTCGAAAACGAAAGTTTCAGGATCGTCTCCATTGTCGGTTAGATATTCCTCCAGGCGTTTCTGTAGCACTGTTTTCGACCCTGTCGTTTCGAGTTCTCTATCTTCCAGCTCACGTTTGAGGTCCGTCACTTTTAAATCGCGTAATTTCTTCATTGTTTTTAATTTATTTCACTAATTAATCCGCACTCTGACACTACTGTAACGTTTTTACTATAGACTAAGACTAAAACACTACGCGATTATCCTAATTAATTTATTTCTAACACTACACTTATAAACTTAACTTAACAATCACCTAATTCATATTCGTATACGGAGATGTTTATTTATTTTTAACGCGCGCGGTCTCTCGCTCGAATGTTTACACACCGGTTCAACAACTAACTTCTCTCGGGTCCGACATTCCCTTTTTATGGCTAGCCTTTCGCTTGCGAGAACCTTCGAGATATTCGGTGGAACGTTCTGGTCCCTTCGAGATAGGATTCTAGAATTCGAGGAAGTTGTTATCGCGTCGAACAGCCGAGAAGGCTCTGGTCGGTGCGCACCGCATAGGATTCTCCGAACCACGAATACTGCGAACTAGTGTAGCTCCCGGCGTGTTTATGCCGCGGCGAGCTGTTTCGTTACAATATGTTAGCATTTTGTGACATTTTATGGAAAATAAAACTGCTTCATACAAATTATTATTTCATAATTTTAGTTAATGTAATGCTACGCCATTGGAGAGAAAGATTTCTTAGACGGACCTTACACGTTCAATCTGCCGTCAATTCAATCCACGATCTTGATCATGAATGAATTGATGGCAGACTGACGGACTGACGGACGGCATTAGACGTTCAATCCAAATTGTTCGTCCAGTGTCAATCTTCCCACCGAACGTGAAGGCGAAGGCGAAAATGGATTATTACAATTTTCAAATAGGTGTCATTGGAGTAATATTAGCATTGGCAAGTAAAAGAGGCGTTAGAAGGAAAAAGTGGGTGAAAGGGTGGCTGAAGAAGCAAGAACAATACACGCATTTAAATTTAATAAATAAAATTAAACACACGGGCGAATGGGAAGATTACGAAAACTATTATCGTATGAAAGAAGCCTGCTTTGAAGAACTATTGAATATGGTGAAACCATATTTAACTAAAAAAGATACTAGCATGAGAAAGTCGATAACCGCCGAAGAAAAACTGGCTGCAACGTTAAGATACCTTGCTACTGGAAGAAACTTTGAAGATTTAAAGTTTTCGGTCTTAATGTCACCAGCTGCGCTATTAGTGAGGCCATATTGTACACATGTGAAGTACTACTTTATGTTCTTCAGTCTTATATTGAGGTAAGTAAAATAAAACTTTAATATCTGACTGTCCACAGGAAAAGAGACCTGATCTTTCAGGACAAAATTTTATAGAAGCAAAAATGGGTTGGCAAAGTTTTTTTGAATTTTGGATTTATTTAAAATATTGTTTACTTTTGAAAAATGTAAAAAAACCCGTGGAGTGATACATATTGTTTTTTACAATGCAATGTGTAATACTTGTCTAAAAAATATTAAATAGTTGCAAAGAGTAATGAAACAACTTCATAATCAAATATACGGTGACTGACGCCAGATTGACGTGAACGCATCAAACGGACAATCTGTAGTCAGTTCAATCCGGATTGACGAAATTTAATTCAGTTATTCGAATACTCATCAATCCACTCCGTCAGTCCGTCAATTCGCTCAGTATTTCGTCAATCTGGATCGCAGAATTGGATTAAATTGATGGTAGATTGAACATGATTGAACAGGTCCGTCTTACAGGAAGTCGGCCATATGCAGAAGCCACTTTGGTCTATTTGTTACAAGCACATTTGTTACCTCCTCTCTCTTTTATCTCTATGGTTACGAGTCCTCTCTCTTTTCTCTAGTCTAATAGCGTGTTCGGACGAGACAATAGAGAGATATTGCAACTCGAATAACGGCATACGGTAATTACGTTTGCGGTAAATTGACATCTACTCATGCGCAGTATGCTTTTGTGTTTGCGTAAACGTTATTTACGTTACCGCATGACGTAAATAAGGGACGAAAAACGTAATGCGCTATCGATGTTAACGCTTATAGCGATAGTCATGAAACGCATTAATCGGTGGATGCGTCCATTGTGGTATGTCATAAAATTCTCAAGGCTGTGTCTCAAGAGAGGTTAAGACAACGCCAACGGGTTAGCCAGCCTAGCCAGGTTGAATTCAAATAATTCAATTTAAAAACACGTGAAGATGGGCGAAAAAGGTGTTAAACGTCAAACACAAAACTAAACATCACTTTAACGTAAATTTAGCGTACCCCAAAGTTTGCAATAAGTCTCCATATTGTATGATTCGTCCCGTGCGCTATCTGGCCACAGAACATATATTGTTTAGAAGTGCAAACGCCGTGTATTTTGAGTGAAACACAAATGACAAGTGATAGCGGGTAAAGTCACTAAATGTGGAAAGTACCGCAATTCAATGTCCCAACGTGTTAGCGAGAGAAGTACATTTTCGGACACAATATGGCGGATTACAGCTACAATCTGCCTGTTTCATGCCTATTGTTGTGTTTTGTGGATTGTGGGTTATGTGTCATAGTGTGTCATATTTGTTTATTTTATTGTATATAGGTGTAAATTATTTTTTATGTACATTTTTCTCTCGCGAAATTTCGTTTTTACTGTTTGGGAATAAAAATGCCAAGTTGTTGTTTTATCTTTCAAAACAAGCAAATTTTTGTTTTCTATTTTGAATTTCGCGCGGCGCGGCGCGGACACAATATGGCCGCCCATTGCGGTACTTTCCTCATTTAGTGACTTTAATAGCGGGTAAAGTCACTAAATGAGGAAAGTACCGCAATGGGCGGCCATATTGTGTCCGCGCCGCGACGCGCGAAATTCAAAATAGAAAACAAAAATTTGCTCATTTTAAAAGATAAAGCAACAACTTGGCATTTTTATTCCCAAAAAGTAAAAACGAAATTTCGCGAGAGAAAAATGTACATAAAAATTAATTTACACCTATATACAATAAAATAAAGAAATATGACACACTATGACACATAACCACAATCCACAAAACACAACAATAGGCATGAAACAGGCAGATTGTAGCTGTAATCCGCCATATTGTGTCCGAAAATGTACTTCTCTCTCTAACACGTTGGGACATTGAATTGCGGTACTTTCCACATTTAGGCCCGTATCCACCAATGTTAAAAAACGACAGTTATCTCTTAACTAGCAGTTAACCACGTATTTTCATATCCACCAACAAAATTATGCTTTTAACCGAATGTTAAACTTAACTGGCAAATTTTGGCCAGTTCAGATAACAAACAGTCCGTTATTTTAAAGAAAGGTTATGTTTAGTGAACACAATACGCAGTGTTTTGAAATGTTAACAATTTGATTTTGGTAGATTTATCTAGTATTGCATTCGTTAACGAAGTCGAAAAAAGAGGAATTAAAATGCTGTTTTCAATTTTTTGATCTTTTTCCTATTTTCATAAAATCTTTTGAGGGAATCCTTGTCCCTAAAAACTCCCAAGCTGGATGTAGCATTGAAAGAATTTGTAATTTCTTTCCATGCCTGCTCTTTACTGCTGTTAGGTGTCTTATCTGTTGCTTTATTTTCGAGAATATTTTTAAACATTTTTAAATTTGTCTTGTATCAGCATAAACAGGTTAAGCTTTTCTGCTGAAGAAAAGTTCTGCTGTCTCTTCCTTTTACCTGCTGCATATTCTACATCCGGTGTATTCATCTTCCAGGAAAAATAAAACAAGTTAAAAATATTACAGAAGAGTGTAATTCTTCTTACAACTGTATCAACTTATAACTTATTGTAATGCGAGAAGTAAACAAAGCGACACATGTTTACTCGCTCCGAGTGAAGCGGTTACTTCTTCAGAATTACTACGACGTAAGAGACAGCTGCCTGAATTTTCCTGGAATGTTGTTTACGAAAAGTAATTTGTGACCTTCTGCACATTTCCTGCGTAGGCGTTGTTAAAAGAACAATCGTGCCTTCTAGAAGGTACGAGACGAATCTCGACCATGGTTGGGGTGTATATATAAGGGGGCTTGTGATCGAGGCAGGGTTGCCAGTTCTACTGAATTTTCAGTAGATCTACTGATTTGCATATTGATCTACTGATCTACTGAAACATTTCATAATCTACTGAAAAAAAAATTATGACACTTATTATTAATTTTTAGTTAATGACACACTTCTCTTGCATGATATTTCCGAATGTTCTGTTTAAATTAATTTACGGGCACCACTGATTATAAATTTGAACGCGTTTAGCGCTTGATATGTTGGTAATAAGTCACCACCACGGGGAATCACCGGTTATTGATACGTGAACCGGGACTTCCCAGCTCTCCGCGACGCGACTGTTTTTGTTTATTCGTAATTCGGTTTTGTTTCGTTTCCGTTTTCAAAATAAATTTGGTTTGATATTTTGTTAGTGGGACTTCCCTGTCGTGTGTTGATGAGTGGGACTTCACACTGTTAGAGGGTCTTCACCCGCCTTGTGTGGACTGTGGACGGAGCGGGATTATAATCGTATATAGATAATCGATAACCTATATATAGGTATCGGTTTACTTTTTTATGAAAATGTTTGATTTGTTTGTTCTTATTTTGTTGGGTATATGTTACTTTTCTTTATTTTGTAAAATATTCATATTTTTTCGACACCATAGGTTTATTTCATTATCCTTTCCTGAAATTTGTATAGCCTAAAATAAATCTACTGAAATCTACTGAATTTTTCACAAGATATTTACTGATGAAATGAAAATCGAACTGGCAACCCTGGATCGAGGGAGTTAGTTAGAAGTAGAGAAGCAGAAGTGAACGCGACATACGATCCGAAAGCGGAGCAGTACAAATAAATTATGTAGTGTCTAGTCTAGTGTACATGTAGTTTAGTGTGTTAAATAAATTAGTGGTCAATTAATGTAAATAAATTATAAAATAAACGTTACAGTATATTCTGTCATTGTTGAACGAATTATTATTTAAATTAGGAGATGAGTTGCTTTGTAGAAACCTTTTTCGTTAAAGTAAAAACGGGAGTATCGACTTCGGCTGAAAACATTTTGTAACTTGCAATTTGGTCCAAAATCAATCTTTTTTTAAAACCACATGTAACTTTTTTTTAAAGTACCAACCTCTTTGGATTTATGTCAGCAATCCTACACAAATTCACTAAATTTTCATGAAGTTCGGAAATCTCTAATCAATTTTGCATGTAATCAAAATTTGACATTTGTGCCGGTGTTGCCAGAATGTACCCTGGAGATAACAGGGAATTTCCTAACTACACAACAAAAAGTAATGGTGGATACGGTATTAATGTAAACCTTTAGTTAGTGTTAATCCACAGTTATTTAACAAATGGTTAAGGGTGTTATTGGTGGATACGGGCCTTAGTGACTTTAATAGCGGGCCCTGACTAGCGCCTCTTACGGCAGACGTTGAACTACGACTGAATTTCGTTCTGTATTTGGCGGCAAATTTGAATTCAATTGCTGGGGGAATAGGCTCGTAAAGAATACAAAAATATAAAATTATCATCTTTATTTACAACATAGTTTTAAACAAAATAACAGTGATATATCTGGATTTCCAGTAAAATAGGTAAAAGAACATATTAGTAAAAGTATTAAAATGTACATTTTATTTTGTTAAAATGTATCAGAAGAGTTATGTATAAGATATTCACATCAGAATAAATTACTCAACTCAAGATCATCATATACCACATAGAACAACAGCTAAATAAACATGTTAATGAATAAAACATAAAATAGCCTGCACAGTGCTCACATAAAAACAAAATAATTAAAATAGTTCAGTAAAAAGTACTAATAAGGAACATTTTTTGGTAATTTTGTAATAAAATCCAATACACCACAGTAACATAAAATAAATAAAATATTTCCCTGCAAAAATCTAATAAAGAACTTAATTAGGTACATTCTTTTGTAATTTTGTAAGAAAATCTCATACACCACAGTAACATAAAATAAATAAAATATTATAATAACGTATTATATACTATATTATATAATGTATATATTAATTGTATTAATCCAGGGCTTAATCCCATTTCATCAAACATTACTACACATGATTTTTTGAGTTCCGATAATTTTTCAATCTGTACTTCTAAATTGTTCAAAATGGGTTCTATTCATATTCAGATGGTATCATGGACAATAGATTTTTCAAAATCCATACCGATGGCAATTGAAAATATATCTTGAGATATCTATATAAACGAAGACTTCTTTTGAGTATAGACAAAGCAATAGCTTTATTTTCTATAGACCTGATTATGTTCTTAGGTGATCTTTTCGAATTGTGTAATTGAGAATGAATGAAATGACGAGTAATTTCATTCAAATTGCCATCTGTTTGTTCGAAGCATCCACCTTCATATAAGTAGATCCTTACTAGTAATTAAATGGCTCGGTGTGTTTTGGAGCTTAGATGATAATCTACTTTAGGGAGTGGTAATACTATGATGTATTAGGTACATTTTCTCTTCGTTGTGTGTTTAATCTTTTCTTGAAATACCTATTGTCGACAACATACCTAGTCTCTTATGGTAGAGGACAGAATACAAGTCTGAAATATCACAATCGTTTGTATAGAAATGTTTTTCAATGGGATTCGGTTCTACTGAAACTTCATTTTTGTTATTAAAAACCGAAAATTCTGTACAACTATTTTTGGATTCAGTTGTTTTGGAATAGAGCCTAAAAGTAGAGTTTTCTTTGAGGATGAAAGATAATCTAATGGAAGAAAATGATTTTCACAAACAGAAAATTGTTACAATCTATAGAATTATTAGATTTTCTGCCATTTCTCTAAAGTTTCACGATCTGAAGGACAGCGTTGTTATCACTAGGACAGCGGCAAATGAATTTACACTTACCTAAAGTTTTCATTGAAGCTGTAGGATCTGACATTGCAAATCATTAAAGCAAAACAATACTTACTAAAGCCAAGCCCAAGCACTAACAACAACGACAACAACAACTAACATCAACATGGCCGACGAAATGAAATAAAGAATAATATTCCAACCAACCACAGATCACCGTCAGGATATGCAACCACACACCACACTAAGCTAAAGTCACACTAAGCAACCACTAAACCCCCCCTCACCGCCCCTTCATCGTCGTTTCTCTAAGTGCTAAAAATGACAAGTGATAGCGGGCCGACGGAACACATGTTACCGGATCCTGTATGCGCGTTGCACACCCATGCTATCTGGCATTACCGCTTACGTAAAAAATACCGCACAACGTATTTACATTTGCAATATCTCTCTAGTTTCATCTGCCCTGGAGCTGTCAAGTAATCTCGGAACACTGAGAGCTGATCTCTCGCCCAATCAAACGCCAACTTCTGAGAGAGAATTCCCACCCGAACGCAATTTATGCTCTCAGATTGCTCCCAGAGTGCTCTAGAGCGACCATCCGAACACGCTATAAGAGGTTTCTGTTTCTTACATGTACATGTCAAATGTCAAAGTCAAGGACAAATTTGGGGGTGCTGAAGGATAGAATTACGATTACCCTTATTTTTTTTTATTACCTTTTTGTAAGAACATGGCAGGTGAAGTAGTAGTGGACGCCCTACCGTATATCGACCAGGGATATGACGAACCGGGTGTCAGAGAAGCGGTAAGCAGCAAACATTACATCCCCAGGGTTTTTCTATAACCTCCAATGTTTACAGGCGTTCGCTATGGTGGAGGAAGAGTGTAGGCGCTATCGACCGACGAAGAACTACCTGGAGCACTTGCCGCCGTTGTTGAACGTATCGACATTCGAGACGCCGATAATGCACAATGAGTTCGAAAGATTACAGAACAGGCTGCCGATGGAGACGTTATCGATGAAACGGTACGAGCTACCACCTCCGCCGAGTGGCAAGCTGAACGAGGTCGGAGCATGGCTGGAGTGCGTTGACAATTCCAGGGCGCAGCTCGAGCATCAGGCGGTCAGGATACTCAACTTGCAACTCATGTTGGAGTACTGTTGCCCAGCATGGCAGAGGTATGGTATTACCTATTTGGAGATTGTACTTACTACTTTTCTGTCCCTAAAAATAATCGTTATAAAATCCCTACCTCAAATGCAAGCCTTGTTGCCATATGTGATATGAGTGTTAAAATAATATTAGATTATAGTATAGCAATATGCATCGTTGCAACTGGAATTTGTAGTGATGGAGGGGTGCGAGAGGGAATATGAGAATGTGCGACATGGGTCAAATGTATTTGAAGAGAATATGTGACTCCACCTGTAGACTATACACGTTTACCGTACATTTACAGTTGAAACAAATTGTGTAAAATTTTACTTCACGTCCTTTTCAATTTTCCCACAGAGATGATTGTATCGCATGTATGACTCATTTTGAAATGAAAATTTGGCACAAATGAGACAGAGGAGTATAAAAAGGGTTCTGGGTGCTGTAAGATTTGAAACATTGTGCCATGGGGTGGATTGGTTATCAAATGTTATGCGATAAGGCAACGAAAAACACCCACTTCACAATTGTTTAATTACACTCGAAGTGACATGAAATGTTGCATCCGAATCGTGTGATGTAGATGACGAGTCGTCAGACACAATTGGTGAATTTGTGTGATGGAAGAGAACTGCAGACATTAGATTTGTTTATATTATCGAGCCATAGGGAAATGAGGTAAGGCCTATTCTCATGACCATGACTTTTTATTTTCAAGAAATATTTATGTTACTAATTATACAATGTGTTTCAAAATGATTGTCATCTAGTCGCCTGTGGAATTTCCATGCAAAATAAAAAAAAACCGCCTTGCGAAAATAGGAGTTTCTACTATCTATACATAACCTCAAAATAACCTACTTATTAATCTGTTTTAACTTCTGGTTTTTCTCTGTCAAAAGAAAACGAATTCTGAGTATTTGTCTATTTGTAGTATTTGTTTTGGCCCTGAAAAGGGCCGTTAAACCAGCAGTACTGATTGCCAGTTTCACAATAAATGTTCGAAGTGTCACTTGTTGTCAAAATTAGATAGGTACAAATCAATAGAGCGCGGCACATCAAAAATTACATACACAGAAATTCCAACGCCAACTAGATGACAATCATTTTGGAACACATTGTATTAACATCTAAACATCCCTAAGTGTGACAATGACATTTCGCATTTTAAAATGAAATTTTTAGGGAATACTCTTCGCAAAAACTGAAATAGATGAGAATGACAGGTAGCATTAGTAGTATATGTTAGTACAAAGAATATTACTAAAGTCGAAGAGGACGTGTAAAGTAAAAAAAGACCATATTTTATTTTCAACAGGTTAGTTTCTTCACAATTCTACTGAGATGCCTACCCATGAATTTCCAAAGATGTCTAGAAATTTCACTTGTGCAGTTTGTATGTTTGTGCTTAAGTGAATAACTTATGTTATGTGATAGGGAATTTTTTAAAGCGAGGATTATTCTAAGACCCTGTCTTATTTTCTGAAGGCACTACTACTACTACTATTATTTCAAATAATTTTGATAGATACCTGCAGACTTTATCGGATATGGAGAAACGTGCCTCGAAGCAGCTTGCGGCTTTAAGGCAGCAACTGCAAGAGGTGAACTGGCAAAGGAAGTCTCTGCAGACAAAAGGTGGAGAACAGTTAAAGGGTTTAGAAGCCAAATGGGTCGCATTGGTTTCTCACAATTATGAAATAGAACAGGCTTGCTGCATGGCGGAGGAGTACATTGCCAAAGTTAAAAGGAACCCGAAGATTTTAACCTATCAACTGGTGACGGGATGAGTAGGCATGTATGTTTTATGAATCAATAATTTAAATAAATCATATTTTATAATTAAAAATTAAATTAACTAAAATTGGTTTTAGTATACTGTGGTCATCAAGCTGGCAAGTGTATGTGCACATGCAATACTAGCTACTTAAATTGGACTGAAAACAAAGTAGCTGGCGACAGTGTTAAAGTTGAGGTGAAGAAAGGTGACAATAAATATGCATGCTGATATGGGACGGCATGGAAAAGCACAAATTTCCGACGCTTTTCTTATGTTCACTTGAAACGATACATATATTCTGTGGTTACACCAAAAACCATTGTTTAGTTTCTCAATTAAGAATAATTTGTGTTTGTGACAAAGTAATGGATTTGCTAACCATTCAGTATCCATTTCTGCAATAAGCTTTTGTTTGATATTGGTACTCAGTGATTGCTCATGTAAGCAGCGTTTACAGAAAGTATTGAATACCTTCAGGACTGTATGCAGTGTACTGACTAATTTATCAATAGGAATTTTAAGATGTATGTCATTGTTGTAGGAGCTCCTATAATTTTTATTTAGGAAGAATATTTGTTGGGGTCCTTTAACCATTCATGGTTAGGCGTAAATGACATTTCTTTCTCTACACAATAGTCAAAAAAAAATGTCAACTATGCAATTTACTAACTAACCGGCGTAATAAATCATTGAACAAGAGGGTCATCAGAATATTTCTGGTAATTTGCTATAATAGTAAAATTTTCACCACCACTGTCACTATCACTTCTACCAGTACCCCTAGTATTACAAGGTGAGACTCCATCAGTATTGATATCTGACGAATGACTAAGAAGTCGCGGTTGGAACAACAAAGTTTGCGGTTGGATTTTCTGACCACCATCCTTTGCCTTATAACAAAAAAAATATTTCTAATACATCTTGGTTGAGCCGATCCATCATTAAAAATGTAAAATCAAGACAAGATTTCTCATCTTCATATAGTTGTAAAATCGCTGAAATAAATTGCACCAAACCATCGAAACAATACAGCCGAGACGATTTTGT
Organism: Cryptocephalus moraei; assembly: GCA_946251905.1. Taxonomy (NCBI): domain Eukaryota; kingdom Metazoa; phylum Arthropoda; class Insecta; order Coleoptera; family Chrysomelidae; genus Cryptocephalus; species Cryptocephalus moraei. The sequence goes on from OX276459.1 coordinate 510,681, forward strand.
AGCAAACTAAAATTTTGTTAATTAGGACAAGAAATCCTATCCATAACGCGATATCTGTTTTATTTTGCGGAGAATTTTCATTTATCGAGCAATTAAATGGATTACCTGAAAATGGCATTTTACTGTTTAACGCGTCAAATAGGTACATCATTGTTTTCAAGAAATAGACCGTATTTGTACCGACAGTTTTATTAATCGCACTAAAGTGGACAGCGGATCTCAGGGCTGCAGATAAGATATTAGAGAGAACCTACAAAGACAGATTACACATTTTCTTAAAAGAATTGGGGTACATGTGTTTACGTGAAATTTTTGTTAATAATCGAGCTGTATTTTGTTCATTAAAGAGGTAATTAACTGTTTCAATTTTTCGGCACGTGTTGAATTTCCACTAAAATAATAACCTAATGGCAATTTACAATTGGACTATAACCGCGAAGAAAGAAAAATCCAGGCATGCTTCGCAGAAATTGAATATCTACCAAGATGCCCTACGTTTTAGTAACCTTCCATAGATCAAACTTTTTAGACAATTCAAAGTTAGTTTTAATTGCCATTTCATTGAACGAGGGAACCCACTTTTTTCAAGTTCTTCCCTTGTACTACACTTCACTTTCAGTTTATGCACTACACATGTCAACGTGTAGTTCGACCTGCTCGAAAATTGCACTTTCAAACCCACGCGAGAATTTTAGAAGGTGCTGGCATAGAAAACCCTTTGCATATCAAAAACTTGTATGTCGATGGAGATTGATAATACTAAAGACAAATAGCAAAATTTCTCTTATTAAGTTTTTTTGTTCCTTTAATTTGCATGACGACAAACAGGGACGATTTGAAACATTTTTTTTTGTTTCCGTTTAAGATTTTTTATTCTTGTTTCACAATTCCTACGTTTTTTTGTTTCAAAACGAGTAGATTTTAACAACATTTCCTCCCTTGGTGGGCATGGCGTTGTAACGGGTAGATCAGTTACGCCAGAAAGAAAACTATAGTTGTAGGTGAAGATTGATTTTTAGATAAATTTGAATAGGTGAAGGTAGTTAGTCTATGGTCATTCGCGTTTTTTTTTGTTTGGTAAGTTACCACTAGAACCACCAGGCAGCCTTGAATAAGTTATTTTAGGTGTCGAATGTGTATATTGCTCAGCATAACCTGAAAATTGAAATAGCACCGCAAGTTTTTTTCAAAAAGAGCTTCTTTTCTTCGCCGCGCGCGCGTTTAACAATAATATACTTGTTTTATATTTTAAAAATAAACATTTGAGCTACGCTCATGACTCATGACGCCTACAAACGATGTTATATAGTTGACCGGTCCGATATTGCATGAGTTAGTACATATAACAATACTCTAATATCCATTTGGTTCACATGCGAAGACCAGCATAACAACACAGGTATATATACGCTCAGGAAAAATGAGGGAACTTGCTAAATTATTAATAGATATAAAAACAATTTGTACGACGCACTGCAGTTCAAAGTACCAAAATAGTAGCTAAGTATGATCCTGCCACGGAAATTATTGCTTCCCCTTACTTACGCAACATAGAGACTTCGTTAAAATAATGTTACAGTTATATACAGACCGTTTCTAAAGAGTCGCAGTATAGGATAAGCACGAGAGCGAAGGAAAGGCCATATATTTCTCGCAAGTTAAACAGAGAACGACCTTTTGCGATGTTGCTAGCTCGCGAAACATTAGTCATCCGCTCCGCACACTGTACCGCACACATCCGAAAGTGTGAAGCGATACACGCGTTAACTTGGACTGCGTTCTCGGCCGGCAACGTTGCAAAACTTCTCTCTCTGTCGTGCTAACGACAGCTGCTGGTTTCTCTTTTGCTCTTGTTGGTTTCCCACCAAGCGTTTCGATAGAAAAGCTCCGTATATAAAAATGAATTGATGTTCGTTTGTCTCGCTTGAACTCGAGAACGGCTGGACGGGTTTTGATAATTTTGATCTTCAAATATTTATGGAAGTTCAGAGATGGTTTTTCGGTGAGAAACATAAATAATAAGTAGGTACTTAACGGAAATACTGAAAAAGATACCTTTTATAATTTGACATTTATAATCAAACAAATGAAAGTATCGTGTCAGTTGGTCGTCAAATAAATAAATGTCAAGACGATTATTAAAATCTATCATCAGTTTGACAGTGCGCGAGAACTTTATTGATTTTAAAATGTCAAGGAGAACACGACCTGACTTAGGTCGACGAAGTCAATCAAATGTGCGACGAGCTAGAGGTAGTTCCAAATCAACGATTATAGATTATAGACTAAACCAGGATTGCTCATTTCCGTTTGACCAATGTTGGACAGTTTTGTGACGTCACCACCGGTGCTGAAGTCGTGCCTTTACGTGTTGATCTGTGGATGACGTAATGTGGATATCGTACGTAAATATGGATTACGTAGAGTACGTACGTAAACCGTACAATTTGCAATTATAAATCTTACTGTTTACTACAGTACGTACGTAAACCGTACAATTTGCAATGATAAATCTTACTGTTTACTACAGTAAAGTGAATAAATCTCTATCTTCTGTCCAGCACCGGTGATGACGTCACAGAGTTTTTGTCAGGCAGATTGGGCGAACTGAGCAATCCTGGTAGTCTATAATCGTTGACACTATTAAAGAAAAATATATTGTAAGAATGGTATCTGAAAGAATCGTCGTTAGTTGTGTAGTAATTAGCAATAAACAATATAAAACCGATGTAAGTGTGTTCCTGTAACCTCACGAGATCCATATTGAAGAAGAATAATTAACAGTACTGCTTTATGGGCAATAATAGTTACGATTCTGCGAAATTTAATAAAAAAAAAATGTTATTTATAATTTTTATCGAAAGCCAAAATTTTCCACTAAGCAATTTTTACGGCCCCATTATCAGGCTTTGTAAATATGTAGTGTAAATCATTGTCATTTTTTTCCGGTTCAAAAGTATGTTACCTAAAGTGTTTTATTTTGGGAGTTTCGTTCATATTTTTTCTCGACAGCGAGGATTGAGTAATAGTATAATCAAAACATTTTTGTCGTACTTTAGTTTCCAACGATTACAACCAAGATGAATAATATTTTTTTTCATACTTTAAAGACACATAAAGATAGCGTTCCTTACATTTCGCGAATATAAGCCCTACTATGCCAATAAATATTCCGACATTGGATTTATAGTGGAATAGCGGGATGTTCACATTGATATTTCAGAATTTAAGAGGCGAATCATCGAGATGTTCATATTTTTAAAAATATGCTCAGCGAGTATACCCTGGTTGGTATTAAGCTCGCTTACATGGTTTTTGAAATCTGACAACGTTGTGTCTACCTTTTAAAGCATTAGGCTGACAGTCTATAAATAGAATGAATGGTCTTTGGTTACACTAAATCAGTTACTATTGATTTATCTATTCCATACTCTTTAAATCTGTTTTTCCTCTACTTACATTGTTGTATTTTTTAAATGTTGTTACTTAAATATATTGTAATGCTAGAAGTAAACAAAGCGACACATCTTTACTCCTTCAAAAGAAATAACTACGACGCGTACAAGACAGCTGCATGAACATTTCCTGCGTAGGCGTTCTAGAATATACTAGAACGTTCTTTATCGGGGTTGGGAGTGTATATATAAGGGGGCTTGTGATCGAAGGAGTTAGTTAGAAGTAGAGAAGCAGAAGTGAACGCGACATACGATCCGAATGCGGAGCAGTACAAATAAATTATGTAGTGTCTAGTCTAGTGAACAAGTAGTTTAGTGTGTTAAATAAATTAGTGGTCAATTAATGTAAATAAATTATAAAATAAACGTTACATTGGTGTCAGAAGTGGGATCATGAAGAAGTTACGCGAATTAAAAGTGGCCGAGTTAAAAAAAGAACTCGAGGAACGGGAATTGGAAACAGGAGGGAGGAAGACTGAACTCCAGGACCGGCTCTCAGCATTTTTGAAAGAAAATGGCCAGGACCCGGAAGTTTTCGAGTTCGAAGACGATGACATCACGAAGCAAATCGCCGCCCAGAGGGAAGAAAGCGCCGCCCAGAGGGAAGACATCACTGCTCAAATCGCCGCCCAGAGGGAAGACATCACTGCTCAAATCGCCGCCCAGAGGGAAGAAATCGCCGATCAGAGGGAAGACATCACTGCTCAAATCGCCGCCCAGAGGGAAGACATCACTGCTCAAATCGCCGCCCAGAGGGAAGAAATCGCTGCCCAGAGGGAAGAAATCGCCGATCAGAGGGAAGACATCACTGCTCAAATCGCCGCCCAGAGGGAAGACATCACTGCTCAAATCGCCGGCCAGAGGGAAGACATAATTACTCATATTACTGCTCAAATCGCCGCCCAGAGGGAAGAGATATCCGACCAGATGGAGGCTCAGCGTAAGGAGATTGAAGAGAAGATCAAGCAGTTGGAAGAACGACTAGAACAAGTCAGTAGCGGCGAGGGGAAAGAAGACGAAAGTAAACAGAAGAAGAAGCAGTTGGAAGAACGACTAAGGCGAGTCAGTAGCGGCGAGACGAAGGAAGAAATAAAGGCGGTCGTTCAACAGAACTCGACATGCACCAATCGAGTGACGCCCCCAACGTTCGACGGAAAAATTCCGTGGGCCAGTTACAAGAAGCAGTTTGAGGCGGCAGCGGAGGCTAATGCTTGGTCCCCTCACGAGAAAGCTGTTTCCCTAACGGTAGCCTTACGTGGAGAGGCGTTGGAAGTTCTCCAGACGCTATCCACCGAAGAAGCAGGGAATTACAATGAGCTGCTGAGGCGACTGGAAATGCGGTTCGGCCAAACACATCTGGAGCAAGTCCATCAATCCCAGATGTCCAATCGCCGTCAGAGATCGAACGAGACCCTGCAGGAGTTCGAAGCGGACGTAGCCAGACTAGTGAGGTTGGCGTATCCCACGGCACCGGAACAGATGATGGAGTGCCTCGCAGTGCAGACGTTCGTGAGCGGGCTGCGGGACCAGGAACTGCAGAGGGCCCTGAGACTAGCTCGACCGAAAACATTAATGGACGCGCTCGCCATCGCACTGGAGCATGATGCAGCCATGGAAGCCTCCCGTGGTCACGGCCGTGTTCGAGCGGTTACAGAGGAAGTAGACACTGAAAAACTCGTCGAAAGGGTCCTACAGCAGATCATGGAGGTGCTGTCGGCGAAGAAGAAGGTAGTTCGCTGTTGGAACTGTGGCGAAGTGGGCCATGTGAAGAATTCTTGCAAGCGGCCCAGAACAGCGGCGCCGGCAAAGGCCCAGGAAAACTAATGCGGGTCGATAAGAAAGGGGGAACGTCGACCCGTAGCAGTGGAAACCCCCGGGCCAGTATAGCCTCGTTTTCCCACCAATTGGGGAGCGCGTACGTCGATGGCACTATCGACGGGAGATCCCACGCCATGCTTGTGGACACGGGAGCTACGAAGACGATCGTACGCTCGGAAGTTGTGAGAGACCGTAGGAAGATTAGGCCAAGTAGGTGGCAATTGAGAACTGCCACTGGGGAGAAGGCAGTAATACGCGGTGAAGCGACGGTTAGCATGACGTTGGGACGAGTAAAGTTTGACCATCCTGTTCTCATAGCCGAAATTGAGGAAGACGTCATACTGGGAATGGACGTCATGAGGAATCATGGATTCCAGTTGGATTTCGGACACCAAGTGTTGAGGATCGGTCAAGAAGAATTACTGCTACACAATCGTGACAACTTTGTGTTAGACGTAATAATGGCAGAAGATGTGATTCTCCCGGAACGAAGCGAAACGATCACCTCTACCTGTCTGAGGGGTGTTGTGGAAGAGGGAATTCCAGCCGTGATCGAACCAGAGAACGATGACAATCGACTGGCTCGGGGGGTACTGGTAGGAAAGGCGCTCGTTACTCTCTCAAGGGAAATGCCTGTGCGGCTACTTAACATCAATCAGTACCCGGTCACCATCAAGAAGGGTACGAAGCTGGGCACATGTATAGCCGCATCAGCCATCGTCAGGGGCGTTAGTGAGGAAGAAAGGTCCAGACACACTCCACAGGACTTGAAACAAATTCTTTCCCAGACCAGTGCGTTTCTCTCACCCATACAGAAACAGAAGGCCAATGGATTAATAAATAAGTACCAGGATATATTTACCACCGAGAATGGAAAGCTGGGAAAGACCAAGGTCGTGACACACAAAATTGACACGGGCGAGACACGACCGATTCGACAAACAGCAAGACGACTACCCTTGGCCAAACGGGAGGAAGCCGAGAAAATCATCAAGGACCTAGAGCGGGACGGGGTCATCGAGCCGTCAAGCAGTCCATGGGCCTCGCCGGTAGTACTGGTGAAGAAAAAGGATGGGACTACTGGATTCTGTGTAGACTACCGGCAGGTGAACAGTGTCACCAAAAAGGACAGCTACCCGCTACCACGTATCGACGACACACTCGATACCCTTGCTGGATCCACGATATTTTCGACCTTGGATTTAAAAAGCGGCTATTGGCAAGTCGAAATGGACCCTGCCGATAAGGAAAAGACGGCATTTACCTTCGGTAACGGCCTGTGGCATTTTACAGTCATGCCATTCGGACTTTGTAATGCCCCAGCGACGTTTGAGAGGCTGATGGAGAGCGTGCTAATGGGTTTGACGTGGAAAACGTGCCTAGTCTATTTGGACGATGTCATCGTGATGGGCAAGACCTTCGAAGGACATCTGAAAAACTTAGAGGACGTCTTCCAGAGACTGCGAGGTGCGGGGCTGAAACTGAACCCGAAGAAATGTCAGCTCTTCAGAAAGAAGGTCTCGTACTTAGGGCACGTAGTGAGCAGAGAGGGCGTCGCCGTTGATCCGGACAAGACAAGTACGGTGAAGGAGTGGCCAATACCGGTAGATAAACACCAGTTGAGGAGTTTTCTGGGCCTCTGCACGTACTACCGACGATATGTCCGGATGTTCTCCGACGTCGCTAAGCCGTTGACAAGGCTCACGGAAGAAGAACGAAACTTCTGTTGGGATGAGGAATGCCAGTCTGCCTTCGACGAGCTGAAGAGGAAGTTGACCAGTGCCCCAGTGCTGAGTTTTCCTCTGCCAGAAGGACAGTTCATCCTGGACACCGACGCGAGCAATGTGGGAATTGGAAGTGTTCTATCGCAGCGTCAGGAGGGACAAGAACGTGTCCTTGGATACTTCAGCAAGGTACTCTCCAAACCAGAAAGGAATTACTACGTCACCCGACGTGAATTATTGGCCATCGTCAAGTCCATCGAGCACTTCCATAAATACTTGTGTGGAAGGAGGTTTTTGATCCGGACCGATCATGCTGCTCTTAAATGGCTCCTCCAGTTTAAGAATCCCGAAGGACAGATCGCTCGCTGGATCGAGAGGCTCCAGGAGTATGACTTTGTCATAGAACATCGGCCAGGACAGAGTCATGGAAACGCAGACGCACTCTCGAGAAGACCATGCCCTGATGAGTGTCCTCATTGTCATAGAGCTGAGGAAAAGTCCGAGAAAGTCTATCGAATGACCGTGGTCGCCGAGGAATGGACACCATCCTCGTTACGACAAGAGCAAGGAAAAGACCCGGTTCTCAAAGAAATCCTGGTTTGGAAAGAGGGAGGAGAGCGTCCTGAGTGGCAAAAGGTATCACCTGGCTCGCCAAAACTCAAGAGCTATTGGGCACAGTGGGACTCGTTAGTGGTTGAGGATGGACTACTAAAACGCGTACTGGAGAGCCAAGACGGGACGGAGGAAAGACGGCAGTTGGTAATTCCCTCCAGTAAAATCCCGGAGGTCTTGCGGCACCTTCACGACGGATCGTCTGGTGGACATTTAGGGATCAAGAAAACGCTGCAGAAGGTACGGGAGCGCTTCTACTGGATCAATTGTTCAGACGACGTGAAGGACTGGTGCAAGAAATGTACTACATGTTTCGCAAGTAATTGGCCACAAAGACGACCGAAAGCTCCCATGAAACAATATAACGTCGGGAGCCCCTTCGAAAGGATCGCTATTGATATAGCAGGACCCTTCCCTGAGACCGAAAAGGGGAATAAATACATCCTGGTCGTAATGGACTATTTTACGAAGTGGGTAGAAGCGTATGCTCTCCCTAATCAGGAGGCAGAGACAGTGGCCGATGTGCTAGTGAAGGAGACGATCTGCCGGTTTGGAGTACCCATGGAACTACACTCGGATCAAGGAAGAAACTTTGAGAGTGGCCTATTCCGGAGGATCTGTGAGAAGTTTGGGGTACGAAAAACAAGAACCACGGCCCTTCACCCTCAGTCTGACGGCATGGTAGAAAGAATGAATCGCACCCTCAACCGCTATCTAGCGAAAATGGTCTCGTCACATCAAAGAGACTGGGACGAACACGTGCCGTTCTTCCTGATGGCCTACCGCTCGGCCGTTCATGAGTCGATAGGACAAACTCCAGCCAAAGTCCTGTTCGGGCGAGAACTTAAACTGCCCTGTGATCTAATCTTTGGCGCTAGACCGGACGAGGACGTTTCGGGGGAAGATTACGTTTCCCGGATGCGGCAAAGGATGAACGAAATTCACGATCAAGTCCGGTACCAACTAAATATCGCCAGTGATCGCAACAAAGAGCGTTACATCAACGCTAAAGAGGGTGGCTACCAAATGGGAGATCGAGTTTGGCTGTACAACCCACAGAAGAAACGAGGTTTGTCCCCTAAGTTGCAGACCAATTGGGAAGGTCCCTATGTTGTGAAGAAACGAATCAATGACGTGGTCTACCGGGTAAGCAAACTACCAAACGGCAAGCCGAGAGTGGTGCACTTTAATCGGTTGGCACCCTATGAGGGGTCGCACGATGAGGCGGAGGTTCCCCGAGTAAGAAACACATTGGCGCAGGAGAACGAACTTTCCTTCGAAGAATTTATGAGCGCCTACGGGGGTACCGGAAAAGCATGGTATGGGGTAATCTGTGAAAAACAACAGGATTTGTTCAGCGTACCTGAAGAATACTCGTTGGCCCATTGTGTGTCCGCCGACCTGGTAATGTCACGAGGTATCGCCACGGTTTTCAAGAAGAAGTACGGGCGCTTGGAACAACTCAGAGAGCAACTCCCGGAAATTGGCAAGGTTCTGGAACTACGTGACAACGTAAGACACATCTTTTATCTGGTTACGAAGGAGATCGGGTCCCTTAAACCATGTTATCACGATGTATGGCGAACCTTGCATAGGCTACGAGACCGACTGCTGGAGCTCGACATCAGGAAGCTAGCTGTCCCCAAGTTAGGTGCTGGACGAGATCAGCTGGACTGGAGGGTTGTCCGGAATATGCTGGAAGTAGTGTTGAGGAATACCGGAGTGGAAGTTTTAGTCTGCTGTTTTGGGCCTTCACCATGTCGACTCGGGAAGACGGTCCCCTGTTATTTTGACGCCGTCTCGCTGTAAGCGGGGGGCTAACTGCAGGTTCCTGCATGGGCCTACCAGGGATACGTTCCGAGACGAAACGTCTCTAAGGCGGGGGCAGTGTAATGCGAGAAGTAAACAAAGCGACACATGTTTACTCCTTCAAAAGAAATAACTACGACGCGTACAAGACAGCTGCATGAACATTTCCTGCGTAGGCGTTCTAGAATATACTAGAACGTTCTTTATCGGGGTTGGGAGTGTATATATAAGGGGGCTTGTGATCGAAGGAGTTAGTTAGAAGTAGAGAAGCAGAAGTGAACGCGACATACGATCCGAATGCGGAGCAGTACAAATAAATTATGTAGTGTCTAGTCTAGTGAACAAGTAGTTTAGTGTGTTAAATAAATTAGTGTTCAATTAATGTAAATAAATTATAAAATAAACGTTACAATATGTACTCATGGTTTTCATTGCTTTACTTTGGGGTAGGTTGCGTTGTTTGTAAATAAATAAGTATGCACCTAGGTTTGTAAGACGAGAATGGCTAGTCCATAGACAAAAACAATGTAAACCTGTTGTATTTATCGAATGGGGTTGGGCATGAAGTGAAAATTCATAGAAAATATTTAGACTTTATTGCAAGCCTACATTTTGAAAAAAGTCAGTCCCTGTCCAATAGACCCATACTCATGATACATATATATATAAAACAATTTATATTGTTAATAAACCCTGCATTTACTATGCAATTATTTCAAATAAATACATCGTTCATCTTGTCAAATATCATACAGCGGAGTTCCATCTGCATTCCAAGTGTTCTTGACCTTCTCAAAAACGAATGTGGTGTATATAGATGACGCTTCCCACTCAGACTTGGACAATGTCCCTATTTTAAGATTCTTGTCAGATAATTCTCGAGCATGTGAGTAGTCCTCGGGATCGTTTCCAGAAAGAGTCGTCGTTTCGTGGGGTGGATAAGCCTCCAAGCTCTTCATGTTGTATAATAACTGTCTACCTTCATCTTTCATACGTTCATAATATTCGTAGAACTTCTCTTTCTTCACCAACTTCAGTCCGAACTTTTTAGCGAGCTTAACCAATGTTGGGAAGTGCACCAAAAACTCCGGACAGTCGACGACGCCGTCCAGGTTGAAGTTGTACTTCGCTCCGAACAAGGGCGGCTTGTGTACGTCGAAATCCAGTGTTACTCTACAAATTTAAATATATTAGACGCGATTCTTCATGCGAAATAAACTCGCCCTAAAGTAAATCCACTGAGAAGAAAACTTCCATGAAACACAAACGTCGTAATTCAAAGCGTGCGACCAGCCAGCGAATAAGTACAGGGTCGCATTAAGAATGATCGCCTTGACTATAATTTATCTTTTACTAAGATTTTACTAAGGATGTTCATTTCTTTCTTTTCTGTATACATTTAAAATAATGGTTTTCTCCCCGCAGCTTAAGTATGTTCCAGGTCTCTTTTTGGGAGGCGAGCAGGGAAGGTGTCTTTCCATAATTGCAATAGATCACAGAAATATGTTTATACAAATTTATATCAAAAACCTGAATAACAATAGCGATAAGTTAAAATAAACCATCAACTAAAAGTCCACCATCACCGTCAACGACTTACCTGAACGCTTGTAAACAGACAACCATAGATTAGACAACTAAACTTTTTAATTTTACTGAACCGACTCTGTACATCAACAATTCCCGCCAAAAGTTTTATGACTTTTCCACTAATAGCAAACGACGTGTATTAGGTGTTGTCTAACTTTACTACCTTTTCTCGTTTCGTGGGTGTTTTCTTCTCAGTGGATTTACTATAGGTTCATCAATTAAAAGTATGTGATGTGAATCTGGAAGAAAATTTGATGTCAATTAAGAGATAGCTTACCTCTTAATACCTAATAAGTAACCAGCGAGAGACAGATAATGATAACATTTGTATTGGTATGACAGAATTGCGTTCCACAGTGAATTATTATGAAGAAGATGGGCTTAGAATGAAACGAGTTCGGGCACATCAAATACAACAGCAGCGAGCACGACATAATGAAATAGATCGAATCTGCAGACGTAGTGTTCCTGTAAACCTGGAATGAGTAGCATTCCACTACGACCCGGAAATAGATTATAAAGCGTTAAAATACAGCAGTGAATCTACTGGATTATGTTGTGCTAGTGGTAAAGTAAAATTGCCACAATTGTTCCCACCACCAGATTTATTACGCTCATTAGTTTCTAGGGTGGGAAATGACTAAACATTTCCTGGCCAACATCCAGAAATATAATAATTGCTTTCAAATGACGTCGTTTGGTGCAACGCATATTGTAGAGGAAAATTTCATATCTACTTTCAGGGTAGTTTTTGATAAATTATTTATGAAAATTTTAAGAAAATACAGTTGAAAATACAAGGACAGTTTGCGGAATAAACTTGGAGTTTCCCGGTTTCGCGCATGGGCAATTATACGTCACGTGTTCGCGAGTCGTAAAACCGTAAAACCATCATCTTTATATATTTACGCACCACAAAAAAGACAAAAAATATAGTACATCAGAAAGCCATAAATTGATTATGTGTATAACTGTGTTGCATTATGTAGATAAAAATTTTGTATTAAGTTTTGACCATATTTTTCAAAAATAATATATCTATCATCTATAATTATATATCTGTCATCTATAATTTTTATTTATCTTTTTTATTTAAACTTTACGTGGCATTGCAATGCATGCCGGGTACGGCTTATATTTTATAAAAATGTGGCCCCTGAACGCAATGGAGCCCCTAGAGCCCCGAATTTTACAAGGGATATTTTAGTATGTACGATACTAATAGAGAGTACCAGGTTGGTGTCGAATGGCTTGGCAGTACTCTTAAGGCCTAACTGGCTCTTTAAGATTTGACTTATCTCGATATAATGGTGTTATTAGTAGATCATCTGATTTATCGCCAAATTATACCTGAGAAGGGAAAAATGGCGATGTGTAGCATGGTAAGGCTTTCTGATATGGCTGGACAAAATATTCATGGCAACATTATCACAGTTTTATAAAATTAATTTAATATTGGATATTAAAATTGTCTCTTTTTAGTAAATTTTTTTGGTTTTTTGTTAGATGACAAAGGTTTCTGAAAAATGTTTTTGAATACAACGAACTTTATTGAAACGATAAATAAATTTACTTATGTAATATAACAACAACAAATTTCAATCCCCATACTTCGAAATAAGAATCCAATCATAGACTTTTAGGGCAATTTTAGATAAAAATGTTTCAAATAAAAGGTATAGACATTACAACATTAACTTAACCTTTTTAAAGAAAATTGTACAACACAATAAAAATTCTTAAGAGTAAAGTGCTCCTTAGAACAGTTTTGGGCAAAATATTTCTAATTGTATACATTTAATATGTTAATTCAAATATAAAGTTTAGTGAAAACATTCAAAGCTTTTTCAAAAAAAAATTTGAGAAATTGAAAATATTCATAAGTGCCCTTTAGGGAGGTTTTAGAAAAAAATGTTTCAAAAGGTTGTAGCTATTAGTTAGGTCAGTTCAAATCTAAAATTTGATAAGAATCCGTAAAGCCGTTTTGGAGAAAATTGAGAAAAACTGAAAATTCACAAAAGTAGAGCGCCCTTCGCAGAAGAACAGTCAAGACAACAATAACGGCAATCAATAAGGATTGAATAGTAACGTAAATATACAAAGTTAAAAAAAACGTTGGACCAGTTTTTGAGATAATAAAAAAAAACAAAATAATTTAAAAATTAAGAATAAAATGCCCTTCGCCCTTAAGTGATTCTGATGAAATTTATGTGATCCCGAGTTTCCAGGGGACCCAGCCTAAATATAAAATTTCAACTTTCCACTATTTATAGTTTCTGAGAAAAAGTTGGCCACATACACACGCATAGACATGTTTTTAAAAACATGTTTGTCGAACTCAGGGATCTCAAAACATCCAGAAATGTCTATATCTCAAATTCTAAAATCAGTACGATTACAATACTTTCTTTTAGTATATGGGTATCCCATATGAGAAAGCAAAAATTATTAAATTGTATAGGTATTGTGTATTGCATACATGCAACGTGAAAGGAGGTAACGACGTTTTATATCTTTCTAACGCGTGCCTACGTATTGCTCCATGTATCTAGAAATTTCATTTGACCTGTATAATATGTACTTCACCTATAAACATTGTTGCCATAAGTGTCGCTCCCGGAGCGCCTTGCGCGCGCGATCAGGTCGTTTGCGTCCGGTATAGTCCCTATAAAGTAGCCACCAGGTCGGAGACATTCCGCGGCGTTCCTTAACATGCACTCTGCCTGGGGAAGACTCTCGAAACTGTAGTGAAATGCGAACTGACAGCTCACCAGGTCCAGTTTCATCGAGGGATCCGCATATTTCTCCCTTAAACGGACCTGAAATGACATATTTATTTATTCACTGAAAAACCTCATTAAACGATAAAAGTATTACAATTAAACCTAAAGGTTAACCTTTTGTGCCATTTGTTTGTGCGATTTGGAAGTGAATTCATTGTTAGAGTTATTATCCGTAATGATACGCCCATGGAGGACAAGGCGGCATCGCTCTTCACTACTTAAAAAGTATTAAGTGTTTTTTTTTGGTGTTCCAATTGTGACTGGACATAGTATACTAATAAACCTAACGAATAGAAGAGGTCAAAAGAGGGCTGAGGTGGTCAAAGTAATCGCGGACAAAAATTACGCAGATGTAAAAAGACACATTGATTCCTACCACCCACAAGTCTCACATTTTAACTTAGAGCATGCCCCAAATAGACGATACCTGCCATGTGATATAACCATTCGTAACATGCACAAAGACTTTTTATTAAATTTTAGTAAAATAAGGTATGAAACCTACAGAAAAGTATTCGATAAGGAAAATATAGGTTTTGCATCACCGAGCCACGATGAATGTGGAAGGTGCTCCACATATAAAAAACATGTTCACGAAAATATTATGCCACCATCTACCTCAACAGACAATAGAATAGAAGAAGAAGATGAAGAAGCAAGACTGGAAGAATTAAGAAAAGCAACATGTGACATTTGCAAGAAATCCGACATTCATGAAACGCGGTACACATCAGCAAGAAAACAATAAAATGATGACTCGAACAAAAACTGGACTAATGATTTTGAAATTTACTCAGTTGATATGCAAAAGTTTTAATATTACCGAAAATGACCATAAAGAATTTATTTTTCGTCAGCAGATTGGTTATCTTTCATGAAACGTTTGCCAACTTACAAACAGCACATGAAAATAAATGCGTGCTTTGGCATGAGGCTATTAGGGGGCGAAATTGCCCAGACGTGGTCTCGGCATTTTACAATGTTATCTTTTGGGCAGATAACTGCACAGCCCAGAATAAAAACTGGACTCTCTTTACAGCTTGTGTCTTATTTGTTAATCAAGAGTGTGGACCAGAAAGCATCACTTTCAAGTATTTTAAGCCTGGTCATAGCTTCATGAAAGCTGATGCGATTCATGGGCTTATAGGTAAAAAATGGAAACACACCCCAGGGTTTTGGATTTTGAAGACCTAGTTAATTTAATCTAATCGTCAAATAAGTTACATAAAGTGGTTAAGTTACGAGCCGAAGATTTCTTAGAATTCGAAATTGGTTGTCAAGCAAGAAAAAAAGGAATAGACCTGCCAAAACTTCATGATATAAGGTGCGTTCAATTTGTAAGAGGCTCTAAAAAACTTTTCTTTAAACTTGAATTAGAAAAAGAATCCTTTTCTGAAGTGTCTTTTATGAAACCGAAATTGAAACTAGATTTACCAAAGCAAATTACAGTAGATAGGGGTATAAACCAAAAGAAAAAAGATACTATTATTAAGCAGCTCACCCAGTATATGCCACCAAGAAAACAGATTTTTTGGAAGAATTTGCCAAGTAAAGAAGATGTTGAGGACTTAGGAATTTCTAGCGCGCAAGCTTCCTAAATACGAGCCTACTTTTCTCTTTGTTAATTTTTGTTATTTGCTTCAATTAGAATTTTGTTTTTTTTTTATATTTGTGTACATACAGGCTTAGTAGTAGCAAGGTACTAATTGTTAAAATGCGTTTGTTTGAGTTTTTTTTATATTCTTGCTTATTAAAAATAAAGATCAGGTTTTCATAAGTCGTTCTACTTTATTTCAAAAAAGACAATTAGAAAAATTTACACGTTCCGAGTCTACTTATCTGAGTTTTATATTGCTTTTCCACTTGTAGTTTGAATTATAACCCTGTTTGCTTGATATTTTCGTTGTTTTTATGTATGAACTTTATCTAAAAATCTAGCAAGTAGAGTTACTTACTTTTAGGATTGCATATCAACGCGATCGTTGCATATAGTAACTCAAACACTACAAAAACAGATATATTTAGTAGAATTATCTTATTTTTACTTATACCCTTAAAAAGAGGGATTCAAACCAACTAAGTCTAAAAAGAAAACAACTTTTTGTGATAAAATTTGAAAAAGATTTTCGATTTGAAACTATTTCAGGGGGTTAGTCTATGTATAAACGAATATTTCCAGGTAAAAATTTTCGATGTACAAATTAGTTTAGATAGGTACTTAAAAACATTACCTACCATATGTAGGAGTTTGAAATTTCTAAGTAAGTGTCTTATCAACCCCCTATTGGGTATTGCATCCCCTGATTTTCGACTTGAAACTGTTACAGGTGGATAGCTTACATATAGGCGAATATTTCGAGATAAAAATTTTAGAGACAAAAATTGGTTTAGATACGTTAATATTATTTTCCATATGTAACATATGAACCCCCGAATGACTATTGCATCCCCTGATTTTCGACTTGAAACTGTTTTACTTTTATGTAAAAATGAGTATTTTCCGATAAAAATTTTCAGTGTAAAAATTGGTTGGGGTGGTTAAAATAATATTTGTTTCGATTTTTTTACATATTTTTTATTTTTATATATTTTTAGCACATATTTTAAGACTAAAAAATAGCACCTATTTTACCATACTACAAGGATTTGTGGATGTGGCCAGCTTCACACCCGTGAAACCGAGGCATTTGGTGTCGGAGTTAAAGACATGTCAAAGTCATTGTTTAAATTTAAGTATAATAAGCAAGTGCAAGCAATAAGCAGTGGAAATAACGGCATACGTCTTGGGTAAAAAGAGAAAAATCAGGAAAAGGAAGGGATTAAAAATATGGTCAGATGAAATAGAAGCAGTGAGAGAAAAACAAAAAAACATACATAAATTATCTTAACAACCGCACTGAAGCTAATCATGAAATTTATAAACAAAACAGAAATATCGTAAAAGAAATGACTAGAAAAATCAATGAAGAGTCTTGGGATAGATTTATAAGTAACATCGAACATGACATACATGGAAGACAAAACTTGGCCTATAAAGTAATGAAATCATTAAACAACCAGGAAAATGATAGAATACAGATAAACAACATAGATGAAGAAAAATGGGTGAATCACTACGAACAGCTGTGGTACAGTGAAAACGCAGATAAAAAAACGATACAAGACGTAAGAGGGTTGGACGATATGGATTTAATAGAACTGACAGAAGCCTTCAAAGCTACAAACAATAGAAAAGCAACTGGTATGGATGGTATCAATACTGAACTCTGGAAATATGGTGGACTTATACTACACCTTCGACTTTTACATTTATTTAATAAATGCTGGAAAAACTGCATTATCCCTGATGAATGGAAAAAAGCAAAAGTAATCTCGCTGTTCAAGAAAGGAGATAAAAATAACCCTCAAAACTACCGATGAATTAGCCTAGTCAACACCGCTTATAAAATTTATGCCAGGATACTAAATAATAAACTGAAAATTATAACAGAGTAACAAATAAGGTTAAAACAAATAAGAACAAATAGGTTTCAGAAAAGGTAGATCGACAATGGATGGAATATTCACAATACAACAAATAATAGAAAAACACAGAGAATACAACAGAGAAACACATATAAGCTTTATAGACTTTGAGAAAGCTTTTGACAATGTAAACAGATGCAAATTATGGAATATTATGAAAGAACGAGGCTATCCAAAACACTTAATAAGAACAATACAAAGTTTATACATTGACACCAAAATTGCAATAGATATAGGCGGAAAGTTAACTAAAGAAATATCAACAAACAAAGGAGTTAGACAAGGCTGCTGTATTTCGTCAACATTATTTAACATATATATATATATATATATATATATATATATATATATATATATATGGCCTTCAACCAGAAATTATAAAAATATTTTAATGGGGTGCAAGAAAATAGAGTCTCGGGATGAAATTCGGGCTGGAGGTTCCTTTTAACATTAGTAATCATCCTACCAAGCAATAATCCTTTGGCTTTCAAAATAAAAAAAATTTAAAATATTTTTATAATTTCGCGTTGAAGGCCATAACGTCCTTCAGACGGCGCGGAAGGGATTATCGCTTGGTAGGATGATTACTAATGTTAAAAGGAACCTCCAGCCCGAATTTCATCCCGAGACTCTATTTTCTTGCACCCCAATTAAATACTCTTTATGTTTCCGTGGTGGAAGTTTTGTAATTATTTATTTTATTATTGTGATTTTTGTGACCCTTTGGCGCCACTCGTGAAATTGCGGTTAGTAGGTATGATTGACACTTTGAAAAAAAAAAGCTCAGTTATTTCCTGCAAGGTAGAATTGGCTGCTGGAAAGTGGCTGCTAACTTCACGTTTAAATGAAATGGCTGCCAGAATTTTTGGCTGCTGGAAAGTGGCTGCTAACTTCACACCGGTGAAAAGCCCATGCTAGACGAGATTGGTCGAGAGACACGACTTAGTCATTCAGTTCAAAAATGATCTGCCATCAATACTTAATATGCATTGGAAGAAATATCCAATTTTAATGATGAAAGTTTGACTAAAGCCGCTTCTCTAATAAAAAGCATTGATGGAGAGTTTATCTTAACAGTGTTCGTTTTGGCTGAAATATTTAGTTTAATAACACTAGCTTTCAGCAAATTTTTACAACAAAAAAAAATATTGACGTAGAACTGGCCACTGTCAGACTGAAAACAATTCTAGAGGCAATTTCTAGAAAAAGAAGAGACTGTGATGAAACAAGAGCAGGAAATTTTTGGTCAATAACAGGTTTTACTACTGTAAACCCATTTTACATGAATAACTGCTTGGTTACCTGGATGAGTGAAAGTCACGGAAAAATCACATTTCCCTGAGTAGATATAGTACATATTATCTACTAACAGACATGCGCTCGCGCTTACACTGTTACACGGTTGCTGCTGTGGTATGGATTACTATTACCACAGTAAACGGATTAAATGCTATTTCAACTTCAACATGCCAAAACAGTATTTTAAGCAATTTTAATTAATACAACGCAGGAAAACAGGCACATGAAATAGTGATATCAATTATGTTTTAATTCATTTATGGAAGCATTAAAAGAGGTCCCAAATAAATTTATCTTACGCTCCAGAGATGAGTCTAAAGGTTCTGTCAAATAGTGAGTAGAAACCTGAATATCTGACATTGCCTTCTGAATTAACTTGGTATATTTGAATTGATTAATTTAAGTGGTGATCATAATGTGTTCTATTATTTTAAGCTCTGTGCCTTACAGTCATTACTTTTCTAAAATCGAATTTTCTTGCACATACCCGCGAACAATCAGCTGCTATATATTCAATTGTGTAGACAGAATGCGAGCCACCACGTTCTCTCCCTGCTCTCTCTTTCATTTGATCATATCTCATCTTGCATTGCTCTAAGCTGACGGAAGCTATATCGCTGCATATCAGGTGCGTGATGCCCCCTATCACAATGTAAAAACTTTGTTACTTTCCCATGTTTTAGTGAGTATACATGCTTACCTTTCCTCCATTTCAGTAGATCACCCCCTTTACCGCTACACATGTCATGCACTCTCAGAGGCGCATTGTGCCTCATACCTTCTTTAATTTTACCTAGGTATTCGTTGATTAGCATGCTTTTGATCCAATTGTGAAAGTTCCTCATGTGAAATATCCTCGATTTCGACCTTTCATCGAGACCTTTCTCCTCCAGGCGGTTGTAATGTGTCGCCACGATGTTCGCGTAGCCGTTCGGTCGTACTTTGCCATCCTCTTCGTTTTCCGCTGGCCTCTTTCGCTTCAGGCATTCCCTCTTCCCTTCTTCCTTGGATTCCTCTTGCTCTTGATGTTCCACTTTGTCTTCCTCGGCGGCGGCTGCGGCAGCGTTCTCGTAATAACGTGAATCGGACTCCGCGGCAACTATTAGCAGCTCCTTCTCGAGATCGACGTCTGATATCTTATTGAATTGGTTCATACTTGCGAGAAAAAGTAATAAACACGAACGAATAACCTCTATCTGTCACGTAACGTTTGATCGAAGTGAGGTTATAGAGGTTATACGCACAGAACATCTATATACAACGTGATCACGAAATACTGTTTAAGTTGGCAATCTTATAGCGTGTTCGGACGAGACAATTTCATCTGCCCTGGAGCTGTCAAGTAATCTTGGAACACTAAGAGCTGCTCTGTCGCCCAATCGAACGCCAACTTTTGAGAGAGAATTCCCACCCGAACGCAATTTATGCTCGCAGATTGCTCCCAGAGTGCTCTAGAGCGACCATCCGAACACGCTATTAAATTTTACTTTAAAATAGGTTTGTTTCGGTTCGTCGTCAGAACGGGTTCTAGGACTACAGCGCCTGCGCAGTTGGAAAAGAGCTGTTTCGGTTTGTTTTGAACTGTCTGGAACTGTAATATTTACGTTTCCGTTTGGCAGTTCGGAAAAGTTCAGAACGAGTATGAACCGTCCTAGCTGGTTCTACACCACAGTAGGAACTGATTCGGAATTTTCAGTTCAGCGTTTGCGCAGTAACGCGTATGCATTTTAATATCTGTACATATAGGTTACACGTTGTTTATGTTTTGGTTTATGTGATTTAAAAATTGTAGTTAACTAATAACTATAAAAAAATTGACTTCGAAATAGAGGTATTGTTGTGAAAATAGTGAAAAACATACTTCTGTAATTATAGGCTTTTTTGGAGTCATTCTCTGATTCCAGTGTCGGCTCCATTTTTTCAAAAGAGGGAATTGGGCGGGAGATTGTAACAGCCACTGAATTATTAATTCATCACCCAAAAGTCGAAGAATACTCTAAAGACTACTATTGAATTATATAGCGAACAAGATTTTGAAGAGCATTTCGAAATGCCAAAATATATTACTCTAAACTTGGCCAGTCATTATAAGTGTTGGGATTCTGGTGGAAAAACACTTTTGAATGACTAAATAACTTTATTTTAACTGTTTAAAATTTGGTTTTACAAAGATTCGGTTTATTTTTACTAGAGAGATATGTCGCTCGTTTAAAAGTCGAAGAAGAAAAAGTTCTTTGAGAAGCGATGATGATGGTTTTTAATCCCTCTTGGGAGGATCTAATCGTGAATCAGCAATTGCAACGTTTTATCCCTATTAGTGACAACTTCTTCTGTATATCCCGATTGGCTACATCCTGTTATTTCTTGCAAGTCTAAAAAATAATAGTATATAGTGCAGTTGTACACATTTTGAAATATTGAATTATTCTTACATCTCGCTCATGATTGAATCCTCGATTTCCACGTCTTGTGTTGTCTTTTTATTAATGTCTCTATTTGCTGCCAGAATCCTCGAAGTTCCCAACGTAATACAGTTGAAGGTTGAAGCTTGTTCAAGCGTTTTTTAAGTTGAAGAATAGGTTAAAAAAAGGTACAACGTGATCAAGAATGACTGTTTGAGTTGGCAATGCTGAATTTCATTTTTAAATGGTACAACTGGTAATTTGAATTTGCTATGTCAAATTCAAATTTCTGTTATTCTTTTCAAATTTATTTATTTAAAATGGTTTTCACATTACAACACGATATTTTCGTTGGAATGGCGTACTTTCGAAGCGGGATTTATAACCCAATTACTGGTTGGCAGTACTCTCTCGAAGCGACATATCAGCAATTTCAGGAAATGTTTCCGGAGACTTTGGTCACTTTTGCTGTCTTTCAGCAGCATTGTATGCGAGTAGTTGAACGATATTTAAACACAGGGAACCTAAACAAACAAAAATCAACTGGTAGACCTTCTACTCTAAACGAGGAAGTTGTCGAGGATATCAGAACTCGAATGCAAAGAAGTCCTCGCAAATCCTTAAGAAAGCTCTCCCTTCAAACAGGTTTGGTCCTTATGCCTCCTATTCAACCAATTTTCATTCTTACCCATAAGACTTCCACATTTTCATGTTGTTCTAATTCACGGTTTTACAGGTTTATCATATGGAAGTTGCTCCACTGTGTTTAAAAAGAAATTAAAGTATCACCCTTACAAAATTTCCATCGTCCAGTCATTAACGCCTCCTGATCACCCGCAGAGAGTTTTATTTTGCAATTGGTTCAATGACATATTAAATAATAATGATATCCTTGACAATACCTTCTTTTCCGACGAAGCCTGGTTTCATCTCAACGGCTATGTGAATAAACAAAATTACAGAATTTGGTCAGGTGAAAATCCTTATGCTATCAGAGAGACAAATTTGCACCCGGTTAAAGTTGGAGTTTGGTTGGCAGTCTCAAGGACGCGGGTGTATGGGCCGATATTTTTTAATTTTACCGTCAATTTGGAGAGATATATCCAACACTTTTTGAGGCCTTTTATAAACCAATTAACAGACGAAGAGCATCAAATTGGATATTTCCAACAAGACTCTGCAAGGGCACATACGGCTCATGCTACTATGGGATATTTAAGAGAGAATTTCGGCGACAGAGTAATTAGTCAGGGCATATGGCCAAGTAGGTCACCAGATCTCACCCCATTAGATTTTGCGTTATTTGGGCTCTTGAAGGACAATGTCTTTAGGAATATATTGCATACTGAAGAGGAGCTGCAGGAGGCAATAGTTCAGGAAGTGGCAAACATTACCCCCAATATGCTGGTGAATATCTTCGAGAGCCTAAAAAGAAGAGTTACTTTATGTCTGGACCAAAATGGGGGGCATTTTGAGCATTACCTTTAGCCGGTTTAATTAAATCATTGTTCTGTATTTCGAGTTTCATTTTTAAGCGTTAATTTTTATTCACATAACCTACAATCTTATCGCTGATTGTTCTTCTTCTTCTTTTATTTGGCCTTCGCTGCTATGTCGATCCAGCCACTTACATAACGCTGATTGTTTTGTCAAATAAATGAAACAAACTTCCTGGCGAGGGGGTCGCGCAGGGGAGGCGGAGTTCGTGACGTAGACTGGCGACCCAGGTCTGAGTTTTATTACTTGTGTTTAATCTAACTCTGGTTTCATCTATGCTCTGTATTACTCTGACAATTCGGCGTTTGGCTGGCGTTTTCGTTTGTAATTGACAACAGTTTTGAGTTTTTCAAAGTATTTTTTGCATCGCCGGTCACCGTGTGACGTAGATGACGTTGTGGTAGGTCAGGATCGCTTGAGGCAACCTATAAGTTGATACGCCTTGTCTGGTTGTAGCATTGCAAACCCTTAGGCAAAAAAATCCTCCAGGTAGAATTGCCAACTCAAACAGTCATTGTTGATCACCCTGTAAATAAATCATTACATCACAGGACACTGACATTTTACTTTCACTGGTCATATCATACGACATTAAAATATCAAAACAACGTTTCGGTTTTGTGCAAAGTTCAGAACCATTCCAGATTTTTTGCCACTGCGCATTTAGTTTTGCGTCAGCTACGAACGGTTCAGAACTATTCTAAAAAGTGAAACCGAAACAAACCTAATGGTAGAACTGGAACCACTTCCGGTTGCTTGACAGCTACAACGTGATCAAGAATGACTGTTTGAGTTGGCAATACTGAATTTCATTTTTAAATGGTACAACTGGTAATTTGAATTTGATATTTCAAATTCAAATTTCTGGTATTCTTTTCAAATTTATTTATTTAAAATGGTTTTCACGTTACAACACGAAATTTTCATTGGAATGGTGTACTTTCGAAGCGGGATTTATAATCCAGTTACTGGTTGGCAGTACTCTCTCGAAGCGACATACCAGCAATTTCAGGAGTTGTTTCCGGAGACTTTGGTTACTTTTGCTGTCTTTCTGCAACATTGCATCCGAGTAGTTGAACGTTATTTAAACACAGTGTAACGTGCTTTGTGCGGTTACTTGTGAGATTTGGCGCTGAGACGGATTTCGGGAGTTCGGAAAAGGGGTTTAAGACTCGGTTTTACGGTTTTGCTCGGGCGCCAGATTTTTAAGGGTTTTCTCCCTCGAGAACATGCCTGGGTAATTTACGAACTCAGGAGATTACCAGGGTTGTCTGTAGGAATGAAACACACGCTCATAAATAGAAAATCCCAAAATTATTTTATTCCCAATCGGCCGTGAAAACAATTCGTACGACTAACACCTGCGAGGTCGTCGAACGGGGACCGGAGAAATACAAAAACTTATTTACAATTATTTATGTATCTCGAAAAGGAAACACACAAATAAGAAAATATAAAAGTATCAAGTTGGAGAGAAATAACATTTTATTCTAAGTAACAGTTTGAAGAGAAGGAATTATTTTAACAAATCGAAAATGCGGAAACGGAAAGTGGAAATACTTTTACAAATATTTAGAACTTGAGATATGAAAAACCCTCTTAATACTGAAAATGCGAAAACGGAAAATTATCCTAACAATTTCACAATAACATAGAAATAGCTAAATACGGCGATGATAGGAAAACGTGCTGTGACTAATATTCGGTAGTGCGGCTATTACGAGAGAGCGAGAGTGTGAGAGCGAGCGGAAGATTGTGGTGAATTAAGTTTTCCCTAACACGACAAGGGAAAAATTAACTCATAGCGGTTCGGAGAGACGGATATTTTGACGGTAGTACAGATCACTCACATGTTTTATTACCGCCATTTTTTTAAACTGTAATAAAAAAACTGAACATTTAAAATGCAGATGTACAATGAGAGTGAAAGAAAAATCGGTTTTTAGAATTCATTTTTATATCGCACGTGTTTTTAGACAAATAATGCAGACAAGATGCATTTACGTATGTATGAAATTGAAAAGCTTACTATTTAAAAGTATTAAATACCAGAATGAACGCTAATCTACTATTTCTAGTTAAATAATATTCCTATCCAAGATTATAAACTATATCATTTAATTGAAAGAATTTTTTAATATTTCGACTTTTTAAAACACTGGAATAAAAAATAACACTCAAAATGCTGAAAATTGATACTTATCTATTTTGTTTCACTTCAAGGAATTCATTCTTGGCTGAAATATTTTTTTTCAAAAATATGCAGAAAAAACTTCAGTCTCAAAACCCAATAACAATTCACTCTTATAATTCTATAGACAACAATGCATGTCTTTTTTAATTTGACCGGTTGCTATTTTGAAACCGTTATACCGATTTCGAACGACATGATAATGTTTTTCATGTTGAAATATACTCGCTTGATTTTTTTTTCGGATTTCTAGCGCTTATAAATTTTGTTGAGAAAAAGTAAAAACTGTTTTTTACACAAACCCTGATAACATGCGGAATTAATTTAACTCGTTATATCAAGATATAAATCATTGTTCTCAGAAATTCCTTTTACCTGAAATACAATACTTTATTCATGAATCGACAACGCTGGTACTATGTATTGAAGCGTTGACTAGAAACCTACGAAACAATAACTTTCTGTACTAGTAGATAGATGGCGTTAGTCGAGCTGGTACACAATCTGGTATTTGTATGGGGTTGCGTATCTTCTTAACCTCTTCAATCAACGCTTGAACCCACCTATTGGAAAAGGTCGTAGACTAATAATAACACACATTGGGTCTGAAACTGGTTTTGTAAATGGTGGTTTATTAGAATTTACTTCACGACCCACCAAAGATTATCATAAGGAAATGACTGCAGACGTATTTGAGGAATATTTCTTTCATATGGTCAGTAACATATCACAAATTTCTGTCATAGTAATGGATAATGCCAGTTACCATTCGCGTTTACTTGAAAAATTGCCTACTTTGGAACACAAACAAAAGTATAAAAAATATGTAATCGATGAAAAAGCTAGAGATCGCGGGATAATTGTACTTTATTTACCCCCATATCACTGTCAACTTAACCCTATAGAGTTAATATGGGCACAAGTAAATGGTGAAGTAGCAAGAAACAACACTACATTTAATTTAGGTGATGTGAAAAGACTTCTACATGAAGCTTTATCGAAAGTCACTGCAGAAGATTGGAAACAATGTATGCAGCATGTAATAAAAGAGGAAGAAAAGTTATGGAACTTAGATTATATAGCTGACGAACGCGTATTTGAACCAACTATCATTACACCAAACAATGAAACATCAGATTCGGTTGATGACGATGAAGACGACATGATGTAGTTATTTAAAACTGAACTGTGACATATATTTATTTGTACCCATTATTATTTATATGTAGTTATTTAATTGTAGTATAGCGACTAATTGCTTTAATCGAGGATTTAATTTATAATATGAATTGTACATTTGTACATATTTTATCTGACAGATTGCCATTAGGCAAAATTTTAACCACGTCAGTTTACTAAACTGTCAGTTCTAAGCCTGAAAAAAAGTGGGAAGAAAATTTTGTTTAATCTAAATACTAATAAATATTGTAAATTTATATTGTATTTATACTAAAATGAAATTTCATTTTTTAAGCATTAGAAGAAATTCTCATTTACACCTAATCCCACGACACTGTCTGCAATTTTCTCGTGTCCGTTTTGTGATCGTCCTTCGGTCCCATTGTTCTCGCTACCTGAGTTTTACAATACAGGGAGGACTCATCGAAAGTTATTGAGTAATCGCACATTTCTAACGGAAAAATGCTTACGAGTCTCATAAATTTATTGAATCACCTAATAGTATTTTGTACACTGTTACGAATTTATAATGAGCTTGTGTGCTATCAGTCACAAGGAAATAGAGAATACAAATCATTGCCGTCTATTAACCTTTCGAGAAAAATGTATTTGATTTGGGGCCATCCCTTAAAAAAAACAAGTAACACACAAAGGATCTTCTCTTTCAAATTTAAGTTTTTAACAATAGTCCTTTATAATAAATAATGTTTTAATAATTATATGTACATATTGCATTTTCAGTTTTTTATTATTTATACATCATACTACTTGTCATTTGTAAATTTATAACATATTTAGAATGCCCCAGATATGAGGAGAAATGTTAATCAATTAAACATTTTTGGGTTTGAGGGTGGATGTTTGAATGATGTTGTTAATGTCCTGAAAACTTCATCTTTTGATTTTTCGTTAAAGGTTTGTTGGGATGATTAACACCATCTAGCAATTAAAAGACTAATTCTATAATACATATGCTTAGACATAAGTAAAGGTGATCTACAAGTATCTTGACAAAATTGTTCTGGAATGGTCCCAGGGAAATAGTTTCAGCTGAATAAGGCAAAAAAATACAAAGTCGAAGACATATTATTGGTTATAACTTTTATTTTGAACCTCCATCTACAATATTTGGTAATTTTGAACATAACAAGACATACAAGGAACCTGACTGGAAGCTAATATGAGAACAATTCGCCACGTGGGTTTAAATCACATTGTCAATGGTTATACGGTTTGTCACCTGAATGAATGCGTAAATGATTTTTCAAAGTATCAGATCGAGTGAAATTCTTATTGCAAAGTGAACATTTAAAGGGTTTGTCACCAGTATGACTTCGAAAGTGGCTCTTTAGTCTATTAGAATACGCAAAAGTCTTATTACATTGTGAACATTTAAATGGTTTGTCACCTGAATGACTGTGAATGTGCTTCTTTAAAGTACTAGAGTCAGTAAAAGACTTATTGCAATGTGAACATTTGAAAGGTTTGTCACCTGTATGAATGCGCATGTGACTGTTCAAATGAGAAACCTGAGCAAAAGTCTTAATACATTGTAAACATTTAAAAGGTTTATCACCTGTATGAACGCGAAAATGCTGCTTCAATGTATAAGCCCAAGCAAAAGTCTTATCACAAAGAGAACATTGAAAAGGTTTGTCATTTGTATGAATCCGTAAGTGACTATTTAAATTGTTAGACTGTGAAAAAGTCTTATCGCAATGTAAACATTTAAATGGTTTGTCCCCTGTATGAATGCGAATGTGCTTCTTTAATGTACTAGAGTCAGTAAAAGCCTTATTGCAATGTAAACATTTAAAAGGTTTGTCACCTGTATGAATGCGAATGTGCTTCCTCAAAGTACTAGAGTCGGTAAAAGACTTATTGCAATGTAAACACTTGAAACGTTTGTCACCTGTATGAATACGAATATGCTTCCTCAATGTACTAGAATCAGTAAAAGCCTTACCGCATTGTGAACATTTATAACATTTGTCACCAGTATGAATGCTCAAGTGCTTTTTCAAAGTAAGAGGCTGACTAAAAGTCTTAATGCAGAGTGGGCATTTAAAAGGCAAGTGAGAAGAGCATGTAGGATAATTGGAATATGACTCTTCCTCATTTACAATTTTTTGTTTAATTAAGGGGCGATACTCAATGTTGATCGAAGGTTCATCTTTGATATACCTGGCAGATAGTATCTCATCTATTATGGACTCATTGGCCTTGCACTTCTTGATGTATATCGAAAATTCCTCATAGCGCGATTTACAGGTCTCGCAGATATTTCTGAGAGATGCTGCAATCAGATCCTGTAAAAAAAAATAACAATTTCATTTTGTAGTTATGTGATTGCCTTGAAGATATACATTGCCATGATCCAAGGTCTGTCAAGCTAGCACCCCCACCACCACGGAATCGAAAATGTGCTCTTTATGTGCTAATTATGTGCCACAATGGCGATTTTTGTGCTCAAAGCCATCTTTGAAAAAATCCAATTTAAAGCGTGGGGGTGCTGGCTTGATATCAAGCTAGCACCCACCCATTTGCAAAAGTAGGAAACAAAGTATGGTAAACGCTATAATATTATGTGCTATTTAGGTGCTTTTCAATTACCCTGAAGCGAACTTGATAAATCAACCTCGTCTTTGAAAACGATCCCCTGACAGCGAAACCCCCATGAAGTGAATTCTATAATGAACGTGCCCGAAAATGTTATGTACGTATTTTACGTACCCCATGATCCAGGCAAAGTAGAAATAACAACTATATAAATAGTTCATAGAAACAAGTCGACCATGCGAGGTGGAGGGAACACTTACTTCTGTGCTAATTACTTTCCAGAAACCCCATAACTTCTTGTCAATTATCTGCACTGGCACTTCCTGCAAGCACCAATCGCAAGTGATCACCTTCATATCACTCATGGTACACCGGCAGTATTACGCGTATGAAACTGATCGAGCACTTTAAATGCTGTATGCTGTATACAGTGTATACTATCGACTGAAGAGAACTATAATAGGAGAACAAGTCGTGACGACGTCGATGTCCAAACACACGTCCAGTCTCGGCAGTCTCCAGTCGTCCAGTCCAAATCCAAAAAGCAAAGGCGCCAGCCGCCAAAGTTGCCAAATGCCAAAGCACAGAACGTAGAACGTTGCCAAATGCCAAAGCACAGAACATTGCCAAAGCCATAGAGATAAAAGAGAGAGGAGGTAACAAATAGACAGCAAATAGAGAGAGCGGGTAATAAATTTTGTAGACGGAACCGGCCATATTGAGAAGCAACTTTCAGAACGCGTGTTTGCGATTGTTTTAGTCGTAGAGCTGCGTAGAGCTAAGCTACATAAAACAGCATCGATAAGGTACACGACATTTTGAGTTCATAACTGATTATAAAAAAATAACCCAACACCAAATGGCTATTCTGCCGGTTTGCATAGGCCGGATATGTAAATGGCGGCCAGTTTTCCACATTGGAAAAACATGCCTGAAAAATCGATAAGGTACACTCGTGAAATTTTGTTCATGCATTGTTTATACCTTGACTAAGAGCAGTGTAACAGCGGCAGAAAATTAGCAGGTCGGAAAACCCTCGGCAGAAGAAACTGAAAGTTACAGGTTATCATTTTATTTTCATCAAAACTTATCATTTTTGTTAAGTTTAGTGGTGTTGCTGTGTTTAAAGGCCCTTTTTTTAGGCTCGTGGTTAATATCTATAGTCATGGTTATGTGTTTTGTGCATTACTTTAAGCACTACAGTGACAAAAAAGTTTGTAAATTTTTTACATTCAGAGGCAAGATCGAGAACCTTCAAAGCACTCCTTAGTTTGCAGTTGTTATATTATAATACCCAAAAAACCCAGCGCAGCAATATGATGGCATTTTGTACCCCTCGGGTCGGTACAAGTAGCCGAAGTAATCTCTCCTGATTTATTTAGTGTAAACTGCAATAGGAACATTTAATAAGATAAATATCTATAAAATCTATGGGAAGCAGAATACCTACCTGTACTCTATATATTTTATCCTTCATGATGGCATGTATTTCCTCTCTAATAATCATAAAATCAGCATCAAACTGCATGCTTTTTACATGATTGGATTCCAATGCATTTTCACCCCTTTTTATCATTTTATTCTCGTCTTCAAAAAACTCAATAATGTCGCAGATCTTCAAAACATGTTTGGATGCCATTTTCAATCAAAATTCTGACTAAATGGTTTTATTTAACTAAAAATACACAAAATAAATCACACTAGTAAATAAAAACATAACCCCAAAAAAGTAAAATAGGCGAAAAATAATAATTAGACTTACCTTTTATCAAAAATACTTTGTTAAAACGTTGAACCGTCCTAAGTTTTCACCAAATATTGACCTGGCCACTCTTATTCACGTCAAAACTAATAACAAACTTGAAAATAAAATCTTCAAATGAGAAAATTGCACGCTTTCTCTGTTTGTTTGGAAAGGTTTCTTATTATAGCGTGTTCGGATGGTCGCTCTAGAGCACTCTGGGAGCAATCTGAGAGCATAAATTGCGTTCGGGTGGGAATTCTCTCTCAGAAGTTGGCGTTTGATTGGGCGAGAGATCAGCTCTCAGTGTTCCGAGATTACTTGACAGCTCCAGGGCAGATGAAATAGACTACCTAAGTGCTGACGTCACGCGAGGGGGCGGAGCTTCCAAACCTTTCCAAACAAATTTAGAAAGCACACAATTTGTCCGTAAGAGAGTTTTAATTTTACATTTATTCAAAATTTTGATGTAAATAAGAGTTGCCAGCAATATATTGTGATAAAGTTTGTTCAAACCTATGTTATCACCAAATATTTCTAGATAGGTAAGTAGTATAATGTAGTTTTGGCCCATATTATATATTATAGGTTATGTTATCATTTTATTTTCATCAAAATTTATCATTTTTGCTAAGTTTAGTGGTGCTGCTGTGTTTAAAGACCGTTTTTAGGCTCGTGGTCAATATCTATAGTCATGGTTACGTGTTTTGTGCCCGACTGTAAGCACTACAGTGACCAATAAGGTTGTAAATTTTTTGCATCCAGAGGCAAGATCGAGAACCTTCAGAGCACTCCTTAGTTTGCAGTTGTCATATTATAATGCCTAAAAAGAGCCAGCGCAGCAATATGATGGCATTTTGTACCCCTCGGACAGGTACAAGTAGCCGAAATAATCTCTCCTGGTTTATTTAGTGTAAACTGCAATAGGAACATTTAATAAGATAGATATCTATAAAATCTATGGGAAGCAGAATACCTACCTGTACTCTATATATTTTATCCTTCATGCTGGCATGTATTTCCCCTCTAATAATCATAAAGTCAGCATCAAACTGCATGCTTTTTACATGATCGGATTCCAATGCATTTTCACCCCTTTTTATCATTTTATTCTCGTCTTCAAAAAACTCAATAATGTCGCAGACCTTCAAAACATGTTTGGATGCCATTTTCAATCAAAATTCTGACTTCAAATGGTTTTATTTAACTAAAAAGTACACAAAATAAATCACACTTGCATACAAAAACTTAACCTCAAAAATGTAAAATGGGCGAAAAATAATAATTAGACTTACCTTTTATCAAAAATACTTTGTTAAAACGTTGAACCGTCCTAAGTTTTCACCAAATATTGACCTGGCCACTCTTATTCACGTCAAAACTAATAACAAACTTGAAAATAAAATCGTCATATGAGAAAACTGTACGCTTTCTCGGATTGTTTGGAAAGGTTTCTTAACTCCGCCCATTTGTGACGTCACGCTTAGGTAGTCCATTGTCTCGTCCGAACACGCTATTAGCTCCGCCGCTCCGCCCATTTGTGACGTCACGCTTAGGTAGTCCAATATTTGATTGGAAAACATGAAAACATCCACAAAGACCACAAACCACAAATAGACTGTTATTATTACGTCAGAAAAAAAGTTGCAAAAATTGCGAGAAGTGGCTCAAGTATAATTTTGAACTATTCTCACAACATGAGCGATATGAAAGTGACTACATGCGATTGGTGCTTGCAAGAGGCACCAGTAAAAACGATCGGTGATAGGTTATGGCGTTTCTGGGGAGTAGTCAGCAATGAAGTAAGTAATGCTCTCAATTCCCTCCTTACCCAGGGTAGACATTCAATTTACACTTTGCCAGTTTATAGCTGAGCGATATGTTGACTATTTTCAGAAGTGAAAATACTCTGGGTAGAGGAGTCAAAGAGTAGATTGAAATGTACTGAACCTGCGAGGGGAGGTTTCCTCCATTGTATTTAGCCTTCTGATTCTGAATTATTCTTTTTAGAATCCACTCGTCGAATGTCTAAGTAACATTTGTGAGCAATGTACATCACTCTATGAGGGCTTTTCTGTGTACATCGATGGTTGTAAAGTTAACGGGTCCATGGTGGAGAAGGTTCTTGCTTCTGGGAAAGTCAAAGATGAACCTTTGATCGATATTGAGTATCATCCCATAATTAAACAAGAGTTTTCGAAGAAGGATGATGCCACAGCAACGGGTGAAATAGGAAAACCTATATCAGTTGAACGTAAAGCGGTTTTTCACAGAGAACGTAACAAGCTTTTTACAGATCCTTTTGACTTGAAGGACCACTGCCTTCTTGTAGCTGACAAACCTTTTAAATGCACCCAGTGTAATAAAACTTTTGCGGTATATAAAACATTTAAGGAACACTTACAGATTCATACAGGTGAAAAACCATTTAAATGTTTTATTGCAATAAGGCTTTTAGTCGGTGTGGTGATATGAAGATACACTTGCGTGTTCATACAGGTGACAGACCATTTAAATGTACATACTGTCATAAGACTTTCACACAGTCTAGTCATTTGAAGGGTCACGTACGTATTCACGTAGGTGATAAGCCTTTTAAATGTTTAGAATGTAATAAGAATTTTGCTTTGTCTTGTTATTTGAAACGTCACTTAAGGGTTCATATAGGTGACAAACCTTTTAAATGTATATACTGTAATAAGACTTTTGCTCAGTCTAGGACTCTGAAGGATCACTTATATGTTCATACGGGTGACAAACCTTTTAAATGTTCACACTGTGATAAATCCTTTGCTCAATACAGTTATTTGAAGGGACACTTACATGTCCATGCTATTAAGACTTTCATGCAGCCTCGCAATTTTAAGCGTCACTTAAGTGTACATACAGGTGACAAACCATTTAAATGTTTACACTGTAATAAAACTTTTGCTCAGTCTAGTACTTTGAAGGATCACTTATATGTTCATACAGGTGACAAACCATTTAAATGCTCACACTGTAATAAGATTTTTGCCCAGTCTCGTAATTTGACACGTCACTTACGTGTTCATACAGGTGACAAACCATTTAAATGTTCACTTTGCAGTAAGGCTTTTGCTCATTCTCATAGATTGAAAAGTCACTTGCGTGTTCACACAGGTGACAAACCTTTTACATGTTTGCATTGCAATAAGGCATTTGTGGAGTCTAGTCATTTGAAGAGGCATTTGCCTGTCCACGCAGGTATGTCAACTGCTTAAGCTTTCTGATCCGTTTTCTAAACTAAATACTGAATTGCTTCTTATGTCAGGTTCACGAGTTTATTGTGTGCGGCAATGTGACACGGCCTGCAAATAGATTTTTGGCAGTGCAAGGGGTCAAACGTGTATCTGTAGGTGCAGATGTTCATGAGTCTCCGGCATTTGGCGAAATGATATGGTGCGCAATTTGCATTGCAGTACTGGCAAGTAGATATCTAGCATGTTTGATATTTTGCCATATTCGTTGCTTTGACGGCTGGAACGAGAGAGCACTTGGCTCTATCTACCAATCAATGGTGGCACCAATGCTGTATTCTGGCTGTCAATTGTCGTATTTAGCAGCAAGTAGATTTCGACTTGTGAATATACATGCGGCATAATTACATTTAACCCTGCATAGTGATACTTTTTCCGACTGCAAATGTTCACTGGTCGTATCACTGCAATAAATTCGTGATCCTGGCCTTAATATTGATTGATGAAACTGTAAATTAAAGATTATAATAGTAATAACGTATGTATCGAAAATTTAATCGATTAACACTATTATACAGGGTTATTCACGCTATACGGCCGGAATATTATGGCCAAAATACGTAACTTTCAAAAAGTTTCACAGTTGGGGTAGATGGGGGTCTATTACAATTACTTTTTAAAATTATTTACATATTATACAGGGTGTGTAAAGTATCAAAGTTGTGTTTTTTTAATGGAACCCTCCGTATATTTTGCATTTTTGGATTCTCCGATCAAAATAAGTGCATATTTTAATAAGATTTGTAATACCTAAACTTTGTGGTTTTTAAAATAATTTTACTTTTATCAAAACCTGACCTAATTTTCATTTTTAAATACTTATGAAGTATTCAAGTTATGCAAGCGAAATTTACAGTGAACTATGACCGTAGTTCATATTTTATATTCCAATTATAATAAGCTTGCCATTTCATACAGGGTGTTCAAATATTAAAATTAATGGAATAAGACATTCAAGTGGCTATAACTTGCTTAATTTAAATGGAACGTCACACTTTTAAACTTACCAGTGTAAGACTGATTTTATTTATCTATTTCTACCTCTTTTACTTCCATTCTTCCTGCTTTTCGAGTTTCTATTTATATTTCGCCTTAAGAAACAACACTACAAAAATATATAAATTGTAACACGTGGTTCGCCTTATATGAGCTAAGCTCGAAATTCCGTTCTTAAAGTGGAATATTATCGGGAAAAGGGAAGATTATGAGTACGTTACAGTTTTAATAAAGGCGTGTTAGTCTTATATAGTATCACCCTTCATGAGAGTTCGTGTTGTTTCGTGATATTTATTTAACTCTGCCAAAGACATTCATATTGAGCAGAGTAATTGGAAGAAGCCACTAATTGGTGAGTTTACCACTGAGTCATTCATTCTTCTACTGTTGATTAACTAATAACTCTTTAATTAATTAACCATCGATATTTAAAAAATGAGAAATATTCGTAGTTGTCTCTATTTGGTATTCCAAACATTAGTCAGTCACTGGTAGCACAGTGCCGCCTTTTATCTCGAGGCAGGGTACTTCGCGCGTTTCATCCTTAGTACTCATTGCACGTTCTTGGGGTAATTGTCGCTAGTAGGTGACGGGTACCTTGCGCGTTACTCCCCTGGTACCATTGCACGCTCAGTGCTAGTGTACTGCGTTTTCCTAGGATCTCGGGTGGTACTTCGCGCGTTATTCCCTTAGTACCATTGCACACTCGACCCTAGATGTTTATGAGATTGTTGTTTACTAGTAGCTGGGGCGGGTACTTCGCGCGTTACTCCCTTAGTACCCCCTGCACGCCCAGTACTAGTTTGTCTCAGGTCTGGTGGGTATTTTGCGCGTTACTCCCCTAATATCCATTGCACAAGCCAGACGAAAATAGAGAGAAAAACGATGAACTATTATACTGTTTGATTTGGTATTTGTTCTAATTATTTGATCCTACAATTTCACCAAGTATGAAGTAATAGAGAATATTATTGCCTATAAATTAACAGAGAGAATGAATTGCTCAAAGTAGTTTTTATTTATTTGTTCCAGAAGTGCCGTCGTCTCGATCTAACGCGTCTCGATATCAATGGTCTCGACCTCAATCACTCTCGAGCTCAGTGTCAGTCTCAGACTCAGACTTGGTTTCAGACTCAACCTCACCCTCGACATCTGACTCAAATAAATACATAGTATTTATAGTATATTATATACTACATAATTTAGTCTCGAACCTCTGACTCAGTTCTCGCCATCTGGCCCACACAGACAATTTTAAACAAGTCAAAAGTCAAGTGCCTACACCTTTTTTTGCCTTAAGATTTTATTACGTTAATTCTTTTGCTTATATTTTTTTTATTGTTAGTAATCGAACAATGAAGTGATTAGAAGTTTATTAAAAATCAAAACAAGTATAATTTAAAATTATTCCGAAACGTAATGTGAAGCAGCCGATCTTTCCCAGGCAGCGGTACCCGGAAGACTCCCCGTCCCGGCGTCCCGGCTGACGCTGACAGGCGGCGGCCTCTCACCCCTACGTGCTCATCGCCGAATATCAAATATCAAAGCATTGACATTGGACGTGGACGGTCAGCGCTAACACGACCATCCTGACAGGAACTTCGTTCTCGAAGTTCTGACCAATTTTCTGCAAGAAAACATTTACATTAAGTACTTTCCTTCCAGGAAAAGTTCACGAGTTCCATCTGATGACTTTAGCACACAGATGTTTTAGTCAAAATCAAAATCTTTCGCAGCCCCATCTGTCGACTCAAGGTCTCAGATGTTTAAAATTTACTTCAAATATTTTAAACAATATTTCCATCTGACGGCTATGACGCACAGATGTTAAGAATCTACTTCAATTGTCTTAAACAATATATTTCCATCTGACGACTATAACGCACAGATGTTGAAAATTTACTTCAAATGTCTTGAACGATATTTCCATCTGACGCCTGATTTCATAGCGTCCCTCAGGAGTAACGCTGAGTACTTCATGAGGTCCCATAAACTCATAATTCAACTTGCTTTTATGCATAGTCGAATCTCGATGCATAAGAACAATACCCCCAACATTAAATTGAATGTTGTTCCTCCGCTTTGCATTTACAGAGTCCAAATTTCTGGAACCACTTTCAACAAAAGTGCCTTCCTCACTTTTTCCCGATCAGCATTTAAATTCCTAATCGGACGAATATCCTCAGATAATTGCCGTAATAACGTTTGAACAATTGGTGTTGAGGACTGAATTCCCAACAACGCCTGGAGTGGTGTTATACCAATTGTTTTCTGAACCGTGGTATTTAACACCAGCTGAATTTTTCATAAATGTCTCGGCCATTCTGATTGAACAGTGGTCTCGATCCTCAGCAAATTCATAATCGTTCGCATATATCGTTCCACCTGTCCATTTCCTCTATGAACATCAGGTGTGACAAAATGATAATTAACTCCCCACATATCCAGGTAACGAGTGACTTCTAAATTCTGAAAGTTGCGTCCTGCATCTGTCACAATCCTTTTGGGCGTTCCAAACAAAGAAAAGAAATGTTGAAACTGTTCTCTAGTCTCTTGTGACGTCATGGTTTTTAATGGAACCAGCAAACAATATTTCGTGAATGCGTCGACGAAGACCAATATGTGCTTGTACCCTTCAGGTGAAGCAACCAGCGGTCCCAAACAATCAGCATGTACAGTGTGCAACGGTTCATCCGGCTTAGGTAACGACAAAATATTCAAATCATGCAACTCCGGATTCGTTAACTTCGTTCGTTAATTCCGGATAAACAATTCCGGAACCGTTTGACAATCTCTACTCATGGCAGCATCTCTAACGTGTGATTCTTTAATTCCAAAAACTATCAGCTCAACAAGATCGGCAACATATAGTTATAAACAAAGTATACTGTTAAACTATATTATTAAAATAACATTTTCTCAGAAAATATCGATTTTCCTCACCGGAAAATATCTCCCAATGATATATAAGCGCTTTTTACATTTCCTTGCCCTCTCGCAAGTAATTCATGCTTTACAGGCAAAACAAATCTCATATATTCTCTTTTCACGTCTCACGCCAGCCTCGGCGAAATGCGGCGAATTTGCCAAAAAATATGGAATATTGCATTATTAAAGTTTTTTCACGTTTTTTCGTGAAGATTTTTTCAAAAATCTCCCATTTTCCTCGAAGGAAACTATCTCCTACGCGTTTAGGGCCCTTTTTCGGGCATTTCCTGAAAATTTCGAGAAAAAATCGGTGCACCCGTGGATGACTCCGGGCTCCTGCAGTGACTTATTTCGAAAATATAAGTAGTATGAATATGAAAGAGACTTGCGATTGGTGCTAGCAAGAAGGCATAGCGGTGCAGACGATTGAGAAGTTGTGGCGTTTCTGGGTGACAATAAGTACCGAAGTGAGTACCTACACATTGTTTAGCTCAGGGTTGACATATCAATGTGACCTTTTTACGGAGTTACCGGTATTTGTACTACACTTTGACATGTGAGTAAATACTTTTAAGCAGTGAATCTGGGACTTATTGCGCCAAAGACAAATACGGTTAAATAACCGTATTTGTCTTTGATTGCGCTCACGAGCTCCCAAGTAACCTATAAAATGGGTGGTAAACGATGATGTATAAAGGGAAAGCAGACATCAAATATTTTGATGTCTAAAACAGTCACCTTGAGATCCTATATTTCATTTTGAATTACAAATATAAATTTGGTAATTTATGCGATTAACTATTTTACTCAGGAGACTTACAGCTTAACTCTTCTTCACTTGTTTCGACTGCATAGTGCCTGTCTTATTCGATTTGACACTATCTAGCATGAAACATATAGCACTGCGATATAATATTAAATTACTGCAACTGTTTAGCAAATCACGCTGCATAATTAGAGCATTTGCAGTAATTTCATAAAATCGTTCATAAATTTATTATGGATGGACCAGTGTACAAAATCAACTACTGCTTTTATAATTTCTACAGATTTGCATCGAATGTTTCATCTAACTTGAAAGCCAATATTTCAGATGGACGAGAAAGACAAACGATATTTTTTCTTTGCTTTCTAGAATTCAAACCGATCTTCAATTCTTCAGGTATTGATTTTTAGCATTTTGGGCGTACTGGAAGTTGATGGAAGTTATTGCAGTTCGTAAAATACTAAGTGTCAATTAGCAGTAGTAGCAGCTGTAGTAGTTCTGATTCAGAAGAAGAGACATTAATTTATATGGTAGCCCATAAAACAATGATTTTTATGTACAAAATGTGGGTTTTCAAAACCAACCAACATAGTATGTATAAGGTGAAGTGGGGTAAATGTGATAATGGGGCAATAATGTGAGATTGGTTAATAAGTTTAATATAAATTTAAAACCAATGTCGCAATCTACCGTAGACAATTTTAAGCTTGAATACAGGTAAGCGCAACACTAGAACCGACCGCGTTTAAGCCAGTGTCAGTGCAGACGGCGCATCAACGGCTGGACATATCCTACAACCTAATATTCAAGTTGACACGTGTTTAGTAATTTCTATGTGAAATTAATATTTGCCGAGGTAAGTCTGTGTTAGTAGTTTTAAACTTACTGTTTGGAGTTGTATGGAATGTATACCTATCGATACGACTATAAAATTAAGCTGTTGTATTTTTTTTTGTTTATATCACATTTGCCCCGTGAAAAACGCCTCTTGGGGCAAATGTGAAACATAACTTTGGGGAAATTGAGACATATATAACACATTTACCCCGTTGTTTCAGATTCATTATGGTGCGAATGTATATAAAAAAAACAAAAAGCTGATGTTCAATATACGAAGGCAGATTTAACTTTGGCATTAAATGAGGTGAATGCTGGACGAAACACAATATATGGGGCTTCCAAACAATTTAAAATACCTTACGTAACACTTTACAGTCTTGTTAAAGGTATCCGCCAGGGGAAACAAACAAGACAATAAACGACGTCCAATTTGTATTCCAATCGCAGAAGAACTTGAGTTAGCTAATGGCTTGAAGGCCCTAGAAAAATGGGGCTTCGGTTTATCTAGGAAAGAAGTATGTGAATTAGTAGGGAAGTTCGTAACGGAAAACAACATCAAGACAAGTTTTAAGAACGGAGTCCCTGGCGAGGACTGGTTTCTGAACTTCAAAAAACGCCATAATCTGAGCCTCAAGATTCCCCAAAATGTGGAATATGCTAGGAAGAAGGCGTTAGATCCAATCATAATTTACGAATATTTTGAATTATTGGAAAAAACTATGATAGAGCTTCAGCTTCTTGACAAGCCTCAGAACATATGGAACTTAGATGAAAGCAGCCTAAGTATAGACCCGAGAAAATCTAAAGTAGTCGGTGCAGTTAACAAAGCATCTTCGAGGACTATAAGTTCCCCTGGTAAGGAAAACACAACTATTCTCTTGTTGTGTAATGCAGATGGCGGTAAAGCCCCTCCGCTAATAATATTTAAGGATAAACATATGTGGGACCAGTGGTATGCTCCTCCCAACGCAAATTTTACCGGAACCGTTTATGCGGCCAGTAAAAAAGGCTGGATGGAATGTGAGATTTTTACTAATTATTTCCTAAAGTCCTTGATTCCGGCACTTGGTCCAGAACGTCCTGCTTTAATAACTTACGATGGTCATTCGACCCATATAAGTTTGGACATAGTTGCAGCTGCCATTAAAAACAATATAACAATATTAAAACTACCCCCGCATAGTAGCCATCTACTGCAACCATTAGACCTTTCTGTCTTTCGGCCCTTCAAAATAAAATGGGATGAGAAGTTGATATCTTGGGAACGACAGCATGTGGGTCAGAAACTACCAAAGAAAATATTTTCAAAGTTTCTCTGTGAAACCTGGACAAAACTTTCAACTGAGGTTATAACAAATGGATTCCGGAAAGGCGGAATTTGGCCTCTTAATAAAAATGTTATACCAGAAGAAGTTTTCCCACCACAAGCGTTGAAAAGGTGGAATGATTTTAAGACTAATCCACACATCGAAGAAGACGTGTTTCCAACAAATGCTACAGCTGTTGATGCAAATTCCCTAACAGATGACACCGCAGTGGCTTCTACATCGAAAGAACTGCCGCGACAAGAATCCAGAGAGCTTATTATTGTCCGTAGTTCGTCAAGCACCGAAACCAGAGCAACAAAAAAATAACAAGAGTATGTCCTGGTGCCGAACTATTAACTTCAGAAGAAGCAGTAGAGCGACTTGGAAAAGAACAGAAAGATAAAATTAATAAACCAAAAGAAACAGGAAAATCAAAACCAGCTAAACGAATAACGAGAAAAAGATCAATTTCCTCAAGTAGTGAAGATTTGGAACCTGCTTCCGTTCCTTATATGGATTCCGACAATTCTGAAGAGTTTTACAATGAGTTGGAGGATGCTCCTAATAATCAACATGAAGAAGTTGACCAAACTGTAACCCCTAATTCTTGGGTGCTGGTCAGATACTGCACCAAGAAGGTAGTGAAGCATTTTGTTGGAATGGTGTCCGAGTCATGTGATGATGGTTGGGTAGTTAAGTTCCTGAAATTTCAAAAAAACACATTTCCATGGCCAGTAGTGGAGGATACAGACTGTCGAGCCAAGTGATATTGTTATAGTTTTGCCAGAGCCAACTATCAGTAGACGCGGTTCTGTCATATTTTCAGTGTCATTTGAAGGCTATAATTTAGCTTGTTAATTAAAACAACCTTATTTTTTCATTTAAATATTCTATGCTTTACTTGTTTTAATGTTTGAATAAGTACCTATATCCTATCTATCATTTTGTTCTATTCAGAAAGAATTTGTTTTGCTTTAAATTAAGGATTTGCTTGTACTGAATGTGTGCTTAATAAAGTTTATAACTTTTTGCTCGACTGACCGAATTTGATTCTGTAAAAAGCAAAATAATGAAAAAAATACAAATGTTATACTTTAGCCCCATTCGATTTCCGCTAACTCGTTTATAGGAAGGTAGTCACCATTATCACAATTGCCCAAAACTTCGGGGTAAATGTGATATACAGACATCGTTTAAAAAAATAGATAACATTTTCCAAAACCGAGCTAATTAAATGTTACTTTTAGATTCTACTAAGTGTCGTTGAAGCATTGACAATTTTTTATAATTTTTTTGTTCAATTAAAAGTGTAAGTGTTTTCCTTTTTTACTTGACCTATTCAAAAACTATATCATATTTACCCCACTTCACCTTACTCAGTTTTTTTTTATATGTGTAATGAATTGGGATACCTAATATCGCACATATTTCCTGTTATATCACAACCGGTATTTACTGTTGTAATCATTCCTGCATTCTGATTCCTATACTTAATTAATTCTTAATTGTGGGTTATTAAATGAAAGTTCTTTGTTTAAACCTGCATTTATCAAAGACTTAGTTGGTGTGTCCACTTGAAATTTTCTTTTTCATCAACTGAAATAATTACAAATTTGATGTTATTCATAATTGTTGTAAACAAATTACTATTGTTATTGCTACCTTTGTTGGTATCCGAGCTGTGACTGTTTGAACACTGAATATCTCTAGTCTCATTGGAACTGCAGGAGGTAGCAGTTAATTCATTTATTAAATTCAAGGGTATTTTTTTTGTTTTGTAGTTCTACTTCTGTTCGCGCCAATTGTGACAGTGTGCCGATTGGACGCTTTTAGAATTAAGTTTAAAGTGTGCGCCAATAGGACGTTTT
The DNA here is from genome assembly GCA_946251905.1 of Cryptocephalus moraei. Classification (NCBI taxonomy): domain Eukaryota; kingdom Metazoa; phylum Arthropoda; class Insecta; order Coleoptera; family Chrysomelidae; genus Cryptocephalus; species Cryptocephalus moraei. Next base: position 552,848 of record OX276459.1, read on the forward strand.
TAGATAATAAGATTAAAGTGTAAGAGGTCGCGCTTCCCTCAAGACATTCCCTGTATTGCGAGTTGCGGGCCTGTAGGGGCATAACTTCGGCGACGTAGGCGTAGAGAAAAACAATTGAGAATTGACAAGAGGGTAAAAAAGGCTGATTATTACTGCTTAATAAGATTATTGCTGCATATATTAATTCACGGGTGTGCATGCGAGAGACATTCAAAAGATTACGCCGAATAACGTGAGAAGCTGAGCAGCGAAAAGGACAGGAGAGTTTGTGAGCGGACCAGGTTGGCGAGAGAAGAGCTGGGAAGTTGGTGAGGAGTTGCGTGTGAGCGGAGACAGCCAGGGGAAGAGCGCTGTGAGCGGCATCGTGAGCTCTCCGCAGGAGCGTTGATTGAAGAATGTTCTTCAATCAACGGCAGGAGTGTGACGTGAGTGAAGAATATGTGCGCGTTTCGGTATAAGCGTGTGCGCGCGCGGCGATTTGAGTTGGTATAGTCGGGATAGGCCGTCGGCGTGGGGTGATCTGAGCCGTAAGAGCGTTTAAGCCGCCTTGGTGGAGATGTCGTAAGCTGGGCTTGCCGATGCATGGGCGACACTTTAAGCCACCTTGGTGGAGATGTCGTAGGCTGGGCTTGCCCGAAGCAAAGGCGACACTTTAAGCCACCTCGGTGGAGATGTCGTTGGCTGGGCTTGCCCGATGCATGGGCGACACTTTAAGCCACCTTGGTGGAGATGTCGTAGGCTAGGCTTGCCCGATGCATGGGGGACACTTTAAGCCACCTTGGTGGAGTAGATCGTTTAACGGGACCTGTGCGTCGTAGACGTAAAGTAACCTTGGCTATGCGCTCGCCCGCCTCACGCTGTCGTGTCTCTGCACTCGAATTTGCGCCTTAGTTAAGAGCTCTGTTTAGGCCTTGAATGATCATTCAATCTTGTTCAATTTGTAGTCAAGTGATTCGTGACCCTACCGGGTTATGTAGAGTAAACCACGTTGTAATATTGTAAACTGTTATTATTGCTTGTATATTCACCATTTGTGCACTTGATGTTAATAAAACTACTTGTTCTGGCTTTTCCCTTTAACCGAAAGGGTTTTTATGCCGGAACAAGGAGGCACTCAAACGCGAACCGAGACTTTCATTTGTTCCAGCTACTCTCATTCATTCTTTCAACTTATTAGAACTCACGTAAGTAATAAGAACCCAAACAACTTCCTTATTTCGATATTCTTGGACAAGTAATAGATTTATGATGGTACTTTATCAAGAAATAAAATCAGGAATGTTCTTAGAACCTTTTTTTCCCGTGTAGCCCCACTCAGAAATTGAAACAACGGTTCGTCGTCAGCTGGAGGTTATTTATTTCTACTTCTATTCGACGTCGACGTTTCAACGACGACAATTTCAAGACGGTTACATCTATTTTCAAGATCCCTCTCTATTGGGAAAAACAGAATCACAAAAAATTTTGGGATGAAGGAATCCTGTCAAAAACTCGTGCGGTGTAATAAGAGATCCGTCAGATTTATTACCTTATGGGATGTATCGGTAGGGTACTATGAAACCTGCTACAGGAATGTTTTTGATAATCCCCAAATAATAAAAACAACTAATTGTCGAGACATGTCACACTGCCGACGTTTCGTTCAAGATTCTGAACATATTCATGGCTATGTCATTAAGATAGAAAAAACTAGAAAACTTGACATGATTTTTCTATCATTTTTTAGATTAAAAAAAACGTAGATTTTTCATTGAGGTGACAATTTTCTCAATTTTCCGGAAAACTAAAAAGCTTGGAAAAAATAAAAAAGGGCATCTAGAATGGGACATTTTCAGCTTTCCAATGATGTGCATTGAACACCGACATGACCCTTCATTATTTATCAATTCTCGACAGTCTCGAGCATTTTCCAAAACTCCGGAAATAAAAAAAACGTCCCAAGAAAAACACGTTGTTTATAAAAATATAAAAATACACAAAAATGTGTTTATTGATTCGGACGGAATACAGTGACCATCACCTATCAGAGCCCTATTATCCAAAAGGATTGAGTGAAACTACTCTTGATTAAAAAAATATGAATGGATTGATAAGGAGGGTCAAATATCGAAGAAAATCAAAGTTTGGCCAGATGTTTTAATATTCCAGAAAAATAAAAAAGTAAAAAGTAATACTACATATTATAGCTACAGGTCCCTCCTTTCATATGAACTTTGAATCATGAAAAAAAGATTCATTTTTACCGAAGTTATGGGACAATTTGTCCGCCCGCTCATGCCTACATTCACGGAGCGTGCTTTCCGAGACGCGGCGCAGCAGCTTGAAATCCAGGCTACGCTTGGGCCCGGTGTTGACGCTAACGTCATTATTTTAGGAAATTTTTAGGGTTAAGAAATTGTAATTTACTGCGAACTAATTCAGGGAGCCTCCTACATCATTTAATAAAAACACGCTTTGTTTTACGAAACAAAGCATGACACTGACCCAGTAATAAGGTCAATTGTGTATCACTAAGGTGCAGAATGTGGATATCAGCATAATATTCCTTCGCAACTTGATCGCAAATCCGCATCGGTAAGGTCAGTGAAGCAATTCTCGGACATTGGAAGATAACATTCAACAAAAATTAACAACGTTATCAAATAATTGAAACCCAAATGTCGTCGACAGTATGGATTAAGGGCGCGAAATACGACGTAAACGATGCGACAATTGTATATTAAAAACAAACTCTGTGATTTACATGTGTAAAATTAATAATCATGAACACGCTTGGCAATCCCAAGGCCGACCCGACTTCTTCGCTCGAGAGCTAATTATCGTCTCTCCCTTTTAAACATCGAACTACGCCGAGTTTTTTAAACACTCATTACTAAAAATGCATTTCAGCGTCTCGAGAAGCCGTTCTTGGTTCCGCCCGCACGGTAACGTAGTAACTCAAAATGACTGTGTATAAAAGCTCGTGAATTTTTGGCAATAAATTAGTATACCTAGTATGCTCACAATGACACTGTGTTGTGGTCTTGATTCTTCAACCCAACCTACAAGTTCTCACGTTACGCCCTGAGACCACTACATACGAGATCTTCAAGATACGACAACTTCTAACTTCAAGATATCCAACCCGGAGAGCACGTTAAGTCCTCTCTCCGTACTTCGAGAACTTCAACTCCAAGAACTTCAAGAGATCACGTCACGCCCTGATCTCCAACCTACGAGACCGTCTTCAGCCTTACAACCTGGAGACAAGATTCATCTCCGCAGCCACCCACGAGCTACGAGAGATTACATACAGTCCACTCTCAACAGAGGCCATTTCACACTTCGTTCACCCGGTTATCTCAAAAACGGTTAAGCTTTTGACAAAAATGATAAGGATAATTTTTGTAGGTAATACGCTGCTCTTCTTTTGTGTTCAAACACAAATTGCCTCAGTGTCATATTTTGGCCAAAATCTGGGAAAATAGTCGGGAAAAATGGATTTTGACACAATGAAGACATTTTCCAGCCCCTTCTGCACATTTCCCGGTGGACATTTTTTCAGAAATTAATGTACCCATGTATACCTACAAGATGAAAAAATAAATAAAAATCCGGGATCTAACTAATGTCAAGGTTCGGCGGTTTTCCGGCTTTTATTATTATTATTATTATAAGTAAGGTTGTCTTCTCCTTGGCATTTTAAAATCAATAAAGTTCTCGCGCACTGTCAAACTGATGATAGAGTTTAATAATCGCCTTGACATTTATTTATTTGACAACCAACTGACACTATACTTTCATTTGTTTGATTATAAATGTCAAATTAGTGCGCTAAACTGGATTAAGACATCTCATGCATTAAAACCGTTTATAGCAAATCGTGTATCAGAAATACAAATAAATACAACAGAATTAACGGCCCATCATGGCTATCGCACTGTGAAGACAAGTGGGTAATTTCACCAATTCCTTTCATGGAAATTCCAGAAAATCGTATTAAAACATTAGTCAGTAATCAATCTCAGGAAGTTTTTCGAGAAATTTTCATCAAAAAACACTGTTAATCGATTTGTAGCATATTGTTTACGTTCGTTTAATTATAATAACGAAAATTTGATGGTGAGCTTAGTGCTACTGAAATTGAGAATGCACATTTGCATGTAATTAAGTTAATAGTCCAGGCAACGAACACAAAAAAACACCAAATAGCGGAAATAATTCATGTAGAAGCCAAAATTGGTACAATTGTAGGGGAAGGTGTCCTTAATAACTTACTAAAAGTACTGAGGGGTGGGGATGAAGCTAAGGGTGGGGGGTGTCTCGTAATGTCACTTTTTTCAGTTTTTCGTTAATAACTCAAAAACCACTGCTTCTATCAAAAAAATGTATATATACTAAACTAATCTACTTAAAATTCTCTATAATAAAGGTCCTCTACAATTTTTTGATAGGATCAAAGCTTAAGGAAATATGGAGGGGGTAAATGGAAAATCTAAAAAAAGTAGTTTTTTTTTAATATACGAGTTTTTGTATTAAATGTTGAGGCTCCCCTCCCCTACCTATTTCGGTACTCAACGCCAGGTGGGTGGCCATTGCTCGTGCTCGTCCCTTCCTTTATACAGTTTACAATCAACCTCCTTGTTGATCGTGTGTCTTCAAAATATCTGCTTTTATTACATTAAATATTTGCACGCGTTTAATGTAAGATGTGCGGCTGAGAAGCGTTTAATTTGTGAGAGTGAAGTTGAAAGTGATTTGTGCAACGTTGGAAAAAAAGGAATAATTGAATTAATGGAAGGCAAAGTGTGTTAAAGAAAGATGGGAAAGAGAGAGGTTTCAGGGGTAAGACAAATGGTGTTGTTCATAATTATTACAGAAGAGAATACTTCAGAAGTGACTTAATAAAAGGGTTTTTGAAAGACACTCTCTCAGAAGAAACTTTAACATCACGTGATGCTTCGTCTTTGCGTTCAGTACAAATGAAATTTTAATTTAAAACAGTGTTTTTCTGCACGGAAACGCATGGCGAAGAGAAGGAGATTAAAAAACCGTATGCTTAGCGTCGAAGAGTTTTTTTATGTTCGTACGGTTAAGTTTCACAATTCTATTTTGAATCGTGGACAGGATAGAAAGGATGAGTCGGGAAACGATCTAGTGAGACGTATCTGCACTGGTGGGGACCTACACGCATCAGATGCAATATATCACGAAGATTGTTACAAAAGATTCATGCTAAAATCTGCACGTTTAAAAATGAGAAGCTAGACGTCCACAAGATGAAGGCATTTCAGAAGTAATGGAAGAAATATATGATTATATTGAAAGGACTGATAATTGCCAATACTCTATGGACGAGTTTTTGGAACAGGTTATTCCAAGAGAAATACCACATGTGAAGACCATTAAGGAGAGAATGAGGGAAACATATGGGGACCATTTTTTCTCACTACTATTCGCACCAGACAAACTGCCGGTTCCTTTCGTAGTTTTAGTGATAAAATCTTGAGCGACTCATGGTACACTTGAAGGTGAAAAGATGAACAAAGGGAACGTGAGATGATTGTACAGGAAGCTGCTGAGATTATCTTTGAAGACATTGAATCCATGGCTTAAGACAACAGTGCCTATCCCCCTTCATCTAGCTTCTGCAGTGAGGCTGAACAATTAATACCTATTTTTTTTTATTTACCCCTTCCATAGTTCCTTAATCTTTGATCCTATCAAAAAGTGTAGAGGACATTTATTGTAGAGAATTTTATGTAGATTAATTTAGTATACATACATTTTTTTGATAGAAGCAGTGGTTTTTGAGTTATTAATGAAAAACTGAAAAAAAGGAACTTTCGAGACCCCCCCACCCTTAGCTCCACCCCCACCATTCAGTACTTTTAGTATGTTGTTAAGGACACCATCCCCTACAACTGTACCAATTTTGGCTTCTACATGAATTATTTCCGCTATTTTTCCTTCGTTGCTTGGACTATAATACTAGTAGACCAAGAGCTGGAGACGTGATTTTAACGTCATCAGTAATATGAAATTCGTAAACAGGAATAAACTCTATTACCATCAGTTATTAACGTTCCGAGCAGGCGGACAGATTACTTGGGGCTAAGGGTAGTTATAAGGGGTGAAAGTTGATAATGTTTCGGGAAAATTTCGGCATCGATAATACGCTTAAAAATGTATGTAATGATAGGTCTTACCATACCTAAACGAAATTCCAAGCGGCGGACACATGAGTAGGTGCCAAGGGGGCGGCGGACAAGGATAAAGGGGGTGAAAAGGGGGTGAAAAGGCGGAGATCGAGGGACGAAATTCCAACGTCATCAGTAATATGGAATTCGTAAACAGGAATAAACTCACGAATTTTTCCATATCATTACATAAATTTTGAAACTTCTGATCGATGCCGAAATTTTCCCAAAAAATTAACCACTTTCACCCCTTATAATTATCCTCCGCACCGAGTAAGCTGTCCGCCTGCTCGAGACTTTAATAACTGATGGTAGTAGAGTTTATTCCTACTTAGGAATTCCATATTACTGATGACGTTAAAATTTCGGCTCTATTAGCTCTCCGCCTTTTCACCCCCTTTACACCCGCACTCATGTTGTAATGTTCCCTTTCAAGGAACATGAAAACTCGGAGTTCAGCTTCAATACACTTTATTTCTTCTTACTAGTGGATAGCAACAGATACGTCAGTTCGAAAGTATGGTATTGGATGAATCGATGAAATGAGATTGAGTTGTGTTTAATCCGCCGATACACCTATATTTAATACCTCGTATTCACGTGATATATTCGTACGTTGAACGATGAAGCATACTGAATGTGTTACACGATTCTGCTGAGTCTGCATTCCTGAGTCTGCGTTCGAACATATCGAGGTATAAATGCAATAGTAATAATTATTCGCTTAGCAACTGATTGCAATAATATTTAAGTAATTGAAATTTATGATGTAATTGACTTTTAATTAGGTCTTCGGAATATGGCCTTACAATGTGTCCGCCGCTTGGAATTTCGTTTAGTTATGGTAAGACCTATTATTACATAAATTTTCAAGCGCATTATCGATGCCGAAATTTTCCCGAAAAATTAACCAATTTTACCCCTTATAACTACCCTCCGCCTCAACTAATCTGTCCGCCTGTTCGGAACTTTATTAACTGATGGTAATAGAGTTCATTCCTGTTTACGAATTCCATATTACTGGTGACGGTGTTGTTGAAATTTCAGCTCTAGCTCTCCGCCTTTTCACCCCCTTTACCCTTGTCCGCCGCCCCCTTTTCACCTAGTCATGTGTCCGCCGCTTGGAATTTCGTTTAGGTATGGTAAGACCTATCATTACATACATTTTTAAGCGTATTATCGATGCCGAAATTTTCCCGAAAAATTATCAACTTTCACCCCTTATAACTACCCTTAGCCCCCAGTAATCTGTCCGCCTGCTCGGAACTTTAATAACTGATGGTAATAGAGTTTATTCCTGTTTACGAATTCCATATTACTGATGACGCTAAAATCTCGTCTCCAGCTCTTGGTCTATAGTAATACGTAATACTAAGTAAAGGCGGACAAAATGTAGAAATAAAAGAACAGAACAACTGAACACATTAGATTATTGTTTGATGAGTTAGTAAGCCCTACTTCACATGCATTACTTTACCCCTCTTATAAATGGATGTAGTATATCTTGGATTTTGTAGGAATAATTTGGTTAGATATTAGATAATAAAGTTTATCAGCCTCTAAAATTTGAAAAACTTCCACAATTAAAAAAGATTTTCCAGGTTTACCTATTATCAACAGAAATCTATATTTTTCCTCTGCCTCTTAATGTTTTTGAACAAAAATCCATAGGGGATTTGAATAATTACATATAACACAAGTACCTAACCGCTACATAAGATAAACTAAATCCTAGATTCCAGTGTAACTGATTTTAGAGAATAATGACACTTAAGAAAGTGATACAAATAATTTTTTTGCAATATAAAATAGACAGTGGATTCAAAACATACATAAATTTTTAACGATTTATGAAACCAAAGACCTTCTGTCCTTTGCGCATTTCACGAAGTGATACATCTCAACATTTACTGGAATGAACACGTACGTGTCTCTTCAATCCAAAAGAATCATTATAACTTTTGCTACAATGTACACAAACAAAAGGTTTCTCACCTGTATGATTGGGCAAGTGTCTTTTCATATCAGAAGCGGAATAAAAATATTTATCACAAAATGAACATTTAAAAGATGCATCACCTGTGTGAATGCGTAAGTGTGTTTTCAAATTATAAGATGAAGAAAAACATTTATCACAACATGAACATTTGAACGGTTTGTCACCTGTATGAACACGTAAGTGACATTTCAAATGGTAGGAGGTATTAAAGCATTTGTCACATTGTGAACATTTGAAACGTTTGCCAGCGGAATGAATACGCAAGTGAGTGTTCAAACGGGAAGATGATGAAAAGCATTTATCACATTGTGAACAATTGAAAGGTTTGTCAATGGTATGAATGTGCAAATGAGTGTTCAAGGCAGAAGAGGAAGAAAAACATTTATCACAGGCCGAACATGTGAAAGGCTTGTCACCAGTATGAATTCGTAAGTGTTCCTTTAAAGTAGAAGAATCAGAAAAACATTTGTTACAATGCAAACATATAGACGACTTGTTACCGGTGCAAGTGCGCAAGTGTCTGTTCATATCGGAAGAGGAACAAAAGCATTTATCACACTGTGAACACTTGAAAGGCTTGTCACCTGTGTGAATACGTAAGTGTGTGGTCAAATTAGCAGCGAAAGAAAAACATTTACTACAATAGGAACATTTGAAACGCTGCTCGTCCGAATGAATGTACGAGTGCCGCTTCAAGTAAAATGAGGTATAAAAACTTTTATCACACTGTGGACATTCGAAAGGTTTTTCACCGGTATGAATGCGTAAGTGATTCTTCAAACTGTATGCGGTAGTGAAAGCTTTCTCACAATGAGAACATATAAACGTAGCTTTACATTTAACCTGAGAACTTGTAGACTCGCGTTTATTATATATCTTGTCAACTTTTAAACTTAAACCGGACGTTTCTTTTCTACTTGATACTTCCTCTTCTAAAATCTTTTCATTGACTAAGAGATGACACTCGGTATTGATCTGCGACTCGTCTTTGGCGTCTTGTGGAAAGTGCATTTCCTCAGTATCAAAGGAAGGTTCTTTTTTAATTTCACTGGGCCAAAGAATCATCTCGATAATGGATTCGTTGCTCTTACAACCCTCAATGTATGTCGAGAACCCCTCGTAGCGTGATTTACATTTTTTACAAATGTTCTTTAGAGATGTAATCATTGGACTCTGAAAGAAAAAAAATGTGGATTATTGAGAGTTATCATTTAGAAATGAAAAAGAGGAGAGGAGAGGATTGGACAAACAACATAGACCAGGAAAAAATAACCCGGTTCTAGTATGGGGATATTGTGAATCTCATATTGAGAAGCTAGAGGAGAATGTCACACCAGTAAAACCATTCCTATAAACTCATAAAAATAATTGGGGAAAGTGAACAGAAGACAAAAAGCGTGAGCACAGGCAATAACATGCCCCACTCATAAAATATGAGACGAAAGGGGATGCCAAGATTTTAAAGGAATTGTTTTACTTAATGCAGTCTACAAGATATGTAGTGTAGCAATGTACCTGTAAAAAAACATAAGCCAATAGATATTCTCCAATAGACAATTAAGACAAATAAAAGGTCAAAAATTACTCACTTCACTGCTAATTATTTTCCAGAAGCGCCATAAGTTTTTTCCAATTGATTGTAATGGTGCTTCTTGCAAGCACCAATCGCAAGTCGTTGCTTTAACATCCATAAGTACACCAGTAAATGTAAGACAACAGCACTTCGCCTATTAAAAGTGATCGAACACTTTAAAAAACGCTTGCTTGAACCGAATAGGTCCCCAAATTTATATTTATAAATGGAGCCCCAAAAAACGATACCACCAGAGGACATCCGAGTGAGAATTGACACTTGACACTTGACTTGACTTAGACTTGACACTCTTGACAGCACAGAACTTTGACAGCTTCACACTTCTTCTTCTTCGTTTATGGCCTATATGGTTTATGGCCTCAGTCTGCTAGGACTAAAGTCACTAGATATACAAAGTACCGCAATCGTCCGCCATATTGGTTCGGTTTGTGGTGGGGGAAATAGCGCGTTATTCAAGTATGCGAACTTGAATAATTTTTGAAGGGGTGAAGTGAATGAATGGAAAAGTTACGTAGGTGATATTTCTTACAAAAATTAAATTGTTATAAATGAAGGTTATGTTGGCCTATTTTATGAAACTGCCAACAGCACTCCGTGAATATTATCATTACTAATAAATGATATGTAATATTATTCTATTATTACCAGTACTTATAATGAAAACTTGAAAGCTAAATATATGAAAATTTGTTGCATTCTCCTTCATCTACCCATTTTTTTTTTCAATTTAAAGAACAAAAACAAGTGATAAAAGTAACTAAAATTGAAATAGAGTAGGTAATATGCTTAGGTAGACAGAATCAAAAACAGTAAAGAATTAACACTATTTTTTTTTAAATGTGAGTGAGTATAATAGAAACATGTTCATAACATATTTTTCTGTTTACTGGAACAAACCTATCATTTTCTTACTTGCCTATATTCAAAAGAATTTGCAAAGTTATACCCTAAACACTGTCAAATAAAACCAAGTGTATGCGTTACAAATATATATTATTCAATAATGCACGCATGATAATACTACGGCTACTTTGAACATCCGTATTCGTATTATTTGTACCAATGTTTTTTAATAAAAAATATAAACGGCTCCTTAGAAATATCTTAACTAATTTGTTACAAATATTGTGGCAATTTAAAATATGTTTAGGAGCTGGAAATTGTTTATGTATTGTATTTAAAATATCACAAAGATTTCACAACAACACCACACCATTTTTATAAGCAAATCCCAATCGAAAAATAAAAAATCTCGCCTTTATTAGAAATTACCGCGTTACCACACACCACGCGTTACCTCCTGGAAAAATGATGTTATGATGTCATTTGTCAATAATTGTCACAAATTCGACAACTGTTTAGTGTAGAAAATAAAATTCCTACTAAAATCCCTAAAAATAGCCGCCATTTTGGTTCGGAATGATTCTATCTCTCTCTTACACGTGGGGTCAATGGATTGCGGTACTTTGTATATCTAGTGACTTTAGCTAGGACCAGTGAACTCTATACTGACTACTAGAGTGCCTAGAAAGGTAGAGTGTGGACAACTATGTAACAAGCACTGATTGGTTCATTTGAAATGTTGGACCATAATGGCGGCACCAATAAACAAGCGAATAAATAGCGCGAATTTGAATTTCATTTTGTATGTCCTGTGCAATAGTACATGGGCGGCGCATGAAATTATTTATTTGCAAGGCGATGATTTTTAAGAAATAAAATGCTTAGCCTTGTTTATGAGAGAACAATTATTCGATTAGTGGTGTCCCTTTGCAATAACCATCTTTTTGCGTTATATGCATAACAAAAACAATCAAAACGAACACACAAACAAAAACTTAACCCCTACGAAAAATGAACTAGACTACTAGACAGTGTAATATAATAATGAGAATGGCTTCTAGTTCTTGGAGTTGATTCAGGTTAGTACTATAAAACATTAGCAACTCGAAAATTTAACAAAGGTATATTATTTGTTGATAAGACAAATTTATGGGGTTTGTGATATGATGAAACCCTCAAATAAAACATTGGAAAATGTTACAATGAAAATGGAAATAAAATAAAAATAGATATATTTTATTAACATCTTTTATTGTATTACATGCATTGCCATAGACTCACTGTTACGTGTATGTCTTACATGTAAAGTTTGTATTTTGTGATTGTAAATCCTTAACCTAAACCGAATAAATGTAAAAACCATTCTTTTTTAATATCATGACAAGTTTCTAGATTACATGGTATGTTTCTCATTTTTTCTAAATGGTTTCTAAATTTTTTTCTCTAAATGATTTAAACTTAGAACCTACAACTGGGGATTATTTTCTTTCAGTAAGTGTATTTACATCTAGCATTGCAATCTATAATGATGTCGAAATTTCGCACTTATTCGGAAATACACTCTAAGGCCTGAATGCAACACAACTACTATGATAATCACTTTCACTTCAATACGTACTTATTTTGGGAACGCTCTTAAATATGTCCCCAACAATAATTCTCTGCTACAGGAAACACTTCAGAAACACTACAAACCACTACAAACACAATGAAGGAAATTAACCAAAATGAACAAAAATACGCACGCACGCTTATGGACTGTCCACTCCCGTCATACATGAAATTTAATATAAATCTTAGAACATATTTCAATAATTGCCGTTGTATGAAACTTATGACCCGTGCCGGCCGCCATTATGGTCCCAAATCCGTTAGTTGGCCACACTCTACTCTTCTAGGCACTCTACCGACTACTACAGTGAACTCTATACTATTCGTACCAGGAACGGCTGCGTCCGTCGCGTATAATAGCGTGCAGTGTGTCAGGGGCAAGCGAAACAAAGATAGACATAGTTACGGAAACCTCTCTTTATCGCACTCAAGCAAATGAGTTCTGTCTATATGCGTAAATTGATTTTAAGTAGAAATTTATGTAGTTTGACGATTATTTTTGTTCGAAACGTGCTATATTAGTGAAGGTATACATTTATTGTGTTCTATTACGCCATTACTTTCGTTTCTAGATCACTTATTTAATTATAGGACCTTAGCCGAAAAAAACTTTAACGAATTTCAAGAAAATGTAGTATATTATGATACGAAGATTGTTCTGTTGAATATATTTCTGGGAATATAGTTCGTAATCTGGTTAATACTACTACTTGCAATCATTGTAGGTATTAATATATTATTATATAGAGGTACCTAGTATGTCTACTGAACTGACTGAACACTACTCTTATACTGCTCCTCCTTGGGCTTATAAATCATTCACAAATTTTGTCACTCGAGAAGGTCTTCTTTATGCTTCAGGTGTGGTGTATAAAATTTTACATTTCACAAAAAAACAAATTCGCTTCCTATTAAAAAATGAAAACATAGAGAAAACCAAAATAGACTTAAAACAAAAAATGATAAATACAGTTACAAATAATTTTGCTACTAATATATGCCTTTAAACCTAAACACCCTGTAAATCAAGAATTTATAGCTGAGGAATGTCACGAAATTCAAATTATTCGAAAAATAACTGCCATATATTTAAAGTGCCGAATGTATATATCACCACAGTAAACTATTAAATATTGAATTACATGGGAAATATGCCACAGTACGGCAAAAAATTACTAAACTGGTTTTATTTAGCAATTGTTAAAATATAATGAAGCATTGTCTTGTCTTGTTAAGTTAACGTCTCTTTTACGCTGCCAGGGCCAATTTGGACGGGACCTACAGTTTAACGTGGGCTCCGAACCACGGTCCTCGAGCACGGTTGTACCCCCTTAAGGCTCTCACCCCAGTTGATCCACTCCGTGCTCTACCGACTCAGGGTGTGTGTATCCTAGTCCCGCCCTCCTACAGGATATCCGATCCTATCCGGCCTGGTTACCGGCGTGAATAGGAACGGGATTTTGGATACATTTTACACACTTCCCGCAACACACACAACATCCATGGATTACGTGGGATTCGAACCCACGACGACAGTGTCCGCCTGATTCAAGGCCCGCGCCTTAAACCACACGACCACCGCCGCCCCATGAAGCATTGTCATATTTAGAGAAAAATTGTGTTTTTAATTTTTTTTTATTTTATTTCCCAACCCCGTAGGCCAACAGTTAAAATTTGACTTGAACGTTATACTGTCTGCATTATTACTTTTGTCATTTTCCTGATGAAAAATTCAGAGAAAATCACGTTTACTGGTAAATAAACATAAAAAGATTAAAAAATATTTAAGAAATGCGCGAACGTTCCATTCAGTAACATAAGATAGAAAGAGATAGATATCCGTAACCAATGCGGGTTGCCTATGCAATCGTTTTGCCTCACTTGTCGCTCAAGGCGGGTCCCTTCCAGGTACGTAGTATAGAGTTCACTGGAAGTTTCAGAATTTTCAGAATTACCTCTGGCAACGCTGCTTAAGGAGCAGCGTTTCTTCGTCTTCTTCTAACCCTAACCTAACTTAGGTTGATCTGTGGATCTGTGGTTATTTGCAAAGTGCTCGATCAGTTTCTATCATAGAGATAAAAGAGAGAGGAGGTAACAATTAGGGAGAGGGGGTAATAAATTTTGTAGACGGAATCGGCCATATTGAGAAGCCACTTTTCGAACGCGTGCTTGCGATTGTTATTGCTGAATTGTGCAGTGGCGGATCTATGGGAGGAGCTACAGTCTACCACTCGGAACCAAAGTTTAACAATTAATAATAAATACATACATATTTTTAATATAATTTACCCACTACATAACTGAAGCAGCTCTTCCTCTCCTTCCTGGTTTCCTGCTCGTTCTTTGTCTTCCTGGTATACCTGGAGCACATTTCTTTTTTGGTAATTTTTCTTCTATTAACTGATTAATCCCAAAATCGGAAATTTTTTGTTTGTTTCCGTTTTCCAAAGAATGAACAACAGCGTAAGGTTTTAAAAACTGATGTAGGTAATTTTGTTATGAACTATTAGTATAATTAGTATAAATATGAGTTAAATTAATCAAAAAAATTAAAAATGAAAATTCTTTATTTAATTCGTATTGAGCAACCTTCGTATTGTTTCATATGTTGGCATTTTGTGACATTTTATGGAAAATAAAACTGCTTCATACAAATTATTATTTCATAATTTTAGTTAATGTAATGCTACGCCATTGGATAGAAAGATTTCTTACAGGAAGTCGGCCATATGCAGAAGCCACTTTGGTCTGTGCTTTGGTCTATTTGTTCCAACCACATTTGTTACCTCCTCTATCTTTTATCTCTATGGTTTCTATTCGCGAAGTTCCTGTACCAATAGATGGCGCTATACAGAGTTATATCTTTATTATATCTCAGTGAACAACAAAACAAAGTCACTTTATTGGGAGGTTAAGTTTTAAGTTAATTCACATTATGTTTAGTTTTTTGTAATGTATTGAGTGTTTTTGGACGTATTATTTGTTTATAAGACATTGGTGTTTTATTCTGTGTATTCCTAATCGGCACTTCAACTATAAACTAACATATATTTTGTCACGGGTTTTCCAATCTTGAGTATACTCTGCCAAGCTTTACATAACTTGGGATCTGATGGAAATGAATGCAAAGAAATATCCTTTGTACAGTATGTAAGTACACTGAGGTACACTACATATTTTTCTTGATTTTGTTGCGATTGTTTTATGGATAGACTGCATGGTTAATAGTTTTACCTACAAAAAATATTGCTTACTTATTTATTATTACTTCACACTAACGTCTAAAGAGTTGAATACAAAAGAAGGTATTCAACTTTTGCGCCGCTTACCTTAATAAACTGTATTGAATCCAAACAGTTTCAAATTATAACCTCTTCACTCTTCACTCTACTCAATTATTATCTCTGATGACATACAAAACGAATAACGATGATTTTAAATAACATTTACAGTACACAACAGCACAATTTATAACAAAAACTAAAAAAAAAATGCTAATATACTGTAAAAATTACAATTTTTAAAAAACATGCCTACAACCACGTGGCTTTGTTGTTCACTGAGTTTAGGGTGCCGAAGATTGATCATAGATGTCGCACCCTTCGGGGAACTTCGCGAATACATCAAGTGCCATGAGAAGTGAGAAGGCCGACTTATCGGAACATGGCCGTCTTTACGTGTTTACATTCGAATAATTTGAATGCAGAGGATATAGAATTATAGCGTTAATCATAGTTAAAGTGGTTTTAAACTATTTCGACGACGATTTAGAAGAATCTGGCTTACCGACAGAAGAAAGCCTCATCCAGGATGTGAAAAATAAGGAGAAGACAAATGAGGAAAGTGGTGATGAAGAAATTATACAAAAACCACAGCAAAAACCATCTAAGGTACAAGTGTTCAATGCTTTTTCAACATTAAGAACAGCCTTTCAGTTTGAAACGTTCCGGAAAATGTGTTTGTTCAATTATAGGGGCTTGGTTAGGCCCTTAGGGAAAAACATTTTTTTCACATACAAACACATTTTTATTGAAATTAATTAGCATATTGTAAATTATTCACATTTATAAATAATGTTTATCTAATTTATAAAATATTATGTACAGTTTTTTAGAATAATTTGTTATTTTGGTTTGTACATCACATGACAAAGTTTTTTCATATACCTAAATCTTCAAGCCGCTATAATTGAACAAACACATTTTCTGGAACGTCTTCAAACTGAAAGGCTGTTCTTATTGTTGAAAGTGCATTGAACACTTGTAGCTTAGATGGTTTTTGTATAATTTTTTCATCACCACTGTCACCACTTTCCTCGTTTGTCTTCTCCTTATAACCATTAAAAATGGGGGAATTTCCATATAACGAGACCTCTATATAACGAGTAAATTTTGCAGCACCTTCATTCTAGTACATATAGAGGTTCGACTGTGTAAAGACATTCGTTTTAAAAAAAAATGTAAGAAATTCTGTACTGTACCGAAAGTCTTAAAAGTTGGGTTTTACTTACATTTTATTAGTATGCAGAGCATACAAAAATAAAATTAATTTATATAGGTATGTAAAGTATGTATTTAGTAACAGTCACTATAGAAAATACAGTCCAAAACACACTTAATTTAAAGAAAAAACACTTCTTCATTCAACATTAGAAATTGTAAATATAACCTTAAATTCACACAATCGGCCTTCGCCGCAGCGTTGCCAAATATCAATGTTCCGGCCTTTCAGTAAAGACGGCCATGCACAGGTCTGTAAGAGGCGCTACAGTCAGGACCCACTTTCACTTGTCATTTGTCTCATTTGTGTTTTCTTCAAAATACGCGGGGAAAGTGTGACGTCAGGATTTGGTAACCATTTCAAACCCATTGAGAGTAAATCTGTTTACCGCCGTTACCGCACAATGAACATGAAAAAGGCTCATCATACATATGCGAATGTTTCTTTAAAAATGAAGTCACAAAACCATATCTTACCGTGAACATGTGAAAGACTGATATCCAATTTGCTAGAAATCGATGCGTTCTAAAAAAATATATATAAAAAACCCCATGGCATGCCAGGCTGAAAGGTAGATTTATGGGTAAGATATACAGTAACATAACACACGATGTGTCAAAAAAATGTATACGAGGTGTGAAAAAATACAAACAAAAAAATTTTAAAATATTTGCAAATAACTTTTTCTCTGTACATTTCTCAAAGATATGTTTTATACAAAAGTTGTTCGTCTCTATTAGCGCAACAAAAAAGCTAAGTAACATTTTTCTCTCAGACGCGAAATTAAAGTTTTTTTTATTTTTTAATTTTCTTAACAAAAATAACTTTATTTTTGTACGTTTCTCGACAGATTGTTTTATACAAAAGTTGTTCGCCTCTATAAGAACAACAAAACACCTTAGTAACATTTTTCTCTCAGACGCGAAATAAAGGTTTTTCTTATTTTTATTTATTTTTGAAAAAAATAACTTTTTTTCTGTACATTTCTCAAAAAAATGTTTTATACAAAAGTCGTTCGCCTCTATAAGAGCAACAAAAAACTCAAGTAACATATTTCTCTCAGACGCGAAATAAAAGTTTTTTGATTTTTTTTTGAAAATAACAAGCCGCCATTTTGAAACCGCTAGACCGATTTGGCCCATTAACGAACTCGACCGAGATTTTCGGCCAACTGATTTTTGTACCAAATTTCGTTGTGATTCTTTAAAAAATACGACCTGTAGCCTGCCGACAAATTTCGTTATATCCGATATATATATATATATATATATATATATATATATATATATATATATATATATATATACACACATATATATATATATATATATATACATATATATATAAATTTTTGGGAAATGATTAGGTATGTTCTATAGATACCAAAAAACTGAAAACCGCATTTTTATTCCTATTTTTTCTACTTCGTTAACGAATGCAATACTAGATATAAATCTACCAAAAGAATGAAAATAAAGATGCTTTTTACTTAAAACAGATTGTTGTTCAAACCTTTATTTCATAAATATCATTTAAATCGTTTTAAATAATGCATACATTGTACATACAGTAGATAGAACAAGGTTTTCAAAATGCAATCATAATGTTTATAAAATTGGTTCTTGTGGTTGCTTCCCTTGCAGGAATAGAACAAATCTTCTCTCCATATGGGTCTGTGCTGGGGGAACGCTGAAAGTCGATTTCGATTATCAAATGCTAAGTGATAGTTTTATGATCTGTCCATATTCACACTGTAATGTAAAACACTGTAAGTAGTTTTGTAATTTCATTGTAATAATTTCATTTTTATGAAATAAAAAATATAGGTTCTGGTTTCAATCATTGAATTGTTAAAGAATTATCTTAATTAAATCACTAGTTTAAGTCAACCAATTTAAATTAAAGTAGCCTTATTGATGTTGGACTCGCCGATGTTTTGTTAAAAGATGAGGGAGAAAACAATACAATTTGCACATGTGAAAGTCTTCCCGCTTATGTGGACCCGTAAATGTCTCTTTAAACTATCGGAAATTGAAAACAGTTCATCACAATACAAACACATAAGGGTACTTTTGAATTTGTCTTGAAAATATGACGAACCTGGAATCACTCTGCATCCATCTTAGGTCCAATCCAACTTTTTCACTTCCACCTGACGTTGTATCCCACAGTTTCTCCTTTTTGATTAAGGGATGATACTCGATATCTATCAAAGGTTCTTTCTTAACTCCACTGGACATTTGTATCATCTCTACTATAGATTCGTTACTCTTACAGCTTTCGATATATGTGGAAAATTCCTCATAGCGCGACTTACATATCTCACAGATGTTCCTTAGGGATTCCATCATCGGATTCTGAAATAGAAAACGTTGATTACACTAACAGACTTCTCTGACATGTAAACAGATCTCATTTAAAACTGTGCTTCACCTACAAACCCTTTGGGGTGTCATATCCACTATATACCCATAGATATAATATATGCCTTTTTTGAAGGCATGAAAACAGTCACTTTATGTAATATTCCATAATTAAATTCCATTATATTCCATAAAAAGATCACAATGGCATGTCAGTCATGGGGAAGAGTATAAAAGTACTTACTTCCTTGCTTATTATCCCCCAAAAGTGCCATAACTTCTCCTCAATCGACTGAACTGTTACTCCATCTCGCAAACACCAGTCGCAAGTAGTTGCCAGTTCCATATTCACACTCGCGTTTTTGGGGCATGCAACAGCAGCAGCATTTCTTCCATCGGAACTGATCACACTATAAATTGTAACAGATTTATACATGTATGCTTGTGTAATAAGTACAAACTTCAAACTAATATATACTATTAGGTACAGCACTCTAGATTTACAGTTACAGCACAGTTAACAAAAGTGGGTTGTGTCACAGAATACCATACGAGTCATTTTTCCTCCCACACTCTAAGTGAGTACACACTTATATTATGACGCACGCACGCACGCACACACACACACACACACACACACAACATATCATAACAATGGCCCGATTCTACAACCACAAGGAATAGCGTTAAATGATTTTCAGAACTTTCTCAAAGACTTTACAAAAGATGTTTAGTACAATTATTGGTCTACTGATACATGATTATAACTCTGCTGAACTCACATAACTTAAGCAACAAAATAAAGCTGATGTATTTAAATATACTGTTTAAATACTTAACGAGACTAAAGAATTATTTAATAATGAAATCTTTCAGATTATTAAATTGCATGCTATATAATTATAACTTCATCAAGCACTTTGACCAAATCAGTCTGTATGTATCAATTGTTTATTGTAATATTCTCATATACATTTTATTCCCATTTTTATGTAAATTCTTACACTGACAATTTACTTAGTTTTCACTTTTTGATAATTTGGCCTCTGCTTCAACATATGGTGAAGGCACTAATTGAAGCCCTTGTTTAAATAATTACTGTTCCACATGACACATGTATAAATATGTGTGTCACTGCACACAAACCTCTAATTAAATACTGTAGAAAAATCACAACAATGAAATAAACATGTATCAGTGTTCTCCCTTTAAAGCCTTTTGAAACATAATTCACTAATCTGTTTGATGAAGATGATATATATAAGGTAGGTACTATATTGTGTTAGTCACTTTATATACTAATCATGTTTGAGCTTGATTCACAGCCTTCGAAGACTATTGCACCTCAATCTTATAAAGAGCCTAGGCTGCAAAGCGACACAAGAAATGGATGGGTATATGAGGTATCACTATTCGAATGTTTTTAAATATTTCTCTCAAAGTCTTGAATCAGGAATTCTATTAATCTAATAAGTTAATTCTAGTCTAAAATATATTAACTTCTATTTAAAATTTTATGTCAAATATACTTGCACTGATTTGTCGGCCGTATTTTCCACGCCAAGTTTATCTTCCGTCATATGTAAATCTGAAACGTTAAAAATTAAATCATTACTCCATTACCTGTTTCAAATAATAAGAATATGGTAAAATTCGGATGGACGCATATGTAGATATATTTAAGGTCATTTGGAACTACTGAATCAATATAAATGAAACTGGGGACCAAAGGGAAGTTGCTTGAGACCTGGAGGAGACAGGTTAATTTTCATCTGAAATTGTCACGCTTTTTACATACCCAAACTTCCATTCGGAGTTTCATGAGGTACTAAACTTTGTTTTGTAACTACACTTTCTTCTAATTCATTTTGATATTTTTTAAATCTCGTGATTCTTTCTTTTTTGTGAATATATGGTCGTTTTGCACTGGCAGATGGTTTTCTTCTAACTGGTAGACAGTCAAATTTTGTTGGAATACAATTGGGCCTCATACGTACTTGTGACACTAATCCCATTATATAATATTCCATATAATTTTCCATATCCTTTGGCAACTGTAAGAAACAGATGTATCAACTTTTGCTTTATAGTGAAAAAAGCACCTCAAAAGTCTTGTAAGTTACTACCTATCGATTATCCCTCTTATTAGTAAGGAAAGAGTTCAAAATGGAAAACTTACAAATAAGTTCTGGTGAACCGTAAAGCACTTACATCAAAGTGGTCTTCACACATATAAATTGAACTATTTTTGGAGAGACCTGGTTCCCGACATGCAAGTTTCAGCCACTTCTTCCGTGTGTTTTCATTTCGTGGAATGTAAATAAATAACTTGTTAGGCGTTTTAATTGTTGTGCTTTTGCACTGAGGCACTATACACCACTTATAAACCTTAGACCTCATCTCAGGGATTTTTGAGAATAAACATACACGAACAAGGGTAAATATTAAAACAAGAAATACACCCCGAAAATATAACTTCTGCACGTTTTGACGTTTTTAGGTTACGCGTTACGCACGCGGCACGGGACGGGCCACCGGGGCCACGGGCGCACGGGCTCAAGTTTCACCATAGAGCGGCAGACGTTGA
This sequence comes from Cryptocephalus moraei, assembly GCA_946251905.1. Taxonomy (NCBI): domain Eukaryota; kingdom Metazoa; phylum Arthropoda; class Insecta; order Coleoptera; family Chrysomelidae; genus Cryptocephalus; species Cryptocephalus moraei. Next base: position 574,524 of record OX276459.1, read on the forward strand.
ATTACGAATTACGACTGAATTTCGTTCTATATTGGTAGCAAAGGACATAAGCCCTATAAGATGGTGAAAACTCCCCCCTCTGTGATTTTCACCTGACCTTGGGCATTCGATTTGGTATCAAAAAATGGCATGCCAGGCTGAAAGGTAGATTTATGGGTAGGATATATAGTAATATAACACACGATGTGTCAAAAAAATGCATACGAGGTGTGAAAAAATACAAACGACAAAATTTTAAAATATTTGCAAATAACTTTTTCTCTGTACATTTCTCAAAGATATGTTTTATACAAAAGTTGTTCGTCTCTATAAGGGCAACAAAAAATCTAAGTAACAATTTTCTCTCAGACGCGAAATAAAAGTTTTTTATTTTTTTTATTCTTTGACAAAAATAACTTTATTTTTGTACGTTTCTCGACAGATTGTTTTATACAAAAGTTATTCACCTCCATAAGAGCAAAAAAATACCTTAGTAACATATTTCTCTCAGACGCGAAATAAAAGTTTTTCTTATTTTTATTTATTTTTGAAAAAAATAACTTTTTTTCTGTACGTTTCTCGAAAGAGTGTTTTATACAAAAGTTGTTCGCATCTATAAGGTAAATAAAAAACCTAAGTAACATTTTTCTCCCAGACGCGAAATAAAAGTGTTTTAATTTTGTTTTTGTTTTTTAAAAAATAACTTTTTTTCTGTACATTTCTCGAAAAAATGTTTTATACAAATGTGGTTCGCTTCTATAATAGCAACAAAAAACCTAAGTAACATTTTTCTCTCAGACGCGAAATAAAAGTTTTTTGATTTTTTTTTGAAAATAACAAGCCGCCATTTTGAAACCACTAGACCGATTTGGCCCATTAACGAACTTGACCGAGATTTTTGGCCAACTGATTTTTGTACTAAATTTTGTTGTGATTCTTTAAAAAATGCGACCTGTAGCCTGCCGACAAATTTCGTTATATCCGATATATATATATATATATATATATATATATATATATATATATATATACATATATATATATAAACTTTTGGGAAATGATTAAGTATGATCTCTAGATACCAAAAAACTGAAAACCGTATTTTAATTCCTATTTTTTCGATTTCGTTAACGAATGCAATACTAGATATAAATCTACCAAAACCCCATGGCATGCCAGGCTGAAAGGTAGATTTATGTAACACACGATGTGTCAAAAAAATGCATAGGAGGTGTGAAAAAATACAAACGACAAAATTTTAAAATATTTGCAAATAACTTTTTCTCTGTACATTTCTCAAAGATATGTTTTATACAAAAGTTGTTCGCCTCTATAAGGGCAACAAAAAATCTAAGTAACAATTTTCTCTCAGACGCGAAATAAAAGTTTTTTTATTTTTTTTATTATTTTGACAAAAATAACTTTATTTTTGTACGTTTTTCGACAGATTGTTTTATACAAAAGTTGTTCACCTCCATAAGAGCAACAAAATACCTTAGTAAGATTTTTCTCTCAGATGCGAAATAAAAGTTTTACTTATTTTTATTTATTTTTGAAAGAAAAAAAATACTTTTTTTCTGTACGTTTCACGAAAGAGTGTTTTATACAAAACTTGTTCGCCTCTATAAGATAAATAAAAAACCTAAGTAACATTTTTCTCCCAGACGCGAAATAAAAGTGTTTTAATTTTTTTTTTGTTTTTTTAAAAAATAACTTTTTTTCTGTACATTTCTCGAAAAAATGTTTTATACAAATGTGGTTCGCTTCTATAAGATCAACAAAAAACCTAAGTAACATTTTTCTCTCAGACGCGAAATAAAAGTTTTTTGATTTTTTTTTTGAAAATAACAAGCCGCCATTTTGAAACCGCTAGACCGATTTGGCCCATTAACGAACTTGACCGAGATTTTTGGCCAACTGATTTTTGTACCAAATTTCGTTGTGATTTTTTAAAAAATGCGACCTGTAGCCTGCCGACAAATTTCGTTATATCCGATATATATATATATATATATATATATATATATATATATATATATACAGTGGCGTAGCGACGTGGCAGCGGGCCTGTGTGCGAAAATTTTGACCGGGCCCCAAGTTAAATAATATTCATAATTCATAATGGATATATTATGTGTGTCAGGATAACTGTTTAATTGTAGGTAGTTAGGTACAAAAAATGAGCAAAGGTCGTTTGCAAATATTTAACATTTATTTTCTCAGATTTAAAATTATTTACCAAACATAAAGCAAAAACAATATACCAATTCATGTAACAAAAAAAAAACGGAAAATAATCTTAAAATTAACATAGTATAAAAAATAATATAACAAAATAAAAACAACTAAAAACGGCATCTTAAATATTTATATAGCACTAATAAAATCTTTGTTTTCTTGCTTTTGAATGCGCAAAAGTTGGGTGCAGCAACGGGTTTCTTGCATCATAATACCCTTTATCGGTTTTCAAAAAACTTCTAGATCCCCTGTCTCAGCCCTGTCTAGCAGTAATATTATCTTCAAAGTTTTTACTTTCGTCAACTTGAACATTTTCACTAACACTGTCACTAGCAGTCTTGAAGCCCAATCCTGGTTCTGGAGTACTACGTCCTTCAGGTGGAGTATCATCTTCCTCAATTTCATTTAAAATAAATAAAACTGAAACACACAATTTAAATTTTATTATCTCCACTTCCTTTGATTACTACTAGAAGCCTTCGGACCAAAAAAAGCAGTAATTTTTGGGAGCTTCCTCTTTTTAACTTCTGCGTTTTTGAGCACCGGATTTACGTTTATACTGTAACGTTTATTTCAAATTTATTTACACTGTCCTAAAATTATGCACTACACACTACTTAATTTACCTTAACTATTCCCTAACTAATTAATTTATATCACTCTTAAATGTTAATTTATTTCACTGGTCCGTTTTTCGCCTTGTTTATTAACTCGCGGCTTCACATCTAATCTAACCTCCGACCGCAAGCCCGATTATATACACTTCAATTGTATTCGCGATAGTTCCAGGTCATTCCTTTCTCAAATAATGTTTACTTAGAAACGTCCAAAAAGGTCATAAATCATTCTTTCCCTAATAAGATGTTGCGGGAACTCTCGGGACGATTTTTATTGCTCGCCGCTGCGCTTATTAAGCGTAGCGGCATTCCTTTGAGGTAAGCGGCCGTCCGCGCTGCTGTTTACATTTCGCGTTACAATATGTACTATAACTATTCATTCTAGATATTTTAAATCAATGTGCAAGGTAGAAATTTTTAAAATGACTAGCCAAGCAAAAGCAAAGTATAACTAACACTAATCTAATGACTTTAAATTAACACTTGAATGGATTTGCTGTTTTAAATTTAAAAAAATTTCATGTGTCTTCGGTGTCCAGCACACGGACACGACTGACAATTCTGACAAAATAAATATGTAGACGTGGACTGTAGCAATCATTCCTATAGTAAATTCACTGAGAAGAAAACTTCCATGAAACACAAACGTCGAAATTGAAAGCGTGCGACCAGCTAGCGAATAAGTACAGGGTCGCATTTAGAATGATCGCCTTGACTATAATTTATCTTTTACTAAGGATGTTCATTTCTTTCTCTTCTGTATACATTTAAAATAATGGCTTTCTCCCCGCAGCTTAAGTATGTTCCAGATCTCTTTTTGGGAGACGAGCAGGGAAGGTGACTTTCCATAATTACAATAGATCACAGAAATATGTTTATACAAATTTATATTAAAAACCTGAATAACAATAGCGATACGTTAAAAGAAACCATCAACTAAAAGTCCACTATCACCGTCAACGACTTAGCTGAACGCTTGTAAACATACAACCATAGATCAAACAACTAAACTTGTTAATTTTACTGAACCGACTCTGTACATCAACAATTCCCGCCAAAAGTTTTATGACTTCCACCAATAGCAAACGACGTGTATTAGGTGTTGTCTAACTTTACTACCTTTTCTCGTTTCGTGGGTGTTTTCTTCTCAGTGGATTTACTATAGTAAGAATATAGTATATAACATCAACCTAAAAACTTTTTAAAAGAAATGCCGCGAAGGCGGCGGCGTTTGATTCGAATGATTCGTAGAAGGCTTCACCAACAATAAAATTACACTATCTGTTTGAGATTAATTTGGGAGCCGCACAACAAAATACCGCACATAGCCCTTGTGATAAGAATGCTAAATAAAAAAAACAATTAATTTTTTTGTGTGATCTCGGTTCCCGGGCCCCTTTTGACGCCGGGCCCGTGTGCTTCGCACACATGGCACACTCGGTAGATACGCCACTGTATATATATATATATATATATATATATATTAATAAGGGGCTAATGTCGCCTCCAAAATAGATATATATTTAACGAAGTCACTTCCAAAATTTCGTTGTGTCTTCCGATTTTGGAAGTGACAACGTTTTGCATTCTAAACTCCATATATCGTTAATAGAGGGCCATAGGAGTCTATTGGTAATAAAGTCACTAAATGAGGAAAGTACCGCAATGGGCGGCCATATTGTGTCCGCGCCGCGCCGCGCGAAATTCAAAATAGAAAACAAAAATTTGCTCGTTTTAAAAGATAAAACAACAACTTGGCATTTTTATTCCCAAAAAGTAAAACCGAAATTACGCGAGAGAAAAATGTACATAAAAATTAATTTACACCTATATACAATAAAATAAACAAATATGACACACTATGACACATAACCCACAATCCACAAAACACAACAATAGGCATGAAACAGGCAGATTGTAGCTGTAATCCGCCATATTGTGTCCGAAAATGTACTTCTCTCTCTAACACGTTGGGACATTGAATTGCGGTACTTTCCACATTTAGTGACTTTAATTGGTAAAAATTTGGCTGGAGGTCATATTGACTTCATTTATCTACAAAACGGTCTTTTAGTTCGGCTATTGACCGCTGGCGCTAGCATCGCCTTTTCTCGTGATAGACCCCGCGCGAAGTGACCTCCAATACATTGATGGTACCTTATTACCTCCGAAATGTCGACAACACTGTCGCTCTCGTATTGTTTTTATGTAATGAGTAATGGGGAATATTGTCGCGATACTGCTATTTACATCGAATAATGCACTCATTAACAGGTAAGGAAATTTAACATCTAGTTCCAGACTGAAACAATTTCATTTTATTTATAAATTTCCACCTATAGAACTAATATTTTCGCAAAAATAAATGTAAACCGACATTAGCAAAAAGAGCTTATATGACACTAACGGTAATAAATCTCATAAATACTTGATGAAAATTTTTGCGATAAAAGAATTGTTAAATCATTAAGAAGTTAAAACTGCGTCGGGAACGCCGATCGAGTTGCCTGTCGAGACGACCGATCGAACTTTATTAATTTTATAGCAAAATGCTCTGGAAATGCAAAATGCAAATGTGTATTGAAAATAGCTACAAAATAAACCTAGTTACATTAACATCTGTTCAATATTATCTGCTATTGCAAAGAGAAAACGGATAATGAAAAAATTCTGCTGATGGGGTATAGTCAATATTTCCATGATTTACATTAAATACTTCTAGTATTGACTAAAACTAATAAAAATGAAAAGAAAATTTAGTGGAGTTTCAAGGAGTTGCCTGCATTTGTAGATTGCTAATTTGCCAACCAACTGTCCTGAAACACAGAAGTTGTGTATTAGATAATATTTTATCTGCTTCTTTATTGAAGATTTTTACTTTGTTCTGATTTACAGTGGTCTTCTGTTGAATTGCGAGTTTATAAAGGAATCAATCGTTGTTAAATCACTATTGACGCATCCTGAACAAGGAATAGACCGTTCTTTGATCTGAGAAATCAATTTTCATCTCTTCTCTGGTAGGATGACTGCACAATACTGACTAATATGTATACATATAAGTTATAAATTAGGTATCTTTTTCCCTATATGTATAATGTTATTTAGCCAGATTTTATTAAATTACGAATTTTAACTGAATCAAGCCATATATAAACATAAAGGATTTTTATTTTAATTCTAAGGATAATCCTTAGTGTGAGAATATTTATTCATACCGTTTGGTTCTTATGTTAGCTTGATATATAATTGTTTTATTTTTACAATGTAATTATCTAAAGATGACTTTGATATTTTTTTTTAAGATTGACTATTCTATCTAACTTTTTCTGTTTCTATTTTAATTGGTAAGTCTTGAGAGAGCTCGAAACAGGGGGAAACCTCGACTGTTTTAAATAAATTGATTTTTGAAGAGGACTTCGAATATGATTTCTTGTATTCCTGCTTTGCTAGCTCCTCTGAGAACTTTTCTATTGTTCGCTTCTATAAGTTGCATCGATATTTTGAAAAGATCATAAATAGCCTTTAAGTGTATACATATTTTTCCCATAAATTTAATTGTCACAACCAATTTCTATTTGTTTATAACGTTTTCTCGAGTGCTATATTTTGTATTACACTTTTGTAATTAAATTACAATACTATATTAGTCCAAGACCCATCTTTCAGAAATTAGCTACATATGGACGAAAGAGGTGACCGCAATGTTTTTACATGAATATCTCGGGAATAATGCCTAGAATAACGATTGACTTATCCTCCAGCGCGGAGAGGTCGGAAACATTGTTTAAATAAAACAAATTAAAGAAATTAAAAAAAAAAACGCGTGTTTCCCTACTTGTTTTGCGTCTAACTTTTTAAGTATTGAATTTAGAAGAAATATGAAGAGAGAAAAAAGTTGCAGAATCGCTTTTTACAGAATATTGTCATAATAAAAGAATTCCATAAATTTCGTTTCGATCGGTTTATTTGATTTAGCACAATAATTTTGCAATCCAGAAAAATCAAAAAATATTGAAATTTTTTTAAATTGTTAAAAAAATTTTTTTGCACTACACGATTTTAACAAAACTGGCTGAGCACATATAAGTGGGAACAAGCTGTCATGTTTTTTTTTCAAAATTAAAAAATATTTATTAGAACGGTCACAGTCTTAGTTTAAATTTGGTGTCGTTTTTTTTTTGCTTATAAACAAATAGATTATCTCGGCGAATTTTTTGTTAAATGAAATTCTGAAAACGTAGCCGAAAAGTATTCGGAAAGAGGCTTCTTTTTACATAATAAATTGCTATTTTGTTCATTAGCTTCTGAGATATAACTCCTCAAATTTGAAACAGGATGGTCAAACTTTACTCGTCCCAACGTCATGCTAACCGTTGCTTCACCGTGTATTACTGCCTTCTCCCCAGTGGCAGTTCTCAATTGCCACCTACTTAGCCTAATCTTCCTACGGTCCCTCACAACTTCCGGGCGTACGATCGTCTTCGTAGCTCCCGTGTCCACAAGCATGGCGTGGGATCTCCCGTCGATAGTGTCATCGACGTACGCGCTCCCCAATTGGTGGGAAAACGAGGCTATAATGGCCCGGGGGTTCCTATTGCCACGGGTCGACGTCCCCTCCCTTTTATCGACCCGCATTAGTTTTTCCCGGCCTTTGCCGGCACCGTTGTTTTGGGCCGCGTCTTCTGTGCTGACAGCAACTCCATGATCTGCTGGACGGCCTTTTCCACGAGTTTTTCTGTGCCTACCTCCTCGGTAACAGCTTGAGCACAACCGTGAATGCGGGAGGCTTCCATTGCTGCCTCATGTTCTAGTGCGATGGCGAGCGCGTTCATTACTCTTTTCGGTCGAGCTAGCCTCAGGGCCATCTGCAGTTCCTGGTCCCGCAGCCCGCTCACGAACGTCTGCACTGCGAGGCACTCCATCATCTGTTCCGGCGCCGTGGGATACGCCAACCTCACTAGTCTGGCTACGTCCGCTTCGAACTCCTGCAGGGTCTCGTTCGATCTCTGACGGCGATTGGACATCTGGGATTGATGAACTTGCTTCAGATGTGTTTGGCCGAACCGCATTTCCAGTCGCCTCAGCAGCTCCTTGTAATTCCCGGCTTCCTCGGTGGATAGCGTCTGAAGAACTTCCAACGCCTCTCCACGTAAGGCTACCGTAAGGGAAACAGCTTTCTCGTGAGGGGACCAAGCATTAACCTCCGCTGCTGCCTCAAACTGCTTCTTGTAGCTGGCCCACGGAATTTTTCCATCGAACGTTGGGGGCGTCACTCGATTGGTGGATATCGAGTTCTGTTGAACGACCGCCTTTATTTCTTCCTTCGTCTCGCCGCTACTGACTCGCTTTAGTCGTTCTTCCAACTGCTTCGTCTTCTGTTCAATTTCGTCTTCTTTCCCCTCGCCGCTACTGAGTTGTTCTAGCCGTTCTTCCAACTGTTTGATCCTCTCTTCAATCTCCTTACGCTGAGCCTCAATCTGGTCGGTTATCTGCGCAGTAATATCTTCCCTCTGGGCGGCGATTTGAGCAGTAATATCTTCCCTCTGGGCGGCGATTTCTTCCCTCTCGGCAGCGAGTTGAGCAGTGATGTCTTCCCTCTGATCGGCGATTTCTTCCCTCTGGGCAGCGATTTGAGCAGTGATGTCTTCCCTCTGGGCGACGATTTGAGCAGTGATGTCTTCCCTCTGGGCGGCGATTTGAGCAGTGATGTCTTCCCTCTGGGCGGCGATTTGGGAGGTAATATCTTCCTTCTGGGCGGCGGATTCTTCCCTCTGGGCGGCGATTTGCTTCGTGATGTCATCGTCTTCGAACTCGAAAATTTCCGGGTCCTGGCCATTTTCTTTCAAAAATGCCGAGAGTCGGTCCTGGAGTTCGGTTTTCCTCCCTCCTGTTTCCAATTCCCGTTCCTCGAGTTCTTTTTTTAACTCGGCCACTTTTAGTTCGCGTAACTTCTTCATGATCCGCTCTTCTGACACCAATGTAACGTTTATTTTATAATTTATTTACATTAATTGAACACTAATTTATTTAACACACTTAACTACTTGTACACTAGACTAGACACGATTTAATTTATTTGTACTGCTCCGCTTTAGGATCGTATGTCGCGTTCACGTCTGCTTCTCTACTTCTAACTAACTCCCTCGATCACAAGCCCCCTTATATATACACCCCAACCATGATCGAGAATCGTCTCGTACATTCTAGAAGGTACGATTGTTCCTTTAACAACGCCTACGCAGGAAATGTTCAGGTCACAAATTACTTTTCGTAAACAACAATCCGGCAGAATTCATGCATCTGACTTTTACGCGTCGTAGCAATTCTTTTGAAGTAACCGCTTCACTCGGAGCGAGTAAACATGTGTCGCTTTGTTTACTTCTCGCATTACAATACCAATATTAACCTTTCTTCTCACCTGATTGTAATAACAAGCCTTTCCGCTGGTGAAATATACGAGTTTTTCTGATAATTCGTGACGTTCTTGTCCAACCTACTTTGCACCTTGCTAAGTAAATAATCAAATGTTGAAATAGACATAGTTGAAAAATCGGGCAGGATGTTCTCGTAACTCTAAACAAAGATAATGAAATTCTCCATGGAGGTATCTTCCTCTGTTTTTAGGGTGAATTCCTACTTTTCTCTTCATTCTTCTAAATGCTGAATATGATGTTTCCATTAGTAGCATTAGACGAATTGCTCATTTTGAAGTCATTTTACAAACTGAAAACGCAGGAGAACACCATGATGAACGCGACTCGAACGCGACGCGACCATTGGCGTACCCAGCGAGGGGCAATTGCCCCTCCCCCTGGAAGCAAAAAAATAAATCGTAACTATTTTAATAATCAAAAAAATACTTGGGTAGTACACTATTGAAAATTATGAAATTTATCGTTATGATAATTATTAATTATTAATTATAATGATTAATTATTAAAAATGATAATTGTATAAGACGTAACTAGAATAAAAATTTTGTTCAAGCAAATAATGGTAATAACTTAGTTGATAAAGCACTGCTATAATTATACATCATTTTCTTAAAATTTTCGTTTCATTCCCCCTTTCCGTGATAAAATGTTTCAACCTGAACGACCATAAAGTCACTAGATGAGGAAAGTACCGCAATTCAATGTTCCAACGTGTTAGAGAGAGAAGTACATTTTCGGACACAATATGGCGGATTACATCTACAATCTGTCTGTTCCATGCCTATTGTTGTGTTTTGTTGGTTGTAGGTTATGTGTCATATTTGTTTAAATAAATTTTTATGTACATTATTTTCTCGTGAAATTTCGTTTTTACTTTTTGGGAGTAAAAAGGCCAAGTTGTTATATCCTATGTTGTAAAAATGGAAGCAAAAATAGGTTATTTCGATTGCCTACAGGTAAAGGTTTCATTTTTTTTTTCAATTAGGTAAGATATACAGTGTGTAACGAAACGGCTCGCCGGCCGCGACATAAACACGCCGGGAGCTACACAAGTTCGCCTTATTGCAATTCTGGGAAGGACGACGGGAACAATCGAGAGAGTTCGATGCGATAACGGGTTCCTGGAAAATCGAACATTCTAGTAATTATCCCGAAACTACGAGAAGCTTCTACCTGCCATAAAAAGGGAATGTCGGACCCGAAGCAGGCCAGTTGAACCGGTGTGTGTAAACATTCGAGCGAGAGACCGCGCGCGTTAAAAATAAATAAACATCTCTGAGTGAAATAAATTATAAGTGTTAAAGTGTAGTTAGAAATAAATTAATTAGGATAATCGTGTAGTGTTTTAGTTTTAGTCAATAGTAAAAACGTTACAGTGGTGTCAGAAGTGGGATTAATTAGTGAAATAAATTAAGAACAATGAAGAAATTACGCGATTTAAAAGTGACGGACCTCAAACGTGAGTTGGAAGATAGAGAACTCGAAACGACAGGGTCGAAAACAGTGCTGCAGAAACGTCTGGAGGAATATTTAATGGGCAATGGAGACGACCCTGAAACTTTCGGTTTCGAGGAAGAAGGTGAGCGCCTCCTTGACATCAAAATGAAAGAACTCCACGGCGAGTTAGATAACCAAACGAAGAAGATGGAAAAACTCCACGGTGAGCTAGATAACAACATAAAAGAACTCCACGGGGAAATGGGAAAACTACATGATGAGTTGGATAACAACATAAAAGAACTCCACGGCGAAATGGGGAAAATCCACGGCGAAATGGGAAAACTCCACGGCGAGTTAGACGAACTCCACGGTGAGCTGGATAGCAGAATTGGGAATCTTGACAGCGCGCTCCAGACTGAGAAAATGCAACGTTTGGAACTGGAGAACCAACTACGAGAATTAGGGAACCGATTACAATCCACACATTTCCAGCCCACTCCGCAAAACATCTCCAGTTCAGGTAATCCATTCAACGACTCGGATGAGGTAACCAGGATCGAGGCAGTCCCTACTGCGAGCCATCGAGTGAAGCCGCCTACTTTCGACGGGGAAATTCCCTGGGAGAACTACCTCCGGCAGTTCGAGGCAGCAGCGAAAGCTAACAACTGGGCGCCGAGGGATAAGGCAGTGGCCCTGACGGTCGCTCTCCGGGGAAGCGCCCTCGACGTGCTACAGACGGTTCCAGAGGGGGAATTGGACAACTTCGGGCTACTCGTCCAGAGGCTGGAGAGGCGATACGGGCACGCACACCTGGGTCAGGTCTACCAATCCCGACTGAAGAACCGACGACAGAAGCAGCGAGAGAATCTTCAGGAGTTCGAAGCCGACATCGCGAAACTAGTCAGATTCGCCTACCCGGAAGCGGCGGAGTCCATGACGGAGAGTCTCACGGTCTCGGCATTCATCGACGGCTTGAGGGATGTGGAGATGCAGCGAGCGGTACGGCTGTCGCGTCCCAAGAGCACATTGGAAGCACTCTCGATGGACCTGGAATACGAGGCAGCGACGGAGGCGTCAAGGAGCTGTGGCCGCGTTCGGGCTGTGGTCGGGGACGACGCGTGCGTGGAAGCCGAACGGAAGGAGGACGCCCTGGAGCAGGTTGTCAACGCCCTCAAGGGACTGCTGAAGAGAGACAAAAGGGAACCGGCGAAATGCTGGGGTTGTGGAGAGGTTGGCCATCTCCGAAGAGACTGCAAGCGCCCTAAAGTGGAGAAGCCAACAACGGCCCAGACGTCGGAAAACTAAAGCGGGTCGGCTCCAAGGGGGCAGCTCCGACCCGATACCCGTTCCAAGACCCCCTCATCAAAATAGCTACCCTGAAAGGTGAAGGTGGCAGCCTGTACGTGGATGGCGAAATTAACGGCAGGAAGCACACCCTTCTAATCGACACTGGGGCATCCAAGACGATCCTAAAACCAGGCCTGCTGAATACGCGAGGGAAGAGAGTGATGGAGTCCAAGTGGAGGTTGCGAACGGCTACGGGCGAAGCTGCCGCCGTCCACGGAGAAGTCGACGTCGAGATCAAGATCGGCACTGCGCGATTCTCGCCACACCGAGTCCTGATAGCTGACATCGAAGAGGACGCCATCTTGGGAATGGACATCATGAAGACCCACGGTTTCGCGCTCAATTTGCAACGACAAGTAATGCAGGTCGGCCCAGAGGAAATTTTCCTGCACACCAAGGGCGAGACGGTCCACCAGATAAGGCTGACGGAAGACACGATCCTGCCGGGTAGGAGCGAATCGATAGTGGTGACTCGACTTCAAGGCGTCACCGGAAAAGGGAATCCTGCCGTAGTGGAACCTTGGAACCACGACGTGGAGGTGGGCCGAGGCGTTCTAGTAGGAAAGACCTTGGTAACGCTGGGTGATGAAATTCCAGTCCGGCTCATTAACATCAATGACTACCCAGTTACCATCCGCAAGGGAACCAAAGTGGGAAGACCAGAGTCGCGAAAGTGGAGGAAGCTCTAGTGGGCGCCTGCGATTCTCTCGCTGGATCCGAGAAGAATAGGCTTATTGAGCTACTCCGTCGATATCGATCGATTTTTGTATCTGACAAGGGACCTTCTGGGAGAACGAATATTGTTAGACACAAGATCAATACGGGGGACGCGAGACCAATCCGTCAGTCAGCAAGGAGGTTGCCGCAGGCCAAGCGGGAGGTAGCGGAGAAGATCATCCACGACATGGAGAAAGAGGGAGTCATCGAGCCATCTAGTAGTCCTTGGGCATCTCCTGTAGTCCTAGTAAAGAAGAAGGATGGAGACACCAGGTTCTGTGTAGATTATCGTCTACTGAACAACGTGACGAAGAAAGACAGCTACCCTCTTCCCCGGATAGACGACACCCTGGATACTCTGGCTGGATCGAAGCTGTTTTCCACCCTGGACCTGAAGAGTGGCTACTGGCAGGTGGAAATGGACCCTGCAGACAAGGAGAAAACGGCTTTCACAGTAGGATCTGGACTGTGGCAATTCACCGTAATGCCATTCGGGTTGTGTAATGCGCCTGCTACTTTCGAGAGGCTCATGGAGAACATACTCAGAGGGCTCTCCTGGAAAACGTGCCTCGTGTACCTGGATGACATAATCGTCGTAGGGAGAACGTTTGACGAACACCTGTCAAACCTGGAGGAAGTCTTCAAGAGACTCCAAATGGCTAACCTGACGCTCAACCCAAAGAAATGCCATCTGTTAAGAACGAGAGTACACTATCTGGGTCACGTGGTCAGAAGTAACGGCGTCGAGGTGGATCCTGAAAAAGTGCGAGCAGTCCAAGAATGGCCAACACCGAAGGACAAGCATCAGTTACGAAGTTTCCTGGGGCTTTGCACTTACTATCGTCGTTACGTCAGAATGTTTTCTGACATCGCAAAGCCGCTGACACGACTAACCGAGGAAAAACGAGCCTTCCTTTGGGATAAAGAATGCCAAGCAGCCTTCGACGCCCTGAAAAGACGCCTGACGACGGCCCCGGTTCTCGGGTTTCCGACCCAAGAAGGACGCTTCATCTTGGATACAGATGCAAGCAACGACGGGATCGGAGGGGTTTTGTCACAACTGCAAGATGGGCAAGAGCGGGTGGTTGGCTACTTCAGTAAAGTCCTGTCGAAGCCTGAGAGGAACTACTGTGTCACCAGGAGGGAGCTGTTAGCCGCCGTGAAGTCAGTAGAACATTTCTACAAGTACCTATACGGAAGGAAGTTCTTGTTGAGAACGGATCATGCGGCGATCAGATGGCTCCTGCGATTCAAGAACCCGGAAGGCCAGGTAGCTCGGTGGATTGAGCGTCTTCAGGAATACGACTTCGACATCGAACATAGAGCAGGAACCAGCCACCGTAATGCTGATGCTCTTTCAAGAAGACCGTGTCCGGAGGGATGTTCCCACTGCAGTCGTGCAGAGGTAAAGGAGGCGTCTACTTGCCGCACGACGGTCACCGACGAGGACTGGTCACCAGACGGGCTGCTACGAGCGCAGGAAGGCGACCCTGAACTTCAACGGATCCTGGAGTGGAAAGAAGGAGGTCGTCGGCCGGAATGGCAGGAAGTGGCCCCATCCTCTAGGACCCTGAAATCGTACTGGGCACAGTGGGACTCCCTGGTGATACAGGATGGACTGCTCAAGAGGGTGCTCGAATCCGATAATGGCGCAGAAAGGCGATTCCAACTCATCGTACCCAAGATCAAGGTGGCGGAAGTGCTACGTCACCTCCATGACGGAACATCTGGAGGCCACCTGGGAGTAAAGAAGACCCTGCAGAAAGTGCGTGAGCGTTTCTATTGGGTGGGCTGCTCTGAGGCTGTTCGTGAATGGTGCAGGAAGTGTACAGTTTGCTCAGCCAGCAATGGACCGCACCGCAAGCCGAAAGCCCCGATGAGACAGTACAATGTACAAAGCGATCCTTTCGAGAGGATCGCCCTAGACATTACTGGACCATTTCCTGAAACCGATTGCGGCAACAAGTACATCCTGGTGGCGATGGACTACTTCACGAAATGGGTAGAGGCCTACGCGATTCCCAACCAAGCAGCCACAACTGTCGCAGATGTCCTGGTGAAGGAGCTAGTGAGCCGCTTCGGAGTACCGTTGGAATTGCATTCCGACCAGGGGCGTAACTTCGAGAGCGAGCTGTTCCAGGGAGTTTGCGAAAAGTTGGGAATTCGCAAAACTAGAACGACGGCGCTGCACCCTCAGTCCGACGGAATGGTGGAGAGGATGAACCGCACCATGGGCAAGTACCTCTCGAAGGTAGTGTCTCAACACCAACGAGACTGGGATCAACATCTCCCCTTTTTCCTGATGGCCTACCGTTCTGCCATCAACGAGTCCACCGGCCAGACACCAGTTCGGGCGGGAGATGAGGCTTCCCTGCGATCTGAGCTTCGGTTGCAAACCGGGAGAAGATCTGGCTGGGGAAGACTACGTCACCGAGCTGCGCAGAAAGATGAACCAGGTTCACGAGATGGTACGGACGAACCTCCAAGTCGCCAGCGACCGCATGAAGGATCACTATGACGTTCGGGCGGACAGCGGCATATATGAAGAAGGAGACCTAGTGTGGCTGTACAACCCACAAAGGAGACGAGGGTTATCACCGAAGCTTTAGAAAGCTTGGGAAGGGCCATATACAGTGAAGACAAAAATAAATGACGTCATCTACCGAATCAGCAAAGTTCCGAATGGGAAGCCCAGGGTCGTGCATTACAACCGATTAGCGCCTTTCGAGGGAGACCACGACCAAGATCAACAGGTGCGCCAACTACGGCCCCAAGAAGATGAGCCCTCCTTTGAAGAGTTTATGGCTGCATATGGTGGGACCGGAAAGGCCCGATTCGGTGTGACCAGGGAAGAACAACGGGATCTCTTCGGAACACCGGCTGAATATCCGCTGGCTCATTGCGTGGCCCAGGACTTGCGGATGTCCCGGGGAATTGCCGCGGAGTTTCGGACGAGGTTCGGCAAACTGGACGAACTCCATCAGCAGGGACCGGCGGTCGGGCGAGCGCTGAGGATTAAGGAAGATGGAGCACAACGGCCGCTCTTCTACCTGATTACCAAGAGGAGGTCCTTTCACAAGCCCACCTATTTGGATCTGTGGGACGCACTACATGACCTCAGGGATACCCTACTTAGCGAGGATCTAACTAAGTTAGCAATCCCGAAACTGGCTTGCGGATTGGACGCCTTGGACTGGAGGGTGGTCAGGAATATGCTGGAGGTCTTATTTCGCTTCACCGGGGTAGACATTTTGGTGTGTTGTTGGAATCCTGAGAGGAGTCCCCACAAGAAGACCGTGGCTTGTTATTTCCACCAAACCTCGCGTTGCAGACAGGGGACCAACTGCAGATTTCTACATGGGCCTGTCAGGGACACGTTTCGGGACAAAACATCTTTAAGGCGGGGGCAGTGTAACGAAACGGCTCGCCGGCCGCGACATAAACACGCCGGGAGCTACACAAGTTCGCCTTATTGCAATTCTGTGAAGGACGACGGGAACAATCGAGAGAGTTCGATGCGATAACGGGTTCCTGGAAAATCGAACATTCTAGTAATTATCCCGAAACTACGAGAAGCTTCTACCTGCCATAAAAAGGGAATGTCGGACCCGAAGCAGGCCAGTTGAACCGGTGTGTGTAAACATTCGAGCGAGAGACCGCGCGCGTTAAAAATAAATAAACATCTCTGAGTGAAATAAATTATAAGTGTTAAAGTGTAGTTAGAAATAAATTAATTAGGATAATCGTGTAGTGTTTTAGTTTTAGTCAATAGTAAAAACGTTACAAGTGAAACCCCTCCATTATGGACACTGACGGGATAACAGAATATGTCCATAATGGAGGGGTGTCCATATTAGAGTGGTTTTGGCGGGGAAAAATATTTGGTTGAACGATTAATACACCTATTGCTTGTAGGTATCAGGTATCCTATTTATTAATGTACACGGAAAACACATTTACATGGAATATATACATACTCATAAAAATGACTCATAAAAAATAATCTGTTATTTTTGTCTGTTTTTTCTTTTAATACGCAATACAATGTTCCAATTGAATTTCCAAACAAGATACGCTATTTAAACTGTCACTAATATCGTCGTTTGATAAAATATTTTTTTTTTTACTTTAGAATTAGACGAAGAGCCTCTTCGTAATTTTGAATGTCTGGTTCAGCCGTGTTGGTGAAATTTTATTTAAATTAATAAATATTTAAAGGTCGAAGACAAACTGACGCATTTTCCTACCATTTTAAGTGAAACCTCTATAATACGGACACCCGGGGGAGCAAAAATTTTGTCCAGATTAGGGAGGTGTCCACATTAGGGGGTTAAACATAAATATTGTTGAAAGAAATCCGTAATTTTTAATTGTTTTTTTAACACAATGTGCTGTTCTAAATGAAGTTGAAAATTGTTAATCAAACTCAATGCTTCACCATAATTTTTTTGTAAGCAAAAAGTTTTTAACAACCCTGAATACCGAAGAACATCAGAGTAATTCACTTTCTCATTACACTCTTTGAAGTTTTCTGATCTGGCTGTTGAAAGTGGTTCATTATTGCTTCAATATTGCAATCATTATCTTACATCGATAAAATAGTGTCTATTTGAACATAATCGTCAGAAACAACTTGGGAATGAGAAAGTAAGGAGTTCTTTTAATGAAGCTAAGTCCTTATTTTCCTCGACTTCATTTTGAAATATGTTCTGCACATTGAACCCGGCTTTTCTAAAGCAATGCTGAATAGTGTTTGTTGATACGTTTTCCAAGATTTCGAGATCCATGTAATCGCTTGCACAACATTTATGCTTTTTGATAAATCTTTAGTTGATCCATTAATTTCCATTGAAGCTAACAAGTGTTTCGAAACATATTTTCGGTTTAAAACAAGGTAAACCAAAATGAAGTGTCCACATTTGCCGCAAATAAAGTGTCCATATGTCCAGATTAGAGAGGGTCCCTATTATAGAGAAATTTTATGTTAATATCTTATGGCAAATGGACGGTTACATAGAAAAAGTGTCCATAAACCTATGTGTCCATATTGCAGAGGCGTCCACAACAGGAGGTTTCACTGTATTTTTGCTACCTGTCAGTTACCTGTTCTAAAATCCCGAGATTTGAGGCTCGTTAACCCGCTAATTAAGGGCCAGTTCTCAAGGATGACTGTCCTTAATAGAGGGGTGAAGTATGGATTTTTCTGCGAATTTTAGTGTCCACGTCCATATTAGAGGGTGTCCCTTATAGAGGGGGCAACGCTCAATGTATTCTTATGGCAGTTTGCCGGGATATTAGAAAATAATAATACAGTCCATAATACAGGGGTGTCCCCGTTAGAGGGGTGTCCCTAACTAGGGGTTTCACTGTATAAATTTTAGGTAAAGACAACATTAATAAAACGAGTCTCTGGATAAATCTTGGATAAAAGGTAGGAAATATATTCGTTTTATTTTGATTATGAAGATTGTCGAGATGTAGAATTCGAGACGAGCAAATTTTTGTTTTGTATTTTGAATTTGGCGCGGCGTGGCTGGACACAATATGGCCGCCTATTGCGATACTTTCCTCATTTAGTGACTTTAAACGACCATGGCTTGCCCCCCCCCCTAGTTTTGATCCTGGGTACTAGGTTACCTCATTGAACAGCTTCCGGGCGAGGGGGTCACGCGGGGGAGGGCGGAGTTCGTGACGTAGACTGGCGACCCAGGTCTGAGTTTTATTACCTGTGTTTAATCTAACTCTGTGGTTTAATCTATGATCTGTATTACTCTGACAATTTGGCGTTTGGCTGGCGTTTTCGTTTGTAATTGACAACAGTTTTGACTTTTTCAAAGTATCTTTTGCATCGCCGTGTGACGTATAGATGACATTGTGGTAGGTCAGGATCGCTTGAGGCAACCTATTTAAAGTTGATACGCCTTGGCTCATTGGCTTGCCACCTTGCAAGTTGCAAAACGCTTTGATCGATAGACTACCTAAGTGCTGACGTCACGCGAGGGGGCGGAGCTTCCAAACCTTTCCAAACAAATTTAGAAAGCACACAATTTGTCCGTAAGAGAGTTTTAATTTTACATTTATTCAAAATTTTGTTGTAAATAAGAGTTGCCAGCGATATATTGTGATAAAGTTTGTTCAAACCTATGTTATCACCAAATATTTCTAGATAGGTAAGTAGTATAATGTAGTTTTGGCCCATATTAAATATTATAGGTTATGTTATCATTTTATTTTCATCAAAATTTATCATTTTTGCTAAGTTTAGTGGTGCTGCTGTGTTTAAAGACCGTTTTTAGGCTCGTGGTCAATATCTATAGTCATGGTTACGTGTTTTGTGCCCGACTGTAAGCACTACAGTGACCAATAAGGTTGTAATTTTTTTACATCCAGAGGCAAGATCGAGATCCTTCAGAGCACTCCTTAGTTTGCAGTTGTCATATTATAATGCCTAAAAAGAGCCAGCGCAGCAATATGATGGCATTTTGTACCCCTCGGACAGGTACAAGTAGCCGAAATCATCTCTCCTGATTTATTTAGTGTAAACTGCAATAGGAACATTTAATAAGATAGATATCTATAAAATCTATGGGAAGCAGAATACCTACCTGTACTCTATATATTTTATCCTTCATGCTGGCATGTATTTCCCCTCTAATAATCATAAAGTCAGCATCAAACTGCATGCTTTTTACATGATCGGATTCCAATGCATTTTCACCCCTTTTTATCATTTTATTCTCGTTTTCAAAAAACTCAATAATGTCGCAGACCTTCAAAACATGTTTGGATGCCATTTTCAATCAAAATTCTGACTTCAAATGGTTTTATTTAACTAAAAAGTACACAAAATAAATCACACTTGCATACAAAACATAACCTCAAAAAAGTAAAATGGGCGAAAAATAATAATTAGACTTACCTTTTATCAAAAATACTTTGTTAAAACGTTGAACCGTCCTAAGTTTTCACCAAATATTGACCTGGCCACTCTTATTCACGTCAAGACTAATAACAAACTTGAAAATAAAATCGTCATATGAGAAAACTGTACGCTTTCTCGGATTGTTTGGAAAGGTTTCTTAACTCCGCCCTCCGCCCATTTGTGACGTCACGCTTAGGTAGTCCATTGTTCCGTCATATTGTGCAGCATTGCCAGCTCATATATAAAAACAAATTTCCTAGAGAAATAACCGGATGAGTCATCATGTTTTCAATAGAGTGCCTAGAAAGGTAGAGTGTGGACAACTATGTAACAAGCACTGATTGGTTCATTTGAAATGTTGGACCATAATGGCGGCACCAATAAACAAGCGAATTGAAATAGCGCGAATTTGAATTTCATTTTGTATGTCCTGTGCAATAGTACATGGGCGGCGCATGAAATTGTTTATTTGCAATGCGATGATTTTTAAGAAATAAAATGCTTAGCCTTGTTTATGAGAGAACAATTATTCGATTAGTGGTGTCCCTTTGCAATAACCATCTTTTGCGTTATATGCATAACAAAAACAAACAAACAAAAACTTAACCCCTACGAAAAATGAACTAGACAGTGTAATATAATAATGAGACTGGCTTCTAGTTCTTGGAGTTGATTCAGGTTAGTACTATAAAACATTAGCAAATCGAAAATTTTACAAAGGTATATTATTTGTTGATAAGACAAATTTATGGGGTTTGTGATATGATGAAACCCTCAAATAAAACATTGTAAAATGTTACAATGAAAAGGGAAATAAAATAAAAACAGATATATTTTATTAACACCTTTTATTGTATTGCATGCATTGCCATCGACTCATGGCTACGTGTATGTCTTACATTTAAAGTTTGTATTTCGTGATTGTAAATCCTTAACCTAAACCGAATAAACCTAAAAGCGATTCTTTTTTAATATTATGGCAAGCCTCTAGATAACATGGTATATTTCTCATTTTTTCTAAATGGTTTCTAATTTTTTTTCTCTAAATGGTTTAAACTTAGAACCTACAACTGGGGATTATTTTCTTTCAGTAAGTGTATTTACATCTGGCATTGCAATCTATAATGATGTTGAACCTTCGCACTTATTCGGAAATACACTGTATGGCCTGAATACAACACAACTACTATGATAATCACTTTCACTTCAATACATACTGCAACGGAACGGCTCGCCGAAACCAAATAAACACGTCTGGGACTGCCCGGGTTCCGCGAATTCGTTCTAGAAGGAACGGGAACAATCTCGTAAGGCCGGGACGCTTCGATTCCCCGAAAACCCGAGGAGAAATTCGTGGAACTATCTCGAAACTACCAGAAAGTTCGAGAAGGCGTTTACCTGCCATAAAAAGGGAATGCCGGACCCGAGGCAGGACAGTTGAAGAATCGTTGTGTAAACATTCGGGCGAGAGACCGCGCGCGTTAAATAAATAAACATTCGTGTGTGCGAATATAAATTAAGTTAAGGGATTGTTAAGTTAAGTTTATAAGTGTAGTGTAAGAAATAAATTAATTAGTACAAATCGCGTAGTGTTTAGTTTTAGTAAGTAGTAAAAAACGTTACAATACTTATTTTGGGAACGCTCTTAAATATGTCCCCAACAATAATTCTCTGCTATAGGAAACACTTTAGAAACACTACAAACCACTACAAACACGATGAAGGAAATTAACCAAAATGAACAAAAATACGCACGCACGCTTATGGACTTTCCACTCCCGTTATACATGAAACTTAATATAAATCTTAGAACATATTTCAATAATTGTCGTTGTATGAAACTTACGACCCGTGCCTGCCGCCATTATGGTCCCAAATCCGTTAGTTGGCCACACTCTATTCTTCTAGGCACTCTAGTTTTCAAATTCAAAATTTGAAGCGCCCTTTATACCTCCATGACATAGAACTAATAAATTATAAATAAAATAAATTAGTTCTATGCTCCATGATAATTATAAATGATGTAACCTCACTTTTGTATTTATACGACGTCACAAACTTTCATTTGCTGACCTGCTTCTGTAGATATATTGCAATTCAATTCACGCCTTTTGATCTATTATTGAAAGTGTTCGCTCACTTCTGATATATCGAGTGTAGTAGGCCTTTTCTCAAAACATGTGCGATATAAAAGTGATGACTTGTGACTGGTGCTTGTTAGAAGCACCAGTGCAGGCTATTGAGGAGAAATTATGGCGTTTCTGGGAATTAATTAGCAATGAAGTGAGTAAAGTATGGTATGGTTGACTCGTATTTTGGAACTTTTTATATAATTTTGCAGTGGGAGAATCAGTCCGGATATTAATGTATTTTCTTTTAGAATCCACTTAAGGCATCTATAAGAAATATTTGTGAAACATGTGAGTCTCGCTACAGGGAATTTTCTATGTATACTGAGAGATGGAAGCGCAACGAGGCCCTAGTGGCGAAGGTCCTCGCTTCCAGGAGAGTCAAAGATGAATTTTCGATTAACGTCGAGTATCATTCCATAATGCAACAAGAAATTTCAAAAGTACAACTATCAGATGTCCATCACATTAATACGTCTATTAATGATCGAAAGCCAGGTGTGGAAAGCATAATGCTACCAGGCTGTATGAATGTTAAAGACGAGTGTGATAGTATTCTTGCATGTTCATTTTGTGACAAACGTTACACTAAAATTTACCGTTTAAAGGTTCACTTGCGTGTTCATACAGGAGACAGGCCTTTTAAATGTTCACATTGCAGTAAGACTTTCATTACGGCCAGTCATCAGAAAAAGCACATGCGCTTTCATACTGGTGAGAAGCCTTATAAATGTTTACATTGTAATAAGGCTTATGCTCATTCTAATACATTGAATAATCATTTACGCACCCATACAGGTGAGAAGCCTTTTAAATGTTCACAATGCAATAAGACTTTTACGGAGTCTGGTTCTTTGAAGAAACATTTCCGTGTTCATACTGGAGACAAACCTTTTAAATGTTTGCATTGCAATAAGGCTTTTGTGCAGTCTTCCGATTTGAAGAGACATTTACATGTCCATACTGGTGACAAACCTTATAAATGTACACTTTGCACTAATGTGTTTGTTGATTCTAGAAATTTGATAAATCATTTACGCATCCATACAGGTGAGAAGCCTTTTAAATGTTCACATTGCAGTAAGGCTTTTACAGAGTCTGGTTCTTTGAGGAGACATTTTCGGGTTCATACTGGTCACAAACCTTTTAAATGTTTACAGTGCAATAAGGATTTTGCTCATTCTAATAGTTTTAAAAATCACTTACGCATCCATACAGGCGAGAGGCCCTTTAAATGTTCACAATGCAACAAGACGTTTACGGAGTGTGGCCATTTGAAAAAGCACATGCGCTGTCATACTGGTGACAAACCTTATAATTGTTTGCATTGCAATAAGGTTTTTACTACTTCTAGTGGTTTGAATGATCACTTGCGGATTCGTAATGGTGTGCAGGTGTAAGGTATACAGGCACCTTTTTAATGTTATTAAAGAATATGCTCCAAATAAGAAGTGTACATTCGAATTCCCATTTGATCTTGTCTTGAGTCACATGTTTTGTTGTTTATAATGTGTTTCAAAATTATTGTCATCTAGTTGGCGTTGGAATTTCTGTGCATGTAATTTTTGATGTGCCGCGCTCTATCGATTTGAACCAATCAAATTCTGACAAGTGACACTTCGAGTATTTATTGTGAAACTGGCAATCAGTACTGCTGGTAATTAACGGCCCTTTTCAGGGCCAAAGAAAAGAAATACTACAAATAGACAAATACTCAGAATTCGTTTTCTTTTGACAGAGAAAAACCAAAAGTTGAAAGAGGTTAAGTAGGTTATTTTGAGATTATGTATAGTTAGTAGAAACTCCTATTTTCGCAAGGCGGGTTTTTTATTTTACATGGGAATTTCACAGCCGACTAGATGACAATCATTTTGAAACACATTGTACTTTCTCATGATTGTTCTAGTGTCATAGTGTTATTTTTTCAATAAAATCTAGTTAATATTGGTTTGTGTGCTTCAAATTGTTTATTTATCAAGATGGTAGCAGAATATCGTTAAAAATTGATTACTTTCGCAGTTCTCTTGAAGTCTCCAAAACAATTTCCCCAAAGTAATAAACTGCTGTGGAACGAGTGAAGTGGCAAGATGCTTCTTTTTATAGGGGATAGTAACCATGGCAACTGTTTCTACACATTTTTTTTATGGAAGATTAACAAGGGAAAAATTTCAAGCAGCCGATAATCTACGTAAACGAAATTTCTTAACTATCAGCTATGAAAAATAAGAAATATTGAAGTATGTAGTTATCTTGTATATAAAAGAATACATAATACGTTATGGAGGAAGGAAGAAAAACGTGATTTATTACGGAGGTAACATTTCACTGTAATTCAGATTTTTTTTTAATTTTGATTTTATCGTCCTTCAGCAGCAGCGGCTATTCAGGACGGTGTTAGGGTGGGTGTTATAAACATGTTTACAAGTTAACTTTGAAGTTAACAGTCAAGTTAACTTTAGCTTTTATAATGCCAGTTTTATAAAAGTCTCATTAAAATTGAGGTTATAAGCACAGAATAGTTAGTTATTAACAGAAAAACTGTCGAAATTCGAACAAAAAACATGATTTTCTATAAAATTAACTTTAACCGATACCCTTCCTACCCGATAAAGTTAACTCCGACATTTTGAAGGTAACTGGTGTGCACAGATCACCCATATAGCTGGTGTGTGTGACGTCACTCCCCAAGTTAGCTTTTAGTTAACTGTCAGACAAGTTTTATAATTTCGACAGTTCTTCTGTCAATAACTAACTATTCTGTGCTTATAACCTCAATTTTAATGAGACTTTTATAAAACTGGCATTATAAAAGCTAAAGTTAACTTGACTGTTAACTTCAAAGTTAACTTGTAAACATGTTTATAATACCCACCCTAATTCAGATTTAGTGCCACTTTAGTCCTGTAAATGAAAGCCGATAAACTCCCAAACCTGGGATAAATTCTGCAAAAGGATGAAACTGGAGACAATTGTAGGTCTCAACTGGGTCTTTCGAAATACGGAAAGTTGTAGATTCTCCAGGTCCCGGAACATGGTAAAAAATGGTCCTCAAGTTCTAATAAATCCGTTTTCAGCCAATATCTCCGAGAATATGGCATTTGGAAAATTTTTGTTTGAATAAAAAAGAAAGATCGGTTCATTAGCTACAAAAATGGTCCTTATGACTTTTTCCGAAAACTCGACAGTTTTCGAGATAACGGCTCCGAAACAGACGATAACAGCACTTTACTTGTTGCTCCTGCTCTGAACCCAGGAGAGCAAATTCGAGAAATGGAGACAAAAGCGGGCGGACAAATTGTCCAATAACTCGAGTAAAAATGGATATTTTTTGATGATTCAAAATTCACGTGAAAGAGAAAATCCTTAGCTATAGTATCCTTGGTCTCTGGCCTCATTTTTATTTTTCTTGAATGTTGGAAACCCAGGCTAAATTTTTTCTTCTTCGATATTTTTCGACGTTTAGAAAATTCATCCATATTTTCATAAATAATGGTAATTTAGTGGGGTCTTTCTTAATAATGGATCTCCAAAACCTATCGAATGAGCCCACAAAGGTTGTTTCATTTTCTTTCTTTTGCATCCCAATAAAAAGTAACTTTGTTACTTTTTGGAGTTTTGAATGTTGGTTGCAAGAATGTTGAAGTTGGCACAAAAAACGAAGAAACCATTGGAAAGGGGACGTTTCAAGCATTCCATTGAAGTGCATTGCGAACCGATACGATAATTCATAATTTTTTAATACCCGATTGATGTCACAAATGTCAAAAAATCAACATATTCAAAGTTACTTTTTATTGGGATGCAAAAGAAAGAGAATGAAACAACCTTTATGGGCTCCTTCGATAGGTCTTGGAAACCCATTATCAAGAAAGACACGACTAAATTACCATTATTTATTAAAATATGAATGAATTTTCTAAAAGTCGAGAAATATCGAAGAAGAAAAAATTTAGCCTGGGTTTCCAACATTCAAGAAAAATAAAAATGAGGCCCGAGACCCAGGATACCATAGGTACGAGTTTTCTCTTTCACGTGAATTTGAATCATCAAAAAATATCCATTTTTACTCGAGTTATTGGACAATTTGTCCGCCCGCTTTTGTCTCCATTTCTCGAATTTGCTCTCCTGGGTTCAGAGCAGGAGCAACAAGTAAAGTGCTGTTATCGTCTGTTTCAGAGCCGTTATCTCGAAAACTGTCGAGTTTTCGGAAAAAGTCATAAGGACCATTTTTGTAGCTAATGAACCGATCTTTCTTTTTTATTCAAACAAAAATTTTGCAAATGCCATATTCTCGGAGATATTGGCTGAAAACAGATTTATTGGAACTTGAGGACCATTTTTTACCATGTTCCGTGACCTGGAGGATCTACAAATTTCCGTATTTCGAAAGACCCAGTTGAGACCTACAATTTTATTGTCCCCAGTTTCATCTTTTTGCAGAATTTAACCTAGGTTTGTTCCTTCATTTACTGGACTACTTGTCAACGCATGACATTGAAATTTGGTAACCAATGAGAAGCTACTACGACATATCAACTTGGTCTATCTATGCATCTATGGGCTTCTCTGAGGCTTTCACAGACATTGGTTTAAAAACTGTCATCGTCATACTCTCTGACAGATACTGTATACCGTATACTGTATACATCCGAAAAGTTTAGGTTCGCGCCGCAGTTTTCGTCAATCAGAAACAGGCCACTCATCTACGGAGCATTTCTATCGAAACGCTTAGCGGGAAACCAACAAGAGCAAAAGAGAAACCAGCAGTAGTTCGTTAGCACGACAGAGAGAGAAGTTTTGCAACGTTGCCGGCCGAGCACGCAGTCCAAGTCATCACTTCACACTTTCGGATGTGTGCGGTACAGTGTGCGGAGCGGATGACTGTAATGTTTCGAGGGCTAGTAACATCGCAAAAGGTCGTTCTCTGTTTAACTTGCGAGAAATATATGGTCTTTCCTTCGCTCTCGTGCTTATCTTATACTGCGACTCTTTAGAAACGGTCTGTATAGCTACTGTGCATGCATCGCTCCCATGTAAATCTTGCAAATCTGGTGCGGCCATAAGAGAAATAATTATATTGTAATAATCGGATCTCTTTCGAATCGGTTTATCAATGTATGTTATCGATTATCTCTTATGGGTGCGACTGATTGATTTAATGACTGATTGGTCCCTTAAGAGAAACGTGGGCGCGGGGCTTCGCAAATTCGTGTTTGCCAAAAACCAGAACCAAGTACTCCAAATATTTCAGTCGGTCCAGAACCCTTTCCCTCGCCTGAACCTGAACAAATGCAGTAAATGCACCATCAATGGACGAGTGGAGGGGTACACGGCCGACGAATCAGATCGCAGAGAGAGCGTGGAGTATTGTTTTCTCTCTTTGTCGTTATCCTTTTTTGAAGAAACTGTAGAGCGTTTTGTGTGGAACAAACGCATAAATTCCTGTGCCGCACATACAGATCGTGAACTTATCGCACAAGCCATCCGGCGTTGTCAAATACCGACCTTTCGTTTTCTTGAATCATATAGTTGGTTCGAAACATTTAAAAATCATCTTTTGAAATGCCTTTTCCAGTCGGTTAACTGAGCTTTACACTCTAATAAAACTAAAGAAAAATATAATGGTTCAACTTGTGGTTTTAAGCAAGCCACGAAAAGAGTATTGTTGGTGATGGCGGCAACCAGAAATACACCATAGAAGTATATTGCTGAAGATTGCTTACAACGGCAACAATGCACCAATCATTTCGCCAAGGTTCGTTCCATGAACGTAGATGCTGTAAGTCAATAATAATATTAATAATCAACCAGAAAGGTAACGCGCTGGTCCTCATGGTCCTCAGTACCTCATGGTGGTGTGGAAACCTTGACAAAACATGAATATGTATTATTCTTATTGATTTGTATTTGTATCTTATTATTTGTAAAAATGTTTTAGTAATTTCTTAAAAAATCCCTTTAGTCACGACTCTATTTTTACGCACGCCTATGGAATCCATATAAGTACCCACGAAACATCAAAATCGGACTGTCAACTCCTATTATTTCCAAACGGGGTATATGGCATTGAAGCTCTGCATTGAAGGCTCCGCTGCCTCTGGTAAGTGGTAGTCAGTGGTAGTATTCTCGAGTGACACTGACGTTCTGTGGTATTGACAAATGACAATAGTAGAGTTTCGCGTTCGGTGCTTGCTATCGTGTGTGAGACGTATAAGACGTTTATTTAATAAGAAAACGCGTTAATTCTCTGAATTCGGAACGTGGGCGGCCCCCACGATCCTCTCGGGACTCCACCAAGTCCAAGTCTCGCGTGCCACCTTCATCTGCGCTCCTGTCAGCCGTGCGCGTGTGTGTGTGGGTGTCTCAGGGTAGTTCCAGGCGCTCGAGAAATGTCTCTGGAACGATGCGCCGTCTAGGGATATCATCGACTGGGTGAGTAGCCTTTTGGAAGTGTAGAAAGTGAATGGGGTCCGTAGATACGTTGAAGGAATTTCCTTGCGGGAGGGGGGGGTTCGTCCCCTGTATATATTTGTATCCCATGTTTTTGTATACATATATGCATATGTATTTGAGACTTGTGTAGGTCTATATTGATTGGGGATCACGGGGAACATTTACGGTTAATTGAGGTCAGGTCAAGGGCTCGCGATTAACATACTGTGAACGTGTTCTCCGACGCAAGCTCTCCTTTCTCTCATCATCTGTGGATAGAAAGAAGATTTTGCTGGAGTATCGTTAACGAAAATAGAAGTAATCTATGAGTCGAAACGAAGCAAGCGTAGAGGAGATCTGATGTGAAAATTATGAAACGCGAAGCTCTACTTCCATTCACCAAGAAAGAGTCGAAAACTCAAAAGTGAATCGAGTCAATCGAGATGTGTTCTGAGTTCTGAGTTCTGAGACAGTGTTGCCGTCTTGCAATTTATTAATGTAGATTATGTGAAAAGAAAAAAAAATGGGAACTGGGCATAATAGAACAGATCGATATATTGAGTTACTGAATAGCACTATGGAAATACAGAAGAAAAAAGGATGAATGAGTTGACAAATACGCCTCAAATATGAAGAACAGGGAGAATAGAGTTGGGAAGATGAACAAATCCGTAGCCTTAGAAATTCATTATTTTCTATTGTGGGTAGACCCTATACAATGTTTTATAAAGATTGACCAGGGAAATTGCTAGAAATACCTAATTCTTCAGGCGTAATTGCTAGTCATATAAAATATCATTTTAAAAGCTGCCATAAAACTAATAACACTGATAATTGCACTAGAATTCTCTATCGTTTTGGCTTAATACTGTTTGCTGTGAAATGTAAAATTGGAAGAGAAGAGGAGGGGTGTCACTATCTAACGCACAACGCACAGAAAGCTACTCACTGGCATTCTTTCTCTCGTTTTACTATGTGCAAGGTGTGTTAGCCAGTTTTGTCTAACAAATCTCGCGCTTCGTGTATCATATCTTATTTGTAGATTTCATAGGTTAGTTTTGCCGATAACGTAAGGTCGTATTTATACCTACGTATCGTAGATACCCTAGCTAGACAATACGTAGATATTGTTTAATGATAATTAGCTAAGTAAATATGTAGTTGATAGTTTGATAGTTAGGTACATATCAAGTATACCTAGTGTCGGAGATTTAGTGATGAGGGATGCCATTGACAAGGAGATGTGATCTCTCTTGTGAAACCAAAATAGTATATTAAAGTATGAGAGGATATTGAGCTCTTTCAAACACGCGCAGCTCGAAATAGAGCAAGTGTTTGAAAGAGCAGTTATCCACGAATACTTTACGCAATTTTTTTTAATGGTACATACCTACCTTTGATATCATAAATATGTAAAAATGGAAATAATAACTAATAATTAATTTGAACGACACTCGGGACGCTTCGTGCCGGCCCGTCGCCCGTCGTGCCACCAATTGGCTCGCCCCGCTACGACAAAAAATAAAGTCACTAGATATTAAAAGTACCGCAATTCATTGGACCAATGAGTAAGAGAGAGAACCACCCGTTTGGGAACAAATATGGCGGATTTTCATATAAACAGCTGTTTGAAAAACATATCGATTAGAATTTAAGGTTATATTTCTCCGTTTCTATTTACGTTCAGTGTGGTGATAGGTGAAAAATATAAGTATTTGTGATTTGTTTATGTGATTTGACTATTAAGAACGTCTGAAATACCTTCGTGTTGCGTGTGTAAATACAATGCTCGTGAGGGTAATTTGAGATTATTCAAATTACCTAGCGGTAAGTTGTAGCTAAAATTATTTAATTATTGTTTAATAACATTACATGATATTTGTTTGTTTAGATGTAAACAGAAGAGATATATGGAAAAGGGCTGTTGACAACAGGGCATTACATGAAAATGCAAGAATTTGCGAGGTTAGTTCGTTATAAAATAATTAGCAATTTGCAATATTTCACTTTGGTAACTTTTAGACATTTTTCTGAAATGCAGTTCGAGGAGAATAGGGCCGATGGAAAGAAGTTATTGAAGTGGAATGCTGTTCCTGATTTACTGCACGGGACATTATTTGTGTGTATTCAACACAAGTGTAGAAGTGAAACCTTCGACTTCTACACATAATATATGTGAAGTACAATCTGAGGTTCATGAAGAATCTGAGTCTGAGAATCTGTAAATGAGAAATCAGAATCTTCCTTATCCTAGTATTCGTACGCTCCAGCATCGCCTTCGAAGCTTGAAATTTAAACCAGGTATTTTGGAAGATGTTATCAATCTGTTAGAGTTAAAGGTATGTAGCAGTTGTAAATTGTGGGTTTGGTTTAGTGTTTATTTTTCTTTCACGTTTTCCTCATCTTCCACATATTACATTTAGTAGGAGGAAAAGTAGGTAGCCTTTCGAGACCAAATTGTTTAATCTAGTTCACTTTTTAGTACTATTTTTTATTTATCCACTTTAGTTTAATAAATATATGTTTGTTCTTTGATAGGTGAAGCTGTTTGATGGAACTGAAAAGCATGCTGTCCTACTTGTAGATGAGATGAACATAAAACCAGGTCAACAGTTTGATGTTACCACTTCTTCAATTATAGGGCAGCCTACAATGAAAAATGCTTCAGGAGAGGAAGATGCTGTTGCTACTCATGCGTTGGTATTTATGTTTGTGGGATTGATTACAACATAAAGGACAGTGTGATGTTCAAATAATTAATTAATTAATAATGATTCATTACATATACATGACAGTGAGGTGTAGAATTAACATTATTACTGTATACAATGAACATTAAAAATTAATTAGACAATTAGGGTAAAACTTACATTACTTCTATTTTTATTTTTAGGGTTCCTCTCTACTGGAGAACACCGAAACCAAAAAACTGGGAGAAGGAATCCAGTCCAAAAATATCGAAAACAGCGAAATCGTGTTGGTTGGACCAACACTCGTCTGGATTCTTGTTAATCTCGTCAGATAATACCGTTCGTTTTGTAGGTGTAAATGAACACGGCCAGGACAAAAAAACCCAATGTGAAGGGACCCCTAACAGGGTATGAAGTGTGCGCAACATGTTAAACTTTAACAGATATAGTCTAAGACCCATCTGTCAGAAATTTGCTTTAGATGAATAGATTTGCTTTAGTTTATACATGAATACCTCGGGAATAATGCCTAGAATAAGGATTGTTTTATCCCCCAAAGTGCAGAGGTCGGGAACATTGTTTAAAATGCAAGAATTGAAAAAAAATGGACAAACGCGTTTTTTCTCTTTAGATTCCTTTAGAACTTTCTCTGTAGATTGTCAGCCACATTTAACTTCAATTGTAAAAGAAAAATTGAATTGCAGGCAGCTATTTTATGAACCATATATTATCTGTTATTGTTTTAAGTGAAGTTGAAAGTCTAAAAAAAATATGAATGTGGTAAACCATCACCGTGAGCATCGTTCTCTTTATGAATTGGTAAATAAAGTAAGCTGTTTGGCTGTCTTAATCCATTTTCAGACAGCCAAGTCATAATAAAACTAGAATAAGGGATTTGGATAATCATAGTTTAAATAGTTAGAGTTCCATTGAACATCATTTTGTGATTTATAACTTGGGTACTTTTGTATCATTGGTAAAATGTTTAAAATTTTATGTAAAAGGAATTACACATGTTAATTTTGTATTGCATGATTTATTGTCTTGTTTTATTGTATTGTTGAATATTTGTTATAAAAGTCAAAAATCAAATTACTTTCATTTGTTGAACATTGTAACATGTTTTTAAATAGTTGGTATTGTATGACTTACATTTGGACAAACCTTTTATATAACTGTAGGTTAAAGTGCAGAAATATGATAATTAATAAAAACACCATTTCCAACATTCCATGTTTAAATTTGTTATATATTACTTATGATATATTAAATAAATGTTTAAAAACTTATTTTGCAACTGATTAATCGATAGCACTGCAATAAACCAAAAAACAGATTTAGCAAAATAGAGTTTTCTGCATGAGACGGCTCTATAAATTAAATCTTCACTGTTCTAGAGTCTAGACCATTCCATCATTTATTTCATTGAATTGTATAAACATTAGATTGTAAAATGTCTACACTCAACCTAAGAATGGATGAGGCGAGTTCGGATCCACCGCGGTCAGGTAATCAAGGATTCGGACCCACACAGGTGCGATTCATACCAATCATTTCCAGAAAAGTAAGGGTACTATCGTCGGTTTTTCGAATGTTTTCTAGGAAAGCTATACTTTCGCTCTATCAAACATCCCCCTATGATCCCCCAAAATCAGTTTCTTTGCCTCTTTTCCCTTGCCCCCTTGAAAAATATTTCACTCTACTTATAATTCGAATCACTGCGAGCAGGTACGATGGGTCGGAACTCGTCTTGAAACCCCGCTGTGTGAAAAGGTAGCGGGTCCGAACTATCACCCGCCCCCTAAGAAATAGTTATCATCTGATTCGTATTCGTCATACATTCAAAATACAACACGTTTTTTATTTGACATCCAGATTTAAATTTGCCGCCTGAATTGGGAACAAATATGGCCGCCAATTGCGGTACTTTTAATATCTAGTGACTTTAACAAAAAACGCTCTGTTATTGGTTGATTTCACCGTTGTTGATGCGTTACCATGGGAACTTTAAAAGACGCGCGTGCGAAAAAGCCCGATTTACGCACGCCGGAGCGTGTTTGAAATAGGCCAAATAGAGTACCAATTAAAAAAAATATTATACCTACCGGTGTGAAGTTAGCCGCAGCCAAGGTCTGTCAAGCTGGCACCCCCACCACCACGGAATCGAAATTTGATTGCGCAGGAATTATGTGCTCTTTATGTGCTAATTATGTGCCGCAATGGCGATTTTTGTGCTCAAAGGGATCTTTGAAAAAAACAACTTTGAAGCGTGGGGGTGCTGACTTGATATCAAGCTAGCACCCACCCATTTGCAAAAGCAGGAAACAAAGTCTGGTAAACGCTGTAATTATGTGCTATTTATGTGCTTTTCAAATGCCTTGAAGCGAACTTGATAAATCAACCCCTTCTTCGAAAAACTCACCCCCGAAAGTAACACCTTAAAGAGGTGAAATCCACACCGATCGAGCACAAAAATTTTAAGCTACGCTAAAACGTGGCTTTAATTATGTGCTCTCCAAATATCCTAGCCGTGATTTTTGTGCTCGCACCCTTCTTCGAAAAACTCACCCCTGAAAGTAACCCCTTCAAGAGGTGAAATCCACACCGATCGAGCACAAAAATTTTAAACTATACTGAAACGTGGCATTAATTATGTGCTCTCCAAATATCCTAGTCTCGATTTTTGTGCTCGCACCCTTCTTCGAAAAACTCACCCCTGAAAGTAACACCTTCAAGAGGTGAAACCCACACCGGTCGAGCACAAAAATTTTAAACTATACTGAAACGTGGCATTAATTATGTGCTCTTCAAATATCCTAGTCTCGATTTTTGTGCTCGCACCCTTCTTAAAAAAACTCACCCCTGAAAGTAACACCTTCAAGAGGTGAAGTCCACAGCGATCGAGCACAAAAAATTTAAACTATACTAAAACGTGGCATTAATTATGTGCTTTCCAAATATCCTAGTCGTGATTTTTGTGCTCGCACCCTTCTTCGAAAAACTCACCCCCGAAAATAACACCTTCAAGAGGTGAAACCCACACCGGTCGAGCACAAAAATTTTAAACTATACTGAAACGTGGCATTAATTATGTGCTCTCCAAATATCCTAGTCGCGATTTTTGTGCTCGCACCCTTCTTCGAACTAGGATATTTGGAGAGCACATATTTAATGCCACGTTTCAGTATAGTTTAAAATTTTTGTGCTCGATCGGTGTGGATTTCACCTCTTGAAGGTGTTATTTTCGGGGGTGAGTTTTTCGAAGAAGGGTGCGAGCACAAAAATCGAGACTAGGATATTTGGAGAGCACATAAGTAATGCGACGTTTCAGTATAGTTTAAAATTTTTGTGCTCGACCGGTGTGCGTTTCACCTCTTGAAGGTGTTATTTTCGGGGGTGAGTTTTTCGAAGAAGGGTGCGAGCACAAAAATCACGACTAGGATATTTGGAAAGCACATAATTATTGCCACGTTTTAGTATAGTTTAAATTTTTTGTGCTCGATCGCTGTGGACTTCACCTCTTGAAGGTGTTACTTTCAGGGGTGAGTTTTTTTAAGAAGGGTGCGAGCACAAAAATCGAGACTAGGATATTTGAAGAGCACATAATTAATGCCACGTTTCAGTATAGTTTAAAATTTTTGTGCTCGACCGGTGTGGGTTTCACCTCTTGAAGGTGTTATTTTCGGGGGTGAGGTTTTCGAAGAAGGGTGCGAGCACAAAAATCACGACTAGGATATTTGGAGAGCACATATTTAATGCCAAATTTCACTATAGTTTAAAATTTTTGTGCTCGATCGGTGTGGATTTCACCTCTTGAAGGTGTTATTTTCGGGGGTGAGGTTTTCGAAGAAGGGTGCGAGCACAAAAATCACGACTAGGATATTTGGAGAGCACATAATTAAAGCCACGTTTTAGCGTAGCTTAAAATTTTTGTGCTCGATCGGTGTGGATTTCACCTCTTGAAGGTGTTATTTTCGGGGGTGAGTTTTTCGAAGAAGGGTGCGAGCACAAAAATCGAGACTAGGATATTTGAAGAGCACATAATTAATGCCACGTTTCAGTATAGTTTAAAATTTTTGTGCTCGACCGGTGTGGGTTTCACCTCTTGAAGGTGTTATTTTCGGGGGTGAGGTTTTCGAAGAAGGGTGCGAGCACAAAAATCACGACTAGGATATTTGGAGAGCACATATTCAATGCCAAATTTCACTATAGTTTAAAATTTTTGTGCTCGATCGGTGTGGATTTCACCTCTTGAAGGTGTTATTTTCGGGGGTGAGGTTTTCGAAGAAGGGTGCGAGCACAAAAATCACGACTAGGATATTTGGAGAGCACATAATTAAAGCCACGTTTTAGCGTAGCTTAAAATTTTTGTGCTCGATCGGTGTGGATTTCACCTCTTGAAGGTGTTATTTTCGGGGGTGAGTTTTTCGAAGAAGGGTGCGAGCACAAAAATCACGACTAGGATATTTGGAAAGCACATAATTAATGCCACGTTTTAGTATAGTTTAAATTTTTTGTGCTCGATCGCTGTGGACTTCACCTCTTGAAGGTGTTACTTTCAGGGGTGAGTTTTTTTAAGAAGGGTGCGAGCACAAAAATCGAGACTAGGATATTTGAAGAGCACATAATTAATGCCACGTTTCAGTATAGTTTAAAATTTTTGTGCTCGACCGGTGTGGGTTTCACCTCTTGAAGGTGTTATTTTCGGGGGTGAGGTTTTCGAAGAAGGGTGCGAGCACAAAAATCACGACTAGGATATTTGGAGAGCACATATTTAATGCCAAATTTCACTATAGTTTAAAATTTTTGTGCTCGATCGGTGTGGATTTCACCTCTTGAAGGTGTTATTTTCGGGGGTGAGGTTTTCGAAGAAGGGTGCGAGCACAAAAATCACGACTAGGATATTTGGAGAGCACATAATTAAAGCCACGTTTTAGCGTAGCTTAAAATTTTTGTGCTCGATCGGTGTGGATTTCACCTCTTGAAGGTGTTATTTTCGGGGGTGAGTTTTTCGAAGAAGGGTGCGAGCACAAAAATCGAGACTAGGATATTTGAAGAGCACATAATTAATGCCACGTTTCAGTATAGTTTAAAATTTTTGTGCTCGACCGGTGTGGGTTTCACCTCTTGAAGGTGTTATTTTCGGGGGTGAGGTTTTCGAAGAAGGGTGCGAGCACAAAAATCACGACTAGGATATTTGGAGAGCACATATTCAATGCCAAATTTCAATATAGTTTAAAATTTTTGTGCTCGATCGGTGTGGATTTCACCTCTTGAAGGTGTTATTTTCGGGGGTGAGGTTTTCGAAGAAGGGTGCGAGCACAAAAATCACGACTAGGATATTTGGAGAGCACATAATTAAAGCCACGTTTTAGCGTAGCTTAAAATTTTTGTGCTCGATCGGTGTGGATTTCACCTCTTGAAGGTGTTATTTTCGGGGGTGAGTTTTTCGAAGAAGGGTGCGAGCACAAAAATCGAGACTAGGATATTTGGAGAGCACATAATTAATGCGACGTTTCAGTATAGTTTAAAATTTTTGTGCTCGACCGGTGTGCGTTTCACCTCTTGAAGGTGTTATTTTCGGGGGTGAGTTTTTCGAAGAAGGGTGCGAGCACAAAAATCACGACTAGGATATTTGGAAAGCACATAATTAATGCCACGTTTTAGTATAGATTAAATTTTTTGTGCTCGATCGCTGTGGACTTCACCTCTTGAAGGTGTTACTTTCAGGGGTGAGTTTTTCGAAGAAGGGTGCGAGCACAAAAATCGAGACTAGGATATTTGAAGAGCACATAATTAATGCCACGTTTCAGTATAGTTTAAAATTTTTGTGCTCGACCGGTGTGGGTTTCACCTCTTGAAGGTGTTACTTTCAGGGGTGAGTTTTTCGAAGAAGGGTGCGAGCACAAAAATCACGGCTAGGATATTTGGAGAGCACATAATTAAAGCCACGTTTTAGCGTAGCTTAAAATTTTTGTGCTCGATCGGTGTGGATTTCACCTCTTTAAGGTGTTACTTTCGGGGGTGAGTTTTTCGAAGAAGGGGTTGATTTATCAAGTTCGCTTCAAGGCATTTGAAAAGCACATAAATAGCACATAATTATAGCGTTTACCAGACTTTGTTTCCTGCTTTTGCAAATGGGTGGGTGCTAGCTTGATATCAAGTCAGCACCCCCACGCTTCAAAGTGTTTTTTTTCAAAGATCCCTTTGAGCACAAAAATCGCCATTGCGGCACATAATTAGCACATAAAGAGCACATAATTCCTGCGCAATCAAATTTCGATTCCGTGGTGGTGGGGATGCTAGCTTGACAGACCTCCGCAGCCAATTTCTCAAAGTGACATTTCTAGCTCCATTTGATATTCAGCAAGTCATTTCATCAGTGGCGCCTCAATTAAAAAATGCAATACGACGTTTCAAAAAAATTCATTTTGGATGTACTAAAAAATCTTTTTTCATGACATTACACATTTTTCATTGAAAAAACGAATGTTTTTTAACCGTTTTTCACCAATAACTTAACAATCTTTCATTTTATCCGAAAAAACAATCAATACAAAAATGTAGCTTATAAAAAAACAAAGAGACACGTTTTGACACTCCTTCATATTTATGATACCAAGATAAATAAAAAATCTGAATTATCAGTGAGACAAACCCTGCAATTAATATTTGAAACAGTTTTTTATATCTGGAATAGTTTTTGATTTATTTATGAAAAATGCATTTTTTCCAAAATTACGGTAAAATGAAATTTTCATTTTAAACAATTATTTTGTTTAAAATATGCATTTAAACCGGTTAAACCACATAGATTATATCAATAATACCTAAATAAAGTTAAAGGCAAGTGGGTTACACTTAATTTGTATCAGGGTGGTAATTACGGGGGTGTAATTTTTAAATTTTTAAAAAAACAAGAAAGGTGTTACTTTATTTTTGTTCTAAATCAGTCAACTCTTATGCATAAGACTTATGTCAGTGCTCATTTTAAAGGGTATTTTAGGTAGTACTTTAAAAAAGGTGTCAAAAATTTTACCATTTTCAAGTTATTGAAGGTTAAAAATTTTCAATTTCGCTGTTCTCGAAAAATAACCATGTTTCAACGAGCAATAACTCAGTCCTTATTGGGTTTATAGAGGTAATTCAAAAACGCATTTCTTTGTTTTTTTATTAGCTACATTTTTGTTCTGATTGTTTTTTTTTCGATAAAATGAGAGGTTTTCAAGTTATTGGTGAAAAAGTTTAAAAAACATGAAAAATGTGTAGCTTCAATCGTTAATAGCTCGAAAAATATCAACTTTGCAAAAAAACTTTATAGAATAAAAGTTACTTAGAATTGGTCAATCTATCGATTTCCAAGTTTATTTTGATTAAAAAACTTCTCACCCCTTAGAAGGGGTGGTTTCCACCCCTAGGGAAAAAGCACACTTCGGCACAAGTCCAACTTTGAAGGACGTTATAAATACTACCTAAATCCCAATTTTCAAAGAAATCGACCTTGTTTCCAAAATTCCACTCGAAAATGGCCGATGACTGGACTATATCT
Organism: Cryptocephalus moraei; assembly: GCA_946251905.1. Lineage (NCBI taxonomy): Eukaryota > Metazoa > Arthropoda > Insecta > Coleoptera > Chrysomelidae > Cryptocephalus > Cryptocephalus moraei. The sequence continues at coordinate 613,018 of OX276459.1, forward strand.
ACATATCCCCTTTTAATAAACCAAACTACGAAAGTGATCATCTTACATTTTATGTAATATGTATTATAACTTCACGTTTTGTTTTCGGGATAATGACAGTTTCACCACGCTATCTCAATTTCTTGTTATTGTCCTTGTTTAAATAAATTAAAACAATTTTTTCTATTTGTCATATAACACAATATCTACTCGCTCTGTTTGAGCTGTGAATTGAATTTTCGAGCAAAATATGTCTATATATAATAATATAAAAAATACAACGTTCCATTGCGTGGTAAATGTTCTTAATTGCTGTTGGAGCACGCCAATAATCTGTGGCCAATTATTCGTACATCCCGTAATGTCAGTCCAGCTTGCTGGAAAAATCTCAAGGGTGTTTTGTGAGATATCTGGTAAATTTCTCTTTTGTTTCAGATTTGGAAAAATGTACGAAACGGAACGTATCCGTAAGTATTTTGATTTTATGTCATTTTCTGGACATGTAGAACGTCTCTAAAGAATTTGTTCCAGCAGAACTCTACGAATAATTCTGCCCAATGGAATGTTTACATTTCTATTTTCTATTCGCAATTATTGCCGGAACAGATTCTCTATTTTTTATACTACAATCAGATTTCTGAAAAGAAACAAATTGAATATTATAACAGTAGTTGGACGGAACTAATATTTATGTGCGTGCGTGCGTGTGTGAGTGTGTGTGTGCGCGCGCGCACATGCACACTCACTAATACCGGTTACTTAGTTTCGAAGCGATTTTTGCACCATCAAATGATTTATAGGTATAAAACACAACTTTACCAAATATTTTCTTTATTGCTTTTTATCTAATAACACGTTCTACAGGACTACTAGACGCTAAATTTTTAGTATTTTCGTGGTGTTTTTATCATATTTCTCTAGAAAGATGGAATGGTTTCTAGGCGTTAACAGAGTATAAAAATCATAAAGTCTCAGTGTTAAGTGATTAGTTTCATGTTAGTGCGCACACTCGGCAATCCTGAATTTTGTTTTTAATGGGTATATTGGTTGCTATGATGTTCCCATGTGCAGATTGCTGTATAACCTATTCACTTGTGTTTGTAATTATAGATCGATTTCATTGTATATAGTCCAGGGAAGTTAGGAAATAAATTCGAAATTTTTAGGGACCACAGATATCGAGATGCGGTTTTCTGCATTGTGTTCAGAAAGCTCCCACGAAAAAAGTCTATATCGTCTGGTAATGCCATTTTTCGAAAAATGCATTCTGGTGCAATAAATGCATTTTGCAATTGCACAATTAATTGTAACATTATAAGAACGACTGGAAACTAGGAAAAAACGCTCGAAAATCGTTAATCGGGGGTTTTCGGGGATACCGAATTCAATTTTGGCATTAGAATTATCCAGGAGGGAGGCTTGGGGGTGGCTCTGCTGGGAAAGGTTATGAAGAAAGTGAAAAACACAAATTATGAAAATAATACTTTATTTAAATAATAAATGGCACTATTTATTAATATTGAATTATTCATCATTAAGTTCAATTTTTAACTTAGATGCTAAACATCTTCTTCCCACTATTCTTCTTCTTCCTCGTCACTATCGTCGGCCTCGTTGGAAGTGCCTTTTTGGTTGGAGAAATTGCTATCGCAATGCTTGCATGTAAGTGAGCACTCCAACCCCCTTGGCGGCACCCGCACTTTGTGCCACAGTCGGTTTCACAGCAACAAGAAATACTGCTTAAAATTTTCTCGGGACCAGTTTCCTGCGTCATGGTGACAGGACTGAGCTTTCCATCCACCAATTCCCACCCCCATTCCAACGGATTGAAGGTCTCGTCTTGACCTTGTGAACCATACAAAGCTTGTACTTGAAAATAGACACTCTTGATATGCTCGATCAACGCATTGGCAGTCGGGATTATGCGTGCAAGATCGACTTTCTTAGCATCAGCACACATTTTCGCTCGATAGCTTTGGACGAGCTCAATCGCAGGTTTATCTCGCGTGCGAAACTCTTTGGGTGTCGCATAAAGGGCCAAAGCTAGCCGAAGGCCATGATCAGTTAAATTATCCATGGATACATATTTTTGCTTAAATATTTCTGCAAATCCATGTAAATCATGCGATTTCTCAAACACATCCCAGAATTTTACTTTCTTCCGATAGAAAAATGCTGAGGTTGTGTCGCATCCCGTGAAAGGATGTAGAAGTAATATATGAGACCTGATGCACGCACTTCATATCCCCGAGTAAAGATTTTCGAATGGTTTTCATGGACGCTGTAATCTACCCCCCCCCCCACCAATCATCCCCGCAGAGCCACCCTCGACCGCCCCCAGGTAATTCTTATGCTAGAATTGAATTCTGCATCCCTGAAAACCCCCGAGTAAAGATTTTCGAGTGATTTTAATAGATACTGCAACTCCCCCCCCCCATCAAATCACCCCCGGGCACCCCCGCAGAACCACCCCTGTGTATTTCTAATGCCAGATTTGAATTCTGCATCCCAGAAAACTCCCGAGTAACGATTTTCGCCTGATTTTCATGGACGCTGTAATTTCCCCACAATCACCCCCCGGTCACCCACACAGAGCCACCCCCGAGCGCCCCCGGGTAATTCTAATGCCAGAATTGAATTCGGCATCCCCGAAAACCCCCGAGTAACGATTTTCGAGCGATTTTTCAGAGTTTCCATTCGTTCTTATAATGTTATGCAATTGCAAAATGCATTTATTGCACCAGAATGCATTTTTCGAAAAATGGCATAACCGGACGATATAGACTTTTTTCCTGGGAGCTTTCTGAACACAATGCAGAAAACCGCATCTCGATATCTGCTGTCCCTAAAAATTTATTTATTACGGTCGATTTTGATCTAAAGCCCTGGACTATTATCATATATTAGCTTTTTTATTTTATGCTTCGTGTATTTGTAGTGTTAATAGAGGGATGATACTAAATGATGTCTTGTTTGGGATTAATTTCAATGGTTTCAGATACATGTATTTATTTCTTTATTACACTTTGGTTGATGTTTTACTGGGAGGTATTTATTTAATTGATAGTACGATTGGGTGTTTTATTAATAATTTCGTTTGTATTTATTTATGGTTGTATTTCCTGTTCTTGTGATCTTCTTCATTTATATGTTGCATGGCGCAAGCCTATGTGGTAAGGTAGTCCTCCTCAGATATCTTGTTCTGGTCTACAACCGAAGCTCAAGTCGGTTGGAAGTCTCATCTCCCTCGAATAGTACCTTCGCTGGAGTTCTGTCCTGTGGATTCGTTGATGACTGAATGGTAAGCCATCAAGATAGACAGGAGATATTCGTCTCCAGAACATTCGTTTGAGCATTCCTTCCGACTGAGGCTGCAGTGCCGTGGTCATAGCCTTGCGAATTTCCAGTTTTTCGCAAACTCTTTGGAACAGTTCGGTTTCAAAATTACGTTCTTCGTCAGAGTGCAGCTCCAATGATACTCCAAAACGGCTCATGGTGTTCTTTACTAGGACATTTGCGACTACGGCGACTCGTTGATTGGGAATTGCGTATGCTTCTACCAATTTCGTGAAGTAATCCTTCATCTCTTCATAACTGCAATGGGGGCATCCTTCAGGACACCGTTTTCACCAAAGCGCGTCCGTATTACGTTAACTTGTCCCTTCCATGTGCTCCTTCTGATTCCTGATTCCTGAATCGTTCGTATTCCTGAAGTCGCTTAATCCATCGAGCTACTTGGCCTTCCTGATTTGTCAGTTGTTGGAGTCATCTGATCGCTGCATAATCCCTCCCCAGCAGAAACTTCTTCCGTGTAAATTTGTGTAGAAGGGTTCTACTGAGTTTATGTAGTCGATAGTCTCCTCCTTGTGCCTCAATATTTCCTTTCGGTGTTTCGCAGGTCCTTACTAAAGTTGCCAATGAACTCTTCCTTCCCGTCTTGCAATTGGGACAGTACTCCTCCGATACTGGCATTACTAGCATTTGTATCCAAGTCAAATCGGCCATCTCGGGTGGGCGAACCCGAGGATTAGGGTCGTTGTCAATTCCGTTTAACGAAGAGGGCTTCGCATTTTTCATCCCAATGGAAGGCACGTTTCTTCTGTCAGGCTTGTCTGTGGCTTAGCGATGTTAGATAACATCTGGACGTAACGGCGATAGTATGTGAACATCTGGAAGTTTTTCAGCTGGTAGTTGCCCTTCGAGGTTGGCCATTCGTGGACTACCCGCACTTTCTCAAGGTCCACCTCAACACGGTTGCTGCTTATCACGTGACCCAAGTAGACTTGGGTAGTAGTAGCAGGCAGCCGTCTGGCAAAATCTCCCCCAAACCTGATGAACCTCGATCTGACCCGGAAACGCGGCATTATCGCCGAACTGTTCCCCCATGACGGCAGAGAATGGGACAGGGGTGAAAAGGTGGTCGGCGTTCCCGGCATTTCTATGGCAGAACTCACACGTGCAGTAAAAAGGGCAAAGAATGGAACGGCGCCCGGACCCGATGGCCTAACACCAAGCGCACTGAAGGCTCTCTTTGGGATCATCCCGGAAGTGCTTCTTCGACACCTCAATAATATGATGGAATCACAGGCATTCCCTACGGCATGGAAGGCATCCAGGGTGGTCCTTTTACCCAAAGAGGGCAAGGACCCCAAGCTAGCTAGGTCCTATAGGCCAATTTGCCTTATCTCCACAATGGCTAAGGTGCTCGAAACTATAATAAGAGATCGGATCGATGACGACATCGAGGACACCGGTGCCCTATCCCCCGCCCAACAGGGGTTTAGAAAGGGGAGGTCCACCATCACCGCCCTCAAGGATCTGATGACCTTGGCGAACACACAGGCCAAATGGGCGGTGATGGTAACGATCGACGTCCAGAACGCTTTTAATTCGGCGCCATGGCATAGAATAGTCGAGGCGATGGAGAGCCGGGGGATGGAACCGTATTTGATTAGGATAACGGAAAGCTATCTGGAAGAACGCTGTATCAAAATAGGCAGAGGTCTAACACAGATGACGAATAAGGGTGTCCCGCAGGGATCCGTCCTGGGTCCCACATTGTGGAATATCCTGTTTGACGGGGTGCTCAGGATTGGACTCCCTGCGGGGGTAAGCCGCATCGCCTACGCGGACGATTTGGCCCTTGTCGTGGAGGCGGATGACCTTGGGGCCCTGGGACGACGCCTCAATGCTGCATATGAACGCATCGAGCAGTGGCTAAGGGAACGGGAACTGAAGGTCGCCCGGGAAAAGACTCAGGTCTTGGTCCTAAAGGGCCCTAGAACGGGCAGGAGGTTTGACCTGAGGTTGGGGGGGGGGGGTAAACATAAGAACAAGCGCAACGATCAAATACCTGGGGGTAACGGTAACTGAGGGAGGCCGCTTTACGGACCATATTACGGAAGTAATCAGCTCTGCAGACCGACGACTGGGCGCCCTGATCAGGGTGATGCCCAATGTGGGCGGCCCGACCGGACGCAAAAGGGAGGTGATGGCGCACGTGGTGCACAGCATACTCCTGTATGCGGCACCCATATGGTGCCACACACTCGAGGTAAAAAAAACACGCGACGAGGCTAGAAAGATCTCAACGAAGGACCCTGCTCCGTGTGGCGGCGGCGTATAGGACCACCTCAACCGCGGCCCTACAAGTAATCACGGGGTTTCCCCCTATCGACCTGATGGCCAAGGAGAGGCGTTATCTACACAACGTCAGGGGGGGTGCTTTGCCTGGCACCAGACGCATGGCTAGGAAGCGCACCCTCGCCCAATGGCAGAGGCGATGGGGGGAGAGCACTGCGGTGGCTGCCTGGACGAGGACATTGATTCCGGACATCACTAAATGGGTCACATGCGAACATCGGGCACATAATCATTGGTTCGTCCAGTTCCTCACGGGGCACGGGTCCTTCCGTACCTATACGTTTAGGATAGGAAAAACGGAGGATGACGCTTGCGAATGCGGAGAGAGGGATACTCCGGAACACGCCGTTTTCCACTGTCCGTGGTGGAGAGGGTATATGGGCGACCTCAGGCGTGTAATGGGGCTCCACTGGACCCCCACGTCGTGCATGGAGAAAATGCTTAAGGATAGGGAAGCGTGGAATGTGGGGTATGCCTCCATCACCTCCCTTATGCGTGCCAAATACGAACGAGAATTGAATCCACGGGGGACATTGAGGATTAACCTGACGAGAGCCCCTGACTTCAGGAGGGCAGTCACAATCGACCTAAATAGGCTCCCGGATTTCAGCAGGCTACTACGGGTAGATCTAGTGAGACTTCCCACTCTCCATGAGTGACGGGGGGCCAAAGACACGTGGGTGGGGGGGAGATCGGGTACCCGGACCTTTAGTCGTGCACGGTGGGCCATTAAGTAAGGACGAGCTATATCGAAAAGTTTCGGATCCGCTGGGAAGTTCACCTCGTCGGTGAGATCTGCCAGCAGCCTGGGTATCAAACAGCATCAAGTGGCACGGGCAGGGTCACTTGGGCGACATACTAGTCTTCCTGCTTCAGTCCTCTTCTTTCTTTGCTCTTCTTAGCCAGCACATCCAGGGAAGCCTGGCCTCCTTAGGACAGCATTCTATGCCATACTAATTCACCTCTGTTTACGCTTTCTCGCTTAGCTTCTATCCAGCATTACCTGCATGCAGTTCCCTGCACGCTAGTTAGTTTCTACTGCCCCGTCAGCAAAAGACGGAGTAGTCAGCTCCCATTTGCGCTTTCTCGCTTAGCTTCGATCCAGCATTATCTGCATGCAGCTCCCTGCATGCTAGTTAGTTCCTACTGCTCCGTCAGCTAAAGACGGAGTAGGTAGCGCGGAGTGTAGCCCCCGAACCCCTAATCCGGGGTTAGCCCGGGACGGGGGACGTAGGGGGTGCACGATATGTTAGGTTTTCTGCTTACAACATCTTAGAGCCTTCCCTGCCTACGTGCTGGGTCAGGAGGTGGAGTAGGTCTCCTCTCGAGTCGATCCCGTCTGGCCCAGCGGCTCGAAACCCATCTTTCATACACTTCCGACTAGGACCCTTCCATCGTCCGAGCCTAGGGGGAGCCCGCAGGGTTCTCTGCTTCCCCCAGGTGAATTTACCCGGGGCGGTGTTTATTGCCCGCTTCCGAGGTAGTGCGTTAAAGTCGGAAAAAAAAGTAGTAGCAGGTTACTATTCTTCTCAGTATCAAGTGGCTACTCTTTCTCTATAACAGGTGAGCATCCTTGTTTGTAGCAGGTGACTCTTCTTCGGGTTGAGCCGCAGGTTCATCATTTGGAGTCTCTTGAATACGTCCTCCATGTTTGCCAGGTATTCGCCACATGACCTTCCTACTAAGATTATGTCGTTAGATAGACGAAAGCCCTCAAAGCCTTCTCCAGAAGCCTCTCAAACATAGCGTTACCCAACCAAAATGGCATCATAGTGAATTGCCACAATCCGGCGCCTGTAATAAAAGCCGTTTTTTCCTTAGCTGTCGGCTCCATTTTCATTTACCAGTAACCACCCTATGTGGAGTAAAGCTTAGATCTTGTCAATGTTTCCAGGGTATCAACTATTCGGAAAAGAGAGTAGATGTCGTTCTTATTCACTTTGTTTAATTGGTGGTAATCGACGCAGAACCTGGTGTTCCCATCCTTCGTCTTGACAAGAACTATCGGAGACGCCCAAGGACTGCTAGGCTGGTATCTTCGTCTCGTAGAGTGGCTGTCATGATAAATAAAGGGCCGTGGAATGGGTGTTGGTTCGAAGTGGTCCCTTTGGAGCTGACCCGTTTTGGTTGTCCGACGCTTGGGTCGCTGTTGGCTTCCAATTCCTTCGGATATGGTTAAGTAGTTAGCGGGCTCTTTCTTCTCCCCCTATATTAAACTTTTGAGAGCGTTCACTATACCTGCTCCAAGTATTATTAACGAAATCTGTTGAGGTATATTAGGCTATCATCATAGTGGGAAAATTATATGCCAGTGTCTTTTGTTTTATAACTTTCATGTACAAACAAAGCCTAACTCAGTCACTCCTAGTATGGTTTGTGATACTTTGTTACCACATAAGTCTAAAAGAATTAAGTGTTAATTAAATCTTGTAGAAATATTGTGCATTAAATAAGATGGCATAAACAAGCAGTGAAGATAAATAAAGTGTTGCACAATACGATTCAGGTCCACTCCCACATGTATAAAAACTAATGCCCAACAACAAAAAGAAACCGAATACATTGTAATTTACTTCTGTCGGCTGTCCTAGTGGCGGCCATCTTCAATTGTTTTCTACTAGGTAGAAAAGGGAAGTAGGGATGTGATTTTATGAGTTTTGCGTGTGCCACTCGCAACTTGTTGGGGCGATGAGTCACTCGTGAAGTAAAACAGATTTTGGTATAGGTTGATATATTTTGAATTTTGGATTTATTTCAAATTTGACAGTTTCATTTGCGTTTGAGAGTATTGCCATTTTTACTGTTTATCCTGTGTAAATTCCTTATTTTTCGTGAGTTTCTCTAGTGCGTATTCTTAGATTAGTGTTGCTTGCTAGTGCTAATGAAGTAGCCTCTCATGGACATATTTACGAAGAAATGTTTCCGAACAGAGAAGGATCCTAATTTCAACGTTTTCAATTGCGCGAGAGGCAGACAGGACAAGATATGCTAATGCGAATGCATCAATACCTCCAACTGTAATCATTCCAGTATTGAGATGAAAATGTAATGGCGGAAATAAATGAAAATCTTCGGCGGAGCCTGAGAAGACTGGGACGAAAATTTTGAGTCCATAATGGTACTATTTATAGGGTTTAAAAGGAAATCACTTTCGCCCATGACGCTATTCTCGTGTCCAAGTTCTTTATCCAGAAGGTGCTGTTCCCAGATGCTGTTCGTTGGTTATACAAAGTCAACTAAAATCATCAATTCTTGCCACGCGTGTTATACTGTGATGAGAAATTTTTCAGCAAAGAAGGTGTTTTTAACAGGCAAAATATTAATATCTGGGTCGTGGAACACCCCAAGCTGTAAAAAGGTTAACATATGGGCTGGTATCATCTGAGAACTTGTAATACGGCCACATATTCTTCCATCCACGCTGAATACATTGCTTTTTTAAATCTTTTTTGTAAGATTCTTTTTGAAAAACGTCGAATCCCATTAGATACTTTTATATCAAAACCCGTACGAAAAAGATTAGCAAGAAATAGAAAGAAGACAAATTTTAGACTTTTATTTAGTGATTTTACATACTGTTTCGCGGTGTAAATCCAAACATCAATTGATTTGGTGTCTTTCCAGTAGATTTGTTGAGCACGTTGTTAATTGCAAACTTTAATGATCGGACCTATTCATCTCAACGCTCTTCTTCGAGTACGGATGTCAGCAAGGCTCCTAAGATGGTATGATTTAACTTTCGACCTGTTCATTTGCACGAGGTGTGGCTGCTGCATTTAAAACATGATGGACATTGTTCTATCTGCAGAAGGAACTGAAGGGCCGGGAAAGAAAAGAACTCCCCTGATCCGAAATTGTCGTCTTTGGAACTTCTACTTCTTCCTGTTGCTAGGGACATCCCCTGTTTGCTAAGCCCTATTCAGTGAACGAAGAGAACCAGCCTTGGGCCCATCTCATGGGTAGTCCTCTGGGAAGGGGGGGTCATTTTCCTGTTGGTCGTCCGTTCATGCAAATTCTGGCTAGTCTTTCTTCTCTCATCCGCTCCACATGTTCTTTTCACTTTTTCCTTCTTTTTATCCATTATCTTACTCCATTTTATCACGTCCTGGATACTACGTCGTTCTCTTATCTTATAGAGTTGTTCGTTGTCTATCTCAGAGATTTACATTTAATATTGATCTCATTTTCATTCCGTTCTTCGTATTTTTTTGTTTGCCTTTTTTGGTCTCGGCCCTTGTTTCGAGGGCATATAGTCTCTCGGGCAGTTGTGTTGCTTTTGTGTATTGTATTTTTATCTGTTCGAACGTATCGCGATGGCTCGTGAGCTCGGTTCCCAGGTATTTAAAGTGCATCACTTGTTCTGTTATTGAGTTCTACTTGTAACTTACAGCGTCTTGGTTCTCTGGCTCTTACCATGCATTTCCTTTTTTTTTGTATTGATATGTGCATGTTGTATTCCTTGGCTGTCAAGATAAATTGGTCCACTATTCTTTGAAGGTCGTCCTCGTTATCTGCTATTAACAGGGCGTCGTCTGCATTGCATATTATATTAATATTGTGGATTCGATACCCTGGTTTGGGTCTAATTGCCTCTATATTTTTATTCATTACGAGGTTAAACAAAAAGAAGTTAAGTGAGTCTCATGGTCTTATGCCTTCATTTAATGTAATGTCTTCTGTCATGCCTTCGGACGTTCTTACTCTAGTTGTAGTATTTGTGTACATGCTTATTAGGTTTATAATTAGCGTCGGTATATCTTGTTCTTTCTGGCAGTTTTTCGGAAGATCGGTTATTTGTTAACCTTGTCATCAGTTAACTGTCCGGAAAGTACCCAATCAGCTGCTTCAATTTGAAAATCGATTTCGGAATCGGCAGCTTTCGCAGCGTCAATTTCTCTCGGATTTCTACTTCAAGCGTCAACATGATTCATTCGGTTTCCTGGGTGTCATTGGACTTCAAATGTAAATTCTTGCAACTGCAGCCACCGTCTTGCAATGCGTGAAATTAGATGCTCCTTTTCACTGGTAGCTTTGAGAGAATTGCAGTTTGTTACTACCATAAACGATATGCCAAGTAGGTAGGCTCGGAACTTTCTCAAGCTTTCAACCACAGCAAACGTTTTCCGAAACTGCATTTTCGCCTGTAATTTAAAAAAGGTTTAACACAAAAGAGACCAAATAAGAAATGAAGAAATAGGGGCCGAATTGAACATATTCTCTGTGAATAACAAAATACAACAGAACTGGTTAATATGGAGACAACATATTGAAAGAATGAACGATGATAGGTTAGTTAAACAAATTGTACACTACAGACCAAGAGGAAGAAGAGAAGTGGATGGGTAGGCCCAGAAGAAGATGGCAAACATGAAGACGGGATAGGCTGCAAGCCTAATCCTTGAAGTACAGAAGAAGAAGAAACTTCCATTCTAGCCAAGACTATTTCAAACTTAAAAGACTTTTGTACCAAGTCTCAGCTAAACCTCCCAACTTCGACGTTGCAAAATATATTGTCGCTTCTTCCTACCATTTCAAGATGTCACGAATTTCTTCGACCTTTTGGCGCCATTTCGTAACAGTACGTCCCTTTCCTCGGAGTCAGATTCCGGAATTACCTCTCCCTTTACGATAGGAGAGCTTGTGCTGTCTTGCACAGCTGTTCTCTCTAAAAAGAGAACCCATTTTTATCCCACTTCTGATAAATTTTTATGCGTTTATATTTTATTGTAGTTTGTGTGGGCCAGATGGCGAGAATGAGGTGAACTGACACGGAGTCTGAGACTGAGATAGAGACGACGGCACTTCTGGGAAAAAGAAATAAAAAAAACGACTTTGAGCAACTCATCCTCTTAATGTATAGACAATAATAAATTCTCTTACTTACTACTTGGTGAAGTGTACGATCAAATAATTAAAACAAATATAAAATTAGACAGTATAATACTTGATCGTTTTTCTCTTAATTTTCGCCTGGCTTGTGCAGTGGATATTAAGGGGAAGGTAACGCGCAACATATTCACCAGGCCTCAAACAAACTAGTACTGGACGTGCAGGAGGTAATAGGGGAAATTACGCGCAAAGTACCCGCCCCAGCTACTAGTAAACAACAATCTCATAAACTTCTAGGGTCGGGTGTGCACTGGTACTAGGGAATGGCACGCGCAAAGAACGTTCCCGAGATCCTAGCTAACGCAATATACTAGTACTGATCGTGCAATGGTAGCAGGGGATGGCGCACAAGGTACGCGTCTACATACTAGTGACGATTACCCCAAGAACGTGCAATGAGTACTAAGAAAAGGCGTGCGAAGTACCCTGCTTGGAGATAAAAAGCGGCACTGTACTAACAGTGACTCACTACTGTTTGGAATACTAAATAGTGACGACTACGATTATTACTCACTGTTAAATATCGATGGTTAATTATTTAAAGAGTTAGTTAATCAACAGTATTATTGTCTATTCGCACAGGAGAACACGGCTAAATCAATCACACAACACAAACTCTTATAAAGCGTGATCGAAAACTAAAATACACAGGCAAGCCTTTTTAAAATCATAACATTTCCCTTCATATATTCGTTCGGGAAAAACCACCCTCTTGAGTTGTTTTCAGATAAAGTTCTATTATTAGAAAGGAATTTCAGTCGCTTAGCTCACATAGCCCTTAACGAAGTGTTACAATGTATATGTTTTAGTGTGTTGTTTCTCCACTAGAAATATAAATAAACATTTGAAAATCAGAAAGAATGGAATAAAGAGAGGTAGAAAGTAATAGATAAATAAAATCAATCTTACAATAGTAAAGAATATATATGGTGTATGAAGGACCGCTAAAGGATTTTTTTTATCAAAAAGGCGGAACATCAAAATTGGACATGGATCAGTCCGGACGGCAGAACGAAGAACGAAATCGACTTTATTATCATAGACAAAAAGCAAATAGTTACTGATATATCAGCACTAAATAAACTATCAGTGGGGAGTGACCATAGAATGGTAAGAGCAAAGATACTACTAAATCTGATGACAGTACGAAATAAGCTAGTGAATAGAAACAACAGTAAGAAGTGGACAGATGTTAAAGAATACCAACAAACGATACCAGAAAATCTGAAAGGCGCTGATACAAGTAATCTCGAGGATCTAAGCAGAAACATTGTGGCGTCAGTCAACGCTGCTTAAAAGAAACACTGCTTGAAACAAACAGAAAATGAAGATAAACTCTCTATAAATAGTAAAAACCTGATGAAACAGAGAATGAAACTACTAGGAGAACATCCACTACATAAAGATGAGCTAAGACAACTGAATAGAGCTATAATAAAGGCTGTAAGGACTGACATCCGAAACTACAACAACAAACGGGTGACTAGAGTTATAGAAGAGAATAAATGCATGAGGGTGCTACGAAATAAATTAAGTAGGGAAAAAGTTGAAATAACTAAACTAGGAAATGGGAGAGGACAAATAACAAACAATAGAAAAGGAATATTAAAGATAGTCGAAGACTTTTACACCAAACTATATAGAAAGGAGAGTCAAGCAGAATCATCAGAAGATATACCCGACATACTAAACCAAGGATCACAAGAGATGCCAGAGGTAACTGAAGAAGAGGTCCTAAAGTCGTTGTCTGAAATGAAAAACAACAAAGCACCTGGCGAAGACGGTGTTGTTGTAGAAGCCATCAAGCTAGGAGGAAGTGAGTTACTCAAAGTAATAACCAAACTCTTCAATAAATGTCTAGATGAAGAAACAACCGCACAAATATGGAATAATTCCACTATTGTTATTATGCACAAGAAAGGCAGCATCACAGACCTACAGAACTACAGACCGATAAGTCTGTTGACGCACCTATATAAATTATTCACCAAGATCATTACAGCACGACTTACAAATAAACTTGACCTGTATCAGCCAAGAGAACAAATCGGTTTCCGACCCGGGTATGGAACAAATGACCATCTCCAGGTGATAAAATCATTAATAGAAAAAAGTATAGAGTACAACAAGCCCCTAGTACTAACATTCGTCAATTATGAAATGGCATTTGACTCCATAAACCACCATGAATTGTTTAAAGCTCTTGCAAACTGTCGTATAGACCATCGCTACATTTCCATATTACGACACATATATGAGCAGGCAACAGCAAAAGTTACATGCGGAAACAGATCGGTTCAATATCGAAAAAGGAGTCCGACAAGGTGACACAATGTCTCCCAAACTTTTCACAACTCTGATAGAATACATGTTCAAAAAGATCGAACTAGACAACAAGGGCATAAACGTGAATGGAGAGAAGCTGAACCACCTACGTTTTGCCGACGATATCGTGCTGATCTCAGACCGACTAGACGAGGCAAATGAAATGGTCTCAGAATTATCCTCAGCTTCCCAAAAAGTTGGCTTGAAAATCAACATTGCCAAAACCCAATTTATGACAAATTTAGTGCCCAGCTGCAACCTAATACTAGACGGAAAAGAAATTCAATACGTAACTTCTTACCAATATCTGGAACATGCGATTCGAATGGGAAGAGACAATCAGACCTGCGAACTAAACAAAAGGATAGGACTGACTTGGGCTGCCTTTGGAAGGCTGAGACATGTATTCAAGTCAGGTATACCAATATGTCTAAAACGAAAGGTGTTTGACCAATGCGTCCTACCGGTATTGACGAATGGTTCGGAAACACTCACATTGACACAAAAAACTCAATAAAAGAAGAATAACCCAACTAGCAATGGAGAGGTCAATGCTAGGAGTGACATTGCGAGACAAAATCCAAAATTAAAAACTACCAAGAAAAACAAAAGTTACGGATGCGATTGAAAGAGGGGACAGTCTCATTTGCAGACCTCTCACTTGAGGACGTCGGTCAAGTTTGTATCGTTTGAGGACCTTCGTCAAAAGCCGTAAAATTTGCAATAACATAAATTATCATTTTAGGACCTATAGGCCTAGGCACTAATAATAAACCTGCAACTTTTTTGTACAATAAATCAAATTGGGCAAGTTTGTCTCCCACGCGATGTGGGAAGTGACGATGAATCGAATCTTCGAAGGCATTCACCCTATCCCTTGTGGAACCGACTTAATGTTTATTCCAAGGTTACGACGTTTTCTTTATATATGTACCTAATAACATAACCATTCAAGTTAGAAAAAAATGCAACCAAAAAAATCGGCCGACATTTATTTTCAATATTACTAAACTGCCTTTAAATAATTTGGTTTACATGTGCAATAAAATGAAACAAATTAAACCACACGTTGTAAAATTGCCATAGTTCGACCCAGTGAAACTTTGTTTTGTTCCAAGTCGGTAATGGTTTTTCCAATGGCTGAATCCAGATCGGAGTAGACTTTTCTTCGCTTGTTCGGTGTCATGTTGATTTCTAGCCTGTTTCGTAAAAATGTGTTATGTTTAGATCTTATTTGAAGGCACTGACCAATTGGCAGACTGTGGGACCGACTCTTCCCAACATCCTATTCAATTTGCTATACCGGTTCCAAAGGGTTTGTCGCCCTGTGTTTGCCCTTGTTGCAATTCCACATATTCCCAATTGCATCCTTTTCAAGGCACTGCCCAACGAAGTTGTCATTGAACTGCTCCAATGTAGTGTCCACAGGTGCAGATTCCATGATGAGAAGCAATTCATCAACGATTTTTTCGAGAGGTAAATGTGATAATGCCGGCTGACGTTAATTTCAGTTTTATATTTTTGAACCAGCCCCAAATCCTGAACTTCCGCCAAACGCTTTGATTGAAGTGAAAATTACAACCATTTAGAACTGCAACCGTCGTATTATTAAAGGGTTGTTGTTCACCTCAGGTTATAGAGTACTTAAAGGTCCGCAAGTGATTTGGTTCAAACTTGTACCTGTATGCTAGGTCCGCAAATGAGACAAAAACAGGCAAATTTCGTATAGGTCCTCAACTGAAATGAGACGACCGCCTTGAATGAGTCGCACATTTAAAATGGAACTGGGCTGGCCACATCGCAAGAATGTCGGACAATAAATGGACGAACCGAATATTAGAATGGCGTCTCTGAGACGAAGCACGCTGAAATAGGGGACGAACACCGACTCGATGGACGGACGACCTGAGAAGGATATCCTCAAACTGGATCCAAGATGCCCAAGATCGAGCAAAATGGTCTAAGTTAAAAGAGGCTTATGTCCAGCAGTGGACGAGACAAGCTAATATATGATGATGATGATGAAGGACCGCAGTGCGCACAAAATCGCAATGGCGCCATTTAAAATAACCTCACACACTTCTCTCTAAAGCAACTCATTTATTTTGACAGTTCATGGCGTGTAGAGCGCGTCTGAAGCGCGTCCATTCTGTTTCACATTTAAGGGTTTGCAACGCTAAACCGGAAATCTCTGCACTCTGCATGACAGCGACAGCTAAATGAACACATATATTTTAGGTTATGTGAATTTATTTACGATATTTATTTACCACACCAGAAAAAACTTCAATATTTAAAGGCACTGGTGGAGTTGAGCCGCATTATGCTCTATACATAAATTCACTCTCCGTTTTAGGCTCTCGAAGACATTAATTAACATCCGAGGAGAAATATTTGCAACTTCCTCGATAATGGCACCTTCCAGTTCTCCACGTGTATGTAGAACATTACTGAACGCCTTGTTTTTAAGGTGCCCAAAGAAACAAAAGTCTAGAGGTGTCAGGTCTAGTGACCTACCTGGCCAGATTCCGGTACTTATGACTCGATGGCCAAAAACTTCCCGCAAATATTGCATTGTGGCTCGAGCCGAATCTTGTTGAAAATAGCCATTTTCGCGCTCCTCTACGGTTAATTGGGCAACGAACGGCTGGAGAATGTGCTGAATGTATAGTTCAGAATTACCTGTGAAGTTAAAAAACACAGGACCCATTACTCTCTGCCGCGATACAGCCAGCCAAACACTAACTTTAGTAGTATGTAAGGTTGTTGTTCTAACAGCATGTGGATTTTCACCAGACCATATTCTGTAATTTTGAGAATTAACATAGTCATTGAGATGGAACCAGGCTTAATTGGAAAAAAAGGTTTTATCCAGGATGTCATCATTGTTCATTTCCTGATTGAACCAGTTACAGAACAGGACGCGTTGTGGACGGTCAGGAGGATTTAGGTATTGGACCATCGAAAATTTGTACGGGTGGTATTTCAATTTGCTCTTCAACACAGTGGAACAACTTCCATATGATAAACCTGTAAAGTCACAAAACGGAATACGGGAAATTAGGAATAAGTGAAAATTGGTGAACTTTTGATAGGGATCAAACCTGTTTGGAGGGAAACCTTAACCTAACTAGTTTGCGAGGACTTTGTTGCAGTCGGGCCATGACGTGTTGCACCTCATTTTCAGTGAGTACGGAGGGTCTACCAGGTGGCTTTCTTTCCGTCACATTGCCTATATTCAAATATCGTTGAACTACGCGCATGCAGTGTTGTTTAAAAACGTCGATAGTGAACACAATTTCAGGAAACATTTCTTCAAATTGGTGCAAAGTGGATTCCAAGGAGTATTGCCATCCAGAAATGGGGTCATGAACTGCACTCCGAAAATAAGCCATGCCAATAAAAATATTCTGTTCTAATGTAAATAGTACCATTTTTATATTTTTATAACAAAAATTTGAATCGCCGCTCAATTGTCAATGCTCTCACTGTTAAACGTCGAAGTAGCTGTCAAGCAACCGGAAGTGGTTCCAGTTCTACCATTTTAAAGTAAAATTTAGGATTGCCAACTTAAACAGTATTTCTTGATCACGTTGTAGTTAGCTATAGCGGCGTGCCAATCAGGAGCCGCGATTTCAAAGCCGAATCCCATTGATACCATAGCATCAGATTGCTGGAAGAGGAGCCAGACGGCGCCAGAGACACGTTGTCCCGCAACATTCGAATTTACTACTACTCAACGCCTCCTTCATATATTTGTACATCAATCATTTTATACCAACTTGCACTATTCAGTTTGTCTCCTAAGCACCGTATTGCAAGGACAATAATGTCTGAACGGCGTTTACTTTTCCAATTTTGTCTGCTGAAAGTGTCAGTCAAATAATGGAATAGAAATATAGGAAAGTTATAAATTTATTGGATGTTGTTCTATCGAGGGTTGAACAAGGATATAACCGTTCATCTCAATACTTCTTGTTTTCTTTATTTTATATAGTATGCTTTCTCCAGGAAAAAGCCGCACGTTGCGGCAACGTGGCAAAACTCTTCATGTCTCCTTGTCCTCTCGTCATCCCCACCGCGGCATTCTCTTTATTCCATTTCTTTCTGTTACGGCGGTGGCGGTAGTAACGGGTCGCCCAGTGTGGAGCACGTTGGCGTCGTCTCTCCCTCTTTTCCACTTTTAGCGTTTTTCTATGTGCGTGAAGTGTGCGTGTGGCCGCGAGGAGGCGTGTAATAGTGCGGGGAGGATGTGCAGGTCGTGACTTCCGGATTATCTCGAGATGGCCTTAGCGAGGTGAGAGAAAAAGGGAGATCGATATAAGGCTAACCGAAGGGTTTATGCTAATGGCGTGCGTACGTACGTCGATGTATGTGTGTGTATGTGTGTGTGTGTGCGCGCGCTCGCGTGCGTATATATATGTGCTGGGAGAAGGGGGATTGTATATAAAGAAGAAGTAGAGGTCTCTTCTTGTCTCCCAAGGCCTCGGTCAATGGCCCCCACACTATTAATGCACTCTTATGTCGGACGGAATGCTGTCCTCGCCCTCTTACATTCCACGATTCCACACAACAAAAAACACTCGCAAACTTTATATGTAGCATATCGTGTCGAAAATATCTTTAATTCACGCATTTCCGCTAGGATTTACCTAGCACATTATTTAACGAATTATTCATTATAATAAAGTTTTACTTTTAATGACATTTTCAGAGTCGATAACAGTTTCTGAATGTTTGAAACTGCCCATACCTCGGTTGCGATGATCAAACGAGAATTCTATGAGAATTCTATATGTGCAATCTGTACTAAAAACATATTGTTAATTACTATTTATATTAAAACACTGAAGTTAGGTCTTTCGGATCAGCATAGGCAGGCAGGTTAGGTAGCAGGTAAGCTCTCCATATATTTGGCGATCGCCCTGTATTTTTCGGGAAGGTTGCGGTATGTCATCAAGAAAAAATATTTCCTGGTAGGGTTCCAAGTCAAAAAATAAATGTCCCGGCGGAATCGAAAGGGAGAGATATTTGAGTTCCGGCAATACTTACTTAACACCTTGTATACGGATGGATTACAGTTCTGCCAGTCGGGCCATTTACATTCATTACCATTTTTATTGAGGATTTATGGTAACGGATTCATGCTTCGAGGAGGGTTGGCCGATAAATCATGGCCGTTATGCAGTTCATAGTATCTTACAAAATAAAAATCTGCCGGACCGAATAGCTTACCTATCTCATCTTATTGATATGAACCCATAATGGTACAACTGCACTATCTTTACGAAACTAGCCGCAACTACCTAACCTCGCGACTTCCTTACCATTTTCGATTGTAATTGGATTACCTACATGATATTTAGGTACATGTATCGCAAACCAGACGCTTGTTTTTCTTCATTATTGTATATTGCACACAGTTATAAAAAAGTAAAAAAATGAACAGGCTAACATCGATTCACTTAGAGATATACTTCGATCAGTATGAATTGTTTAACTATTTAAAAAGAGTCAAAACCTTCAAACTAGACCATAATTTCTTCCCTACGACACCAGATTCCCACATTTCCAGGTAGACACACGTCTAACTTTGCTGCTGGACTGTTTTGGGACCGTGAGTTCAGGTAAAGAAATACACAAGGGGCCGAATTATCACCGGAATCTAAGGCTCACGTATATTTCACCACCTATTTACAATAATGAGGATGATTTTCGGAATTCCTTAAATTGAATATGATTTAAGAACCGCTGATATATAATTTTTTGTTTTTCCTTAGTTCTTAACTTTCAATTAGACGGTCCCGTTCGTTTTACCAAAAGGTTAGTTCAGGCAATGAAAAAGAAAGACATGTTGATCATTGACTCTTTTAAATTCAGTTTCTAAAAAGTTCTCTCAGACGATAGGGCAAAAGGTGTATGTTATGAGCCTTTAGAAAACCTGTACAAAAATTGTAAAAACTAGTGACGATGAATATATTATTCTTGATTCGTGTCGAAACCATAATGATGAATTCTTAACGCTTAAGCTGGAATCCGTTGTTTTTGGAAGTGTTTGGAGCAATATTTTTTTGTGTGTAATAAATTAGCAGTAAAACGAACTCTTTTCAAACTCTGGCCTATGAAAATGATATTCCAGATTAGCGGACATCCAAGAACGTGGTTTCCAGCTTTTTCCAACACTGAAGGGAAGTAGGTTTCACCTAGGCCAATCGTGATATTTTTCAATATCTTAACTTAAGAGTGTTTGATACCTCTTGCGATACCCAATGCCGCGCAATGCATTTTTTTTTATAGGATTGGAGGCAAACTGATCGATCAATTTTAAATTTCTTTGCTTCAGTTGCTGTCTTGTAATATAACGCAGTACCGTTACAGTTGCTTTCAAGAAATATTTCTTTTATCTAAAGTTTTAATCGTTAAATCCAAATCCAATCGGACGATAGCAAACTGCACCGAAATCCATTACCGGCTTATTGCATTACGATAAGAAAGGGATGGTGCACCGACGATTAAGTCCTGAAACAGGTAGCAAAGGAATCCCATCGGATAAATGTAAACCATAATATAAGTTTTATGTTGCAAATATGCTGCGAGGGAGTTAAAATACTCCATATTTGAAGCTTCAACGGCGGAACTCGTTTTGAGATCATCTATTGCTCCGAGAATCAAAGAAATCTCATCAGCTTCGGAAAATTGTAACCTTAATTTATTGATTTGCGTCAGATCAAAATAAAAATTGTACATAGAATCGCCGACGTTGGGTTTATGGTTTATCATGCTTACTAATAAAATGTAACATTTTAATTCGCTCCCAAACGTAGTGACCATCCAAATTGCGTTTCAATCATAGACTTCATATAATATGGACCAGCCCTAGCTACACATTATAAATTAGGTAAAAACTAATAAATGTTTTATTTGATCGTTCCGAAATTAAAAATAATATGCATCTCACGATCTAAGGCAGTACCCGGCTTTAGTTTTTTAAATATGGACCACTGTTCGGACCTCTTTGAAACATCTCACAGAAGGGGATGATTTGTTATATTTGGATAACTGCTAATCACCAATTCCCGTTGGCTACTCATATTTCGGTGACCTATACATCGTTTGGTAATCGTGGTTAATGCGGGTGCTTGACTCATTGCCCCTTGTTAGTACTCTCGCAGCAGGAATTGTTTAAAGCACTCGACCCAAGGCGTACTCGGTCGTCATTGTGCCAGTGACAAAAGACACGGGTTTCCTGCACGCTGGACGAGTTGCAGGAGGGATCGAGACCGAGACCGGGAAGAGGACAAACGGGACATTGTGTGGTATCTGATTCCGACCAATATCTACCTCGTTTGAAGTTTGGGGATTTTTATTTCAACCGTGTAACAATGCAACAATATATATACTGTATATAATGAGTTAGTAAATTGTGATATCACCGATAAAATCTGCGGAATTGTGCGCGCTCTAAACTTTCTAGGTTCACTTTCTCTCTCTTCTTCGACGGCGTTCGAAAGTAATATAGAAGCTTTCAACAATAAGGATCTCACGGGAGTTGTCCGAATAACGGCAACGTCGTAATTTGTCGAATCGCGAAGTTGTCTTGTCCGACTGCATTGAAATTGGGAGAGTGCTATTACAGAAATTTATTTTTCGGGAAGCGTATATGTATGTACGATAGTTGTGTTACATTTTGCATGAGTGGGTGTGTGTATGTGCGAGTGCGTGCGTGCGTGAGTGAGTGAGCAAGTGTGAGAAGAGAGAGACTGACTGAGAGAAAAAAAAACAAACGCACGTGTCGAGATCGACCGTGAACGTAATCGACTTATTAAATTTTATACTACCTATAATTAAACAAAGATAATGGCGAGCGACCTTCACTTATTCGCCCACGTCATTTCGTCGCATGGGTACGACGATGCCGAATATCTCTTGTGAAAATTGTTGGTTTTTTAAAAACTTTTCAAAAAAAGTTAATTGGTAATTTTTTTGGATTTCTTGGGTTGGTTTTGAAAAGAGTGGCAAATAATTTTATCTATTAGCACGTAGGGCTAATTAAAAATAATAATTCTGGATACAATCAAAGAATCTATTTAAACAAATCTCGTAATTATTAAACATCTTAATTTTAGCAAAGCTCAAGCCTGAATAATCCTATAATCCTTTTCTCCGCGTTTTTCCTTAGTCAGCCCCCGGGCCTCTTTCGCAGTCACGTCTCTCGTAAACAATCTCGGTCGGCGGCGCAAGGAATAGTCGGGAACTTGAGACCGGCCGCACATACGGGGTGTCCGAGACATTACCGCTAACAGTCGGCCATCCTGCTCTTCCTAATTGTCCTCAATTAGGTCGTCGCCCTAGGACATAACAATGTCATTAGTATTTGGCTATAGCAACATGATCAATTATTCATAGCCAAATAGCTTTAAATGTCCATGGACAAACGTCCATGCGCAATTCTGAATTCTGAACTAAATAACCTCATCATGGATAGACGAGCATCCGTAAATACTACGAGCAGCCTCATCATGGAACGATGAGCATCCATAAAACTACAAGCAGCCTCATCAAGGAAAGATGAGCATCCGTAAAAACTACGAGCAGCCTCATCATGGAAAGATGAGCATCCGTATTGGCTACGGGCAGCCACAGCTCAATAACCGTGAATAACCTCATCATGGAAACATGAGCATCCGTATAGACTACGGGCAGCCACAGGTCGATAACTGTGAATAACCTCATCATGGAGAGATGAGCATCCGTATGGACTACGGGCAGCCACAGCCTGATAACTGTGAATAACCTCATCATGGAGAGATGAGCATCCGTATAGACTACGGGCAGCCACAGCTCAATAACTGTGAATAATCTCATCATGGAAAGATGAGCATCCGTCTAAACTACGGGCAGCCACAGGTCGATAACTGTGAATAACCTCATCATGGAGAGATGAGCATCCGTATGGACTACGGGCAGCCACAGCCTGATAACTGTGAATAACCTCATCATGGAGAGATGAGCATCCGTATAGACTACGGGCAGCCACAGCCTGATAACTGTGAATAACCTCATCATGGAGAGATGAGCATCCGTATAGACTACGGGCAGCCACAGCTCAATAACTGTGAATAACCTCATCATGGAAAGATGAGCATCCGTCTAAACTACGGGCAGCCACAGGTCGATAACTGTGAATAACCTCATCATGGAGAGATGAGCATCCGTATGGACTACGGGCAGCCACAGCCTGATAACTGTGAATAACCTCATCATGGAGAGATGAGCATCCGTCTAGACTACGGGCAGCCACAGCTCGATAACTGTGAATAACCTCATCATGGAGAGATGAGCATCCGTCTAGACTACGGGCAGCCACAGCTCGATAACTGTGAATAACCTCATCATGGAGAGATGAGCATCCGTATAGACTACGGGCAGCCACAGCCTGATAACTGTGAATAACCTCATCATGGAGAGATGAGCATCCGTATAGACTACGGGCAGCCACAGCCTGATAACTGTGAATAACCTCATCATGGAGAGATGAGCATCCGTATAGACTACGGGCAGCCACAGCCTGATAACTGTGAATAACCTCATCATGGAAAGATGAGCATCCGTCTAGAATACGGGCAGCCACAGCTCGATAACTGTGAATTACCTGGTCTACTAACGTCCTCCAAGGCTTCATTTTATCTACTGCTACGATAGTCAAATTCCTAATAGCTTTGTCCGAGTTCACTTTTACTACGGCGTATCGGTCGTTCGGTAACGCTGCCGTCACTCGGAAAGGGCCTTTAAACTTTGGTAGTAATTTTTTACTGTCACCAGTGGCCGGAAAATCTGTCTTCCGCACCACCACAAGGTCGCCCACCTGGTACACAGGTGCTTTCGCCCTTTTCCCGTCATATCTTTGGTTTTGTTGAGTTTGATCTTGATCAATACGATCCTTGACTTTCGATCGGAGTTCACTTAAATCGGCACGATCAACTCGATCTTGAATTTCTGCTAATAAAGCTGCATCGGTAACTCCTCGTGGCTTACTCCCGAATAAAACTTCGGAGGGTGTGGTGCTAAGGACTTTATGAACAGTGTTGTTTAATCCACGTTGCACCGTCTTTACTTGTGTGTCCCACATATCATCTACATTACCGGTAAGAGCTGCCAAAACACCTAACACCGTGCGATTCGTTCGTTCGCATCCGTTCGCCCTGGGAGTAGCTACCGCATTCTGAACATGTTTAATGCCTAGCTCCTTACAGAATAAAATTGTTGGAAAGTGTGTGAGGTAAATGCTGTACCTCGATCGGATATTATACGGGTGGGAACGCCAAAGATGTCTATGATCGTTTTCAAACACTTAACGACATACTTTGTTTTCGTATTTCGTACAGGCTAGGCTCAATAATACTGAATTTTGTAAAACCATCTACTATGACCAACAGCTGAGTATTACCCTTTTTTGACTTTATGAAGGGACCGAGGTGATCAATATGTACCGTATGATATGGAACTTCAACTTTATCTATCGGGTGTAACTGACCAGGTTTTTTACCTGCCGGCGTTTTATAATATAAACAGTTAAGACAGGAGTTTACATACTTTTTGACAAACTGTCGCATTTGGGAACCAATAGTGCTCCTGAATTTTGGCCAATGTTTTATCAACTCCAAAATGACCTTGGTCATCATGACACAGCCTGCAAATCTACCATCGATTTCCCCTTGGGACCAACCATTTGCTTGTTTTTCCAAGTTTCCGGAATACCAAATGCTTTTTCAATTCATAATTGTCAAAATACACCTTAGTACCTCCATCTTGATCTTTAGACAATAGTATGTGACGAATACGACAAATCTCTTCGTCTTGCGTTTGAGCTGCCAAGAGCCACTCACTTTCTGTTATGTTTATGGTCAATACCGGCTGGGGGTTTCGACTTAAACAATCTACATGCGCCATTTTAGTTCCTGGTCGGTACTCGATTTCGAAGTCGTAATCCTGCAATTGTAACCACCACCTTGCGACTCGAGGGATAATATCTTTTTTTTTTTCGTCGCTGTACTACGGATTGCGTTACAATCAGTTATCAGTTTAAATTTGATGCCAACTAGATACACTCTAAATTGTTTGTATAGCCGTACTTTTTGCAACACCTGGTCGAACTCCGGCTTTAGACAATTCAAAACCAAGATAATTTATATTCTTTTGAAAAAAAAACTGCACTTAGACAGCTTTAAAGTGAAGTTATGTTCCTCCAATCTTTTCAATACTAATTCTAGACGCGCTAGACCCTCATTAAACGTGTTTACTGGGATAATTATGTCGTCAATGTAAACTATCGCTAAATCTGACAAAACTCGATTCATAAGTTTTTGAAATTCTGCAGGAGCATTAGTTAAACCGAAGGGAAGACGAAGAAACTCGTAATGTCCATCAGGTGTAATAAAACCTGTCTTACTAATAGCCGATTCACTTAATGGAATTTGGTAAAAGCCTGATGATAAATCTAACGTAATATAATATTCGTAATTTCTGAGACGATCAATCTGGTCATCAATTCCCGGGAGAGAATTTTTTACTTTATGAGTGATTCTATTTAGCATTTTGTTCTTGAAATCGCTTCTTGCGACATTTTGATTCATGATGACCAGATATAGAACAAAAAGAGCACTTGAGTGATGTACCATCACCATCTGCTCTTTGAGATTTTGGACAAAATGCGCGTATGTGCCCAACCTCGTTACAATTATAACATCTATTAGGTTTTCCCTGATTTTTACTATCAGTGTGGGTTTGGTGACGGCGGTTTACATCTGATCCAGGAACTATTTTCCGTTTTATTCTAGGAAAATTTTTCACATATGCTAAAAAACTGATAAAGGTTGTGCAGTTGGCAGCGCGTAAGGTTAATTGAATTTGTTCATCTGGTATTCCCTCTATTATTACATCAATAAGTTGTTCATCAGTTAACGTTAACCTTAACCTATTTAATTTTGACAACTTAGAAAAACAATAATCATGTAAATCCTGGCCACTAGACCATTTATAAGCTGCTGCTTCTTCAAATAATCGACCAAAATTCAGCTTCCCAGGGAAGGTTGACTTTAGTAATTGCTCCCACTGAGCCCACGAATACTGTGTGGTTTTCAAACTGTCGTACCACAGCTTAGCAACACCTTTTAATTTGCCTAACGCCAGATAGATCGTTGTTAATTCGTCCCAATGGTACATACGCGAACATTCATTGACTTTTTGAAGCCATTCATCTACATTCTGAGCATCGTCAGCTGGATCAAAGTTTGATAATAACCTATCGTCTCTGTATAACGCCCAATTCGGACGACTAACAACACGATCGTCAAAACCTGAGCCTGTACTCACGCTCACCACTTCCCTTAGTGCTTCAAGTTGTCTTTGCAGCTGTTCAGTGGTCGGCGGCGGCGTTAAAGATGTTCTCGTGGCTGGCTCATCACATGAAGTTGACTCCGTTGACCGTTGTGAAGTACTCGGCACTGCCTCGAGGACACTCTTTGGATTCATGGTCTATAGTGGGCACTGACTTTAATAGAAAGTTTGGGAAAAATCCCACTTCTGAGATATTAGCACGTAGGGCTAATTAAAAATAATAATTCTGGATACAATCAAAGAATCTATTTAAACAAATCTCGTAATTATTAAACATCTTAATTTTAGCAAAGCTCAAGCCTGAATAATCCTATAATCCTTTTCTCCGCGTTTTTCCTTAGTCAGCCCCCGGGCCTCTTTCGCAGTCACGTCTCTCGTAAACAATCTCGGTCGGCGGCGCAAGGAATAGTCGGGAACTTGAGACCGGCCGCACATACGGGGTGTCCGAGACATTACCGCTAACATATCAGTATTTAGTAACACTAGGTAATTAAATAGGAATAAATAAATGACTAAGTTGACTTTGATAGAAAAATAATATTTGTTTGTTGAATGTTTTGCGGACATTTTGATTCTCCTCAACGAAAAATTATACAACAAATATAGGTACAAAAAAAGGTACATTTTTCTTTAGAATTAAGTGTTCATCAAATGCAATAGAAAGTAATGAAAATAGAAATTTACCTTATATAGCGCATACTTTGAATTGTGAGTTGTGATAATTGTAATGCGACTACTGCAGGATTAAATGAATTGCACTACTATTAGTACTTCCGACTATCATTGCATGGTGTAGAACAAACCACAGTCATTCTTCTCTCTACAAATGGAGGTCCTTCAACCTCTGTTTTTAGCCTGCCTTTTATTGGTTTGAATATATTATCGTAGGGGAGATTAAGCCAAATGATGATGAAGACTAGTAGGGAATTAAGGAAAACAACTACGTCTAGGGAAAACACCCCCACCAACATTGAATTACACCCCTAATTCCCTCGCCTTCAGCGGTTATTACCATAGAGAATAGTAAAATGCACCCTCTGACTCGAAAACATAACAACCTGACTCAATTACTGACTCGAAATTGGGTGTAAAGAGGGAAAAAAAAGAAAATTATCTTCGAAACGGACCACACACTGCCCCGTAAGGGAATGCTCGCATACAGCGAAACGGTCGGGTTCAGTGTGAACGTATCTTTGATACTCTCAGAGTTCTATGCCCCGCCTGTAGCTACAATTGGGTTCTTGGGCTACAAAAGAAATAATAAATAGTAATAAGTTTTACCTAGGGAGCTCCCGGAAATGCCGCTTGTTAAACCGATTATGTAAATAAACTTTAAGAACAATACACCTGCCAATCCGGTAATAATAATTGATGATGCCGATTGTACACGGCAATACTAAATTGGGTTGTGTAAGAACAGTAGAAAAACATTACTGTAGTTTATTCCCGTTGTTTGTAAGTCCGTCGGTGTTCAGAGTCGTTGTTTTTAGTGCTTCCGTGGCAATCATATGCATTTGTGAATTTGATGAGATTCATCCTGATGGCGACTTATATGCTTAATACTTCACATTGTGTCTTCTAGTGTCGTCCTCGTTGTGATTGCCGTTACCTTCATGTACGTAGTTCTACCTGTCGTCTGGTTCTTATTATGGTTCGTATCGTCTTTTTGGGTCCTTATTCTTCATTCTCTTCCTGCCTCGTCGGGTTCCTCTCATATCCTCTGTAGCTCGCTGAACATTTTCCTCGGCAGTTGTGGAATTTTGCGGAGTTGTCGCTGGGCCTAGTTCAGTCTCTTGATCCGTGGTTTTCCTCAGCGTTTTACGCATCTCGGCGGAACGGTGCACCTGGACCGTCCGGATATATACATTATTCTCTAGTGGCTCTCAGTCTTTAACGCGGTTCTACTATTTTTCTCATTCATAATTTCCTGTAATTGTTTAATTCCCTTGTTCTACGGTTTCCTTTCCAGCTGCTCAAGTATTCTCGGTTCTTTCTGGCCTAATCATTCTTATTGCTTTCGTTATTTCGAATCCTTTTTCTCTTATGTACGCTTTGATTTTGTTCTGCTTTATAAATTTCGGACTCCTTTTTTTACAATCCTCGCTGTTTTCCTCTCCTACAGTCCATACATATGATAGGTATGGGGTCTTCTACTCTTCCAACTGTCTCGTTTTACCCAAAGTCCTCGACAATCCTCACATGTATCCTTATTCCACGCAAAACATTCAACTTTCAATCGGCGGGAAAGAGATTGAAATTATAGACGAATATATATACCTAGGGCATAAACTCAGAATTGATAGAGAAAATCAAAAAGCAGAAATACCGCGACAAATAGGTCAGAGCTGGGCTGCATTAAAAAAACTAGGATTTATACTTAAGAACAGAGATGTTCCCATGAACCTAAAAAGGAAAGTGTATGATAGCTGCATACTTCCAGTAAATACTTACGGGTTGGAAACAATGAGCCTCACAAAAAACAGTTTACATCGCCTACAATGCGCGCAACGAGCTATGGAGAGACAAATGCTGGGTGTCAGTTTGAGAGATCATTTAAGGAACGAAGAGATCAGAGGAAGAACCAGAATAACATGTATAACCGAGAGAATAGCTAGATTGAAGTGGCAGTGGGTAGGACACGTGGCCAGGATGGATAGCAGTAGATGGACATCTAGAGTATTGAAATGGAGGCCCTGGGAAACCAAACGAAGATTGGGTAGGCCAATGAAGAGATGGGTTGACGATATTAAAACCACAGCAGGAAGAAACTGGACACAAAAAGCGCAGGATAGAGATATCTGGAAAAAACTTGGAGACCTACCTCCAGCAGTGGAGGAATTACGGTTTATGAAGAAGAAGAAGAAGAAGAAGATCGTTATTCCTTCGTACTATTATTATTATTTATAGAAATCATCCTCGTTCGTTGTTCTTCAGGGGAAAAGAAAATTCCCCCTTGTCTCGTGCGCTTGTTTTTTCACGGCGGTTTTCGGCCGCTTGTTATTTTTGATATCGCCCTCGATATGAGGTTTGTCAATTTTCATGTGTGTCAATTCAAGGCCCCACGCCAAAACCTCGTTCGGAGAGGCGTAGGGTGATCTGTGTACCCCACTACTGCAAAGCTCGCTTTGACGCTAAGCTAGCCAACAAAACTACAAAAGTGGGTTAATGTTTACTTAAGCCACTTCGCCTATATATTGCAACTTTTCTCTGAAGGTAGTAATAAGTAACGATATACAGATATTTCCCCAAGAAATAACCAAGGCACCAAGGGGATAGTGCACTAACTCGAAAAGGCGTTGTAAACGCAAGAGGGCAACGATAAACAAAGTGCCCCGGTTTTGTGATTTTTGTGACAAAATCACTGTGACAAAGTGATTTTTCTCGATGGAACTCCCAAAATGAAACAATTTGAAAGAAATTTGACATTTGTCGAATTGTCAGTTGGCACACCAATTGTTGTTATTAACAAAAACTGTTTTCTTGCTTAGATTGCAGTAGCAATACATCTTACATCGGAGAAACTAATCAGTATGTTAAAAAAAGAAATCAACACCAATTGCATATCAACAACCATAACAATGACCATTCTGGTTTGGTGGACCATTCCCTGACTATAAATCATTCCTTTGATTTTGATTATGTGGTTATACTAGAAAAAGCCTAATTTTTATAAAAGGTTAATTTTGGAAGCAATACAAATTATGAAGACACCCAATAACGTTAATAGACAACATGACTTCCATAACATTGCTAAATAGTATAAATTCTTAATTGATCGATAAGAGTTTACGTTTTCTTCAACAACTATTAAAGTCACTAAATGAGGAAAGTACCGCAATGGGCGGCCATATTGTGTCCGCTCCGCGACGCGCGAAATTCAAAATAGAAAATAAAAATTTGCTTTATTTTATTCCCAAAAAGTAAAAACGAAATTTCGCGAGAGAAAAATGTACATAAAAATTAATTTACACCTATATATAATAAAAAAAACAAATATGACACACTATGACACATAACCCACAATCCACAGAACACAACAATAGGCATGAAACAGGCAGATTGTAGCTGTAATCCGCCATATTGTGTCCGAAAATGTACTTCTCTCTCTAACACGTTGGGACATTGAATTGCGGTACTTTCCACATTTAGTGACTTTAACAACTATTGAGTTACCACGACATCTATCAACCCCTCGTGAATCTTGCAGTTTTTGTTAATAATAACAATTGGTGTTCCAGTTGACAGATTGACAAATGTCAAATTTCTTTCACAATTTATTGACTCGCCCATCAAAAATTTTTAAGGATTTTAATGTCGAAGACCTATAAACTGTAAGTCTTTTGAATTTGTTATATCACATACACATATAACAATTGTAGCGCCATGATTATGTCCAGGATCTTGGACGAAACGTCGGCAAGATTAAAAATTGCTTTTTGAAACAGTTGTTTCATTTGGGGGGTTCCATCGAGAAAAATCACCTCAGCTTCGGCTACCGGCCCCGAGAACATCCCAACAAAACTATTTCAGACTGATTTAAGAGTACTTTATTTTAAGTTACATTTATCGGAAGCCTCACTTCGCGATTTGGATAGAATTTACTTAATAATTGCCCTTTAAACCGTACAATCGGTCTTCGTTAAAAAAAATAGCAGAAATGAATAAGACATGTTCTATCTTGAATGAGTTTATTTTTCGTTACCTTACGAATGATATCACTCTCGCTCGAATCAGTTTCAAGATTTTCGAAATTTTGCGACAGGACACCTTAGTTGAAACCTAAAAATGGTAGTGTCAAGTCAAACAATCTCAAGACCGACCCGAAAGGGAATGATAGTACATCACGGCTTAATTGTTACGTAGTTTCAGTGCAATTTTGAGCGTCTAGACAACGTCGCCGTCGACCGTTAATGTTCCGCTTCTCCTTCCTCCCCCACCGCGCGTTATTCGTACACGTGCTGCCGGACGCGAGAGAGGAAAAGCTCTTTTCCTCTCATATCTATAATACCTTTTCCCGGCGACCTTATTCGATGTGATGGGTGGTGATAACACGCGCGCGCTAAGTTGTGGATTAGATAACGCGCGTTTAATGTGTGACCTTTTTCATTTTTTAAATGTTTCTATTTTTTAGCGGATATTCGATATCTTGGTCGCGTAGAGAGTGTGAGAGAAAGAGAGCGAGAGAGGTGCGTGGCTTATTTGTGGTTTGTCAGTTTTCGCAAACTTTTATAAGCGAATCGCGATGGCTTTTGAGAACTTCGTTGAGCATCTCATCGAGGTCTTCAATCTGGGCGCCGACCTCGAGACTCGCTTTCCAGATACTAAAAGGTAAATTTTAAAGTTCTGGGGTAAAGATGATGAACGTTGAAGAGTTAAAATACAGATCTTATTAATAACAATCGTCAACGAGATTCAGGTGCGTAAATCACATCTAAAGAACATTTCACGATGGTTTTGAAAAAGTGAAATACATTTAAATGTGGATCATCGTTACCCAACATGTCTGTTGCGCTGACATGTTAGAGTTTACGCGACAGTTGCTGTGTAAATTTCTTCCTACGAATTTCAACTGTTCCGATAAGTAGGGTTTATTTTTCAAGCTGCTCCTTAATTTAATGTACAGTATGGCATTCATATTGTGAATACATAAGTCGAATAAAGAAGATTTCTTGCAAGACGTTTAAAACATTTTATAAAATATTTATATTATTTTACAAAGTTCTCTTTTTCGCTCTCTACTGAAATGTACCTCATTTGGCTCTACAGACCTACTAACTGCATTAATGCTCTTACTGAGAAAGTACCACATGGATTTAATTTTTAGGGAATATCACTCCTATCCGCGTATGGTTGACTGACTATTAATTAAACTTAAGTAGGTATTAGACACAAACAATAAAAATAATGATATAGAAATTTGAAGGGCGTACGTACACACTGACTGCAGTTCCTTGGCCCTTTAATTTTCTATTTAATTAAAGCATATATGTAACAAATAAATTCATGGCAGCTAATGATATAAAGTACAGTGATCTCTTCAGTTATTACCTAGAACTTATTTATAAAGAAGCTGCCGGTTTATCTAGACAGCGGCCACGGCGATGATTATAATAAAATGAATAAATAACTCCTGAATCAGGTCAGTTTTCTCCGCGAAATGTCTTATCACACAGCCTCCCACCGTGAAACCGGGTTATGTTTTATGCAATAGCGCCGCTCTCATTCGCGCTTATGCGGAGATCGGAGAGCTGTTCGTTTGGAATCGGGAGCAGGTCGACAAATAAATAAATAACTAAACAAATAATCGTACATAACGACGAGAGAGGGAGGAGAGACCGCTCTACAAACACCGTTTCGACGGGCGTCGCATTGGTCTCCTTACATGACACATATACCACCGGGATATCATGTAAGCGACGTTTTACGCACGTTACCTGCCTTATTGATATGTTTGCTTGGGTTTCGCCGCCCGTCTATTTAAACCTTTCCTTTTCTATTTAAGGAGCTTCGAGGAGTAGTAACAAAGCCGTGGAACGATCAAATCTCGTTATCCAATTACAAGGTTCAGTCGGCCCCGGCCGGCTGTTTTCTGAAGGAACAAAGCTTTGTGTGTCTCGCCCTAAACGCTCAGTCTCTCTCTCTCTCTCTCTCTCTCTCTCTCTCTCTCTCTCTTTCTGATTTTTTTCTCTCAATTTTCTCGTTCCACATTTTTACGCATCGCCGACCTTTCGACGACCTACAAACATTTCGGCGGCGGCCATATCGATGCTTTTGCGACGTTGCCGACAATAAATGAAACAAAACAAAAATTGCGAATAAATCTGTAAAACTTCCCTAATATACTGTGGATCTCGATAAACTAGTGTCCAAGGGCAGAAAACATCGGTTTATCGTTAACTTGTACTGCTTAACTGCTAATTGTTAATGTGTAGTACTGCAAGGAAAGGCAATAGGTATCATAATTATTATAAGCATAAACATAATATGTATGTACACATAGATAAGTCAAGCGTCATTATTTTCAAAAAAACAGAAAGAAAGAAAATCAGAAAGAAATCAACCAACAACTACAGAGGAGTTAGCGCCATCCCCTCAATCGCAAGACTTTTTACCACACTAATAAAATATAAAATAAAACAACGTATGGGCGATATGAGCGAAGAACAATCGAAATTCCGGAAAAGCAGCTCATGTTTGAACAATACATTTATCATGAGATAATTCATAGAAAAAAACAAAGCTAAGAACATTGAGACACATATGCCATTTGTAGATTTAGAAAAAGCGTATGATAGTGTGCCCCGGGAAACAACTATGGGAAGCTATGAGAAGAATGAATATCGGAGAAAAAAGGATTAATCTAACGAAAAGAATACATATGGATACAAAAGCACAAATAAAATTAAGAATTGACGTAACGAACGCAATAGACATAACAAAAGGCCTAAAACAAGGATGTGGCCTATCACCATATATGTATGGTACGTTCCACTCCGAATTTAGATATATGGTACGTTCCACGCCGAATTAAATTTTTTTTTTAGATGTGCCCAAAAATGAACGAAAATGGTCCTTTTGGGCCCCCGAAACTCCCCCTAAATTTTTAGGGCCCCAAGTGGGATAGAACTCAAGTAATGGACAATTGAAAATTGAAATTTTCAGGTTCGGCTCCACTACCAAAAATTTTCAACCACCTATAACTTGTAAAAATACCCATTTTTATGGAAAAAGTTTCAAACAAAAGTTGTTTGCAATGCTTTAAACTTTTGGAAGCTGCTAAGAAAAAGTTCATCCGACATGGTTCACTGTTGACGAGTCTGGGCGCCATTAATCGTCAGGCCGCAAAAAATACATCAGATCAGGAGCGTAGCTGGATTCGATACAAAACTTTTGAGCCCAAACAGAAGTTAGCCAGACCTAAGGGCACCGAGAAAAAAAATGGTTTTCAGGTTCGGCTCCAAAACCAAAAATTTCCAACCATCCATAATTTGTAAAAATACCCATTTTTATGAAAAAAGTTTTAAACAAAAGTTGTTTGTAATGCTTTGGACTTTTGGAAACTGCTAAAAAAAAAGTTCATCCAGCACGGTCCACTGTTGACGGGTCTGGGCCCCATTAGTCGCCAGGCCGCCAAAAAAAGCGTCATCAGCGTTTCTGACCAAAAAAATCAGGAGCGTAGCAGAATTCGATACAAAACTTTTGAGCTCAAACAGAAGTTCGCCAGACCTAAGGGCTCCGAGAGAAAAAATGGTAACTTCCGGCAAAAATCCCTTGAAACCAAAAAAATTTCATTGAGCCCCCAGAAATCCATTGTTTGCTAGTCAATATCAAACCATGAGCGACATGTTTTCTTGAAGTTGACTGGGGATCAATATCACTAAGGTTGGCATGCTATTTTCATATAAGTAGGGCATTTCTCAAGTCCCCGGCGGCTCAAAAACTCAAAATTCCTCAAAATACTTGAATTTTGAGCCCAGACGAATTCGCTTGACGCACATTTTTTAGCCAAGAAGCGACTCTCGCCCAAATTGTTGCTTTTGTTGATGGTTTTGAAGGTCTACAACGGTTGAAGACAACGCTAAAGCAATCTTCCACAACAATTGTTCTGGAAATTTGAATTTTCAACACATCTTCAAATTTGAGACCAGCCCTGAACAATGAGAGGATGCTTACAAGTCACAAGGCGCGACAACGAAGAACTGAAGAAATATGGCAACGAATGGGAGTAGAATGCTCAATAACAAGAAAATTAGAAAACAGATAACTACAATGGTACGGACACATCCAAACAATGCCAGAACATAGATGTCCAAAACGAATACTAGTTTGGGAACCCCCAGGAAGAAGACGGGGAGGACGAGCGACACTAAGGTGGGAAACATACATTGTACATGCGATGATAGATAGGGACCTGAGACTGGGAGGTGAGAGAACTGTGGAGGGTAAGAACGGCGAACTCGTAATGGGAAGAAACTGAAGAAGAAGAAAGAGCATCATCACCCAATTCTCGAAGGATATGCGTTTTGCATAGAAAAAAATTCCTTTGATTTTAAAACTTTCCGAACTCATTCATGTGTAACGCCGGTTAGTTCCGAAACCATGCGAAGCGACGTTATTGGACACATGGTAACTGGACTCAAAGTTTCAATTTGAGCCACTTCATTCAAATTTCTGGGCTGCTTTGCTTCGAAATTTTATAGGCCAAAAGCTGTGGAGTAAAGCTCGATTTTGTCATATGTTTGTAATAAAGGTTTTCTTGACTGTTGTAATTGTTTTTTATGGTATTAAACAAAATGGCATAAAATGCGTACAAATGGAAATGGGCTGGTCACAATGAGCGCCTGGAAGATGGAGGGTGGAACAAGGAAATCGGCAACTGGAGACCCTACACAGTAAAAGTGGAAGACCTCAAATACAATGGAGCGATGATATAAAGAAAAACACAGGGCAAATGTAGAAACGACGAACACAAAACAGAGAGGAATGGAGACAATTGGGAGAGGCCTATAGTCAGATGTGGATCTGAGTAGAAGAAAGGCTAAAAAAATTAAGAAGACTTGTGTATACATAAATTTACAAATGAGTTATCTTTTTTACTGTTTTACCTACCTAGAAGTGGATTCTTTATTTGAACTGCAATATTATGTAATACTGCAAGTGCCAAAAAGACAATTTGAATTTTTAAAGTTTAATAAGAGAGCAGTTTATAGTACCCACAACTCGTGGATAGTTTCGATTCGCTTGAAATCCTCTCATTATTTATACTTCTAAGTAGTTTTCAGTATTTTTATGTAGCTTCTTGCTACATGTGCAAGATTCGCAGCAACTGTTACAAGTATCGGCTTGCTATAGGTTGACCAAGACCGTGTAGGTCTGCAGCATTATCCTGAACCTGCGATGCTTTGCTTAGGGTCTGAGAAGTCTGGAAAGTACATGATGACCACCAAATCTGATCGTCAAACCGATGTTATTGGGCGAGCACTGGCGTAGAGGTTTATGTATTGTCGGGTGCTATTCATACATTATAGAATGTTAAACTTAAATTGTAACGTTCCTATCATTTTTTTGTGTACATGAAGAAAATTTTTGATGTCGCATAAGGTCGCCAAATTATAAATACATTTGTATTAGTTAGAAATACGCGGAATATTGCTAAATTTAAAGTGTGATGATGTATGAATACATAACTTCGTGGACCAAATCGTTAATAAAAAAGGTGGTTTGTATTATGAAATAAGGATTTCCATTTTCTGTTTTAATTAACAAGTGTTTTGTTGTTTTGTCATGTTGTATGTTGACAAAATCATAATAGCCAAAACATCAAGATAAAATAATAATTAACAACCAAATTTTTGAAAAAAAAATAAATTGAATATTTAAGGTCAAGTTTGAAGTGGTAAAGTTTACTTTTGAGAATCTTTCGTTTCTTTTGGCTTTTGGCTTAATTCAATCCAGCCATTGCTACCGACAGGGCTCGGTAAGAACCTGTACCAGCTAAATGTAATGTTGCTGAACAATAAAGGCGTGTTAATTACCTCACTTCAGCAAAAGCATGAAAGCATTTATTGAAAGGTTTCATGATGCGTTTATGCAATCGAAAAGCCTCATCTCCAACAACTACATGTGGCAATTTTTTTGTTGAACTCGGTGAAAATTGATCTTTTGGGAAAAAATCTTCTGACTAATATTTTTCTTCCTAGAGGTGACTTATTGAATATCGAACTGTAGCTCCTTTTCCGTACGAACCAACATCCAAAACGACGAATTTGTAATTTGCATCAACTAGGGCAAGCATAACGATAGAAAAGTATTCTTTG
Source organism: Cryptocephalus moraei (assembly GCA_946251905.1). Classification (NCBI taxonomy): domain Eukaryota; kingdom Metazoa; phylum Arthropoda; class Insecta; order Coleoptera; family Chrysomelidae; genus Cryptocephalus; species Cryptocephalus moraei. The sequence goes on from OX276459.1 coordinate 650,067, forward strand.
TAGCTGAAATATAAAGATCCAGACTTGGCAGGGGCAAAAATTCGTATGTGCTTGTCATCCAGAGTTCCAACGCAGTTTGAAAAATTCCATCGCTTCCAGAATTCCTCTGCATTTCGTTTGAGTACGTCCGTAGATGGCGCTGGTATAAACATTGGTACTAAATGCTTACACATACTCAATAAAATTTCTTTTACTAAAGTGCTAATACAGCTGTGCGAAATCCTGAAGGCAAATGCTAAAGATCGGAACGTCTCTCCAGTTGCCATAAATCTGGAAAAAATTGTACCTTATAGAATTACTATACGTGTCATTAAATTTGCATCATTTATTGTTCAAATTCAAAAGACGTTCCCAAAACAAAGTCAGCTTCACAATTTTGTTCTTTTACAGTTGACGCACGTAAAAAGCGATGAAGAGGTATAAAAGATACTTATTTTCGTTATAGAAGAAACCGCAAAATGGGAACCGGTTCATCTGCGTCAGACAAACCAGTAAAGTGGTACCTTTTCCAAAGCCTCTCCTTTCTAGATAGAGTTATACAAGAACGAAGTTCAAAAAACACACTGAATTTTGATGGAAGCGAATTGAGCGAGATCGAAAGTGGATCTGTCGACAACTACGAATCAAATTTATCCGTCGATGATACTGGTCCTGAAGAATTGTTGAATCCCTCAACCTCCAGTGCATTAAATTCTGACAACCAATCTTATCCACATGTTCGAGAAAGCGATACCCTATCTACCACTACTGCCAGTCGTTGTTCTTCAGCTGCTAGTTCCACCGCTATATCACCAAGACCAAATATGAAGAGGCAGCAATGATCCCAGGGATGCTTAACTTAAACGTTTTGAACACAGGGCTCAGAAAAGAACTGAAATTTTACAAGCCTTGCAGAAACAGACCGAAGCACCAGAACTTGATGAAATAGATCTCTTTGTGAAAAGTATAAGCTTAACAGTTAAGACACTACCAAAACCATTAATAAATGAAGTGAAATTGGGTATTTTAACTCTCGTGACCAATTTAGAGTCTAGAGCAATGTCTTTCCATACAAATCAAGCACATCAGTATAATTCGAGATATAACTTGAGTGCAAACAATCAGTTCGGTGACTACTTTCAGTCTTACAATCCACACCCACAACAACCATCATCTCAAACATACTTATTTCATACATACTCATACAAACTTATTTAAAACATACCTAACGGCAGTTAACTGACTAAACATCGGATTAAGTTCATGCTCGATTAGAACAGCCAACCAATTGAATCAAACTTAGAAATAACGAAAAAAGGCAGCTGTAATTTAGTATTGTAGTAATGTCTTTAGTAATTGGATGTTTTAATCGGGAGTTAATTATTCTGAAATTTAATTAGAAAGAAGTAGCAGCCCTTTTACCAATAAATATAGAATAACAAAAACATAAAGCTGAAATTTTTTGGTATAATTCACCTATCTCAGAAATAATAAAAAATCTACCAATACCTAATAACTGTGAAACAGTAAGTCAATACTGTTGAGACGTAAAGGCACCTAAAATCATAAATTTCTCTTGTCGAGAAAAAAGAAAATGGTAAGATTGTCTTCTCTTCTTCTTCTTCTTCTTCGCTACAAGTATTAGGCACATATTTTTGCCTGTTACGGTACCCATCTCTTTCTTGGCCTGCCTACGCTTCTTCTTCCCCGAACCTTGTAATGCATTACTCTAAATGGTAGGCGATCTGCATGCATTCGATCAACATGTTCTTTCCATCTTTTTCTATTTTCCTTAATTTTATCATTGATGTTAAATATACTTAGCTCGTTTCTAATGTCTTCATTTCTGAGTTTGTCTATTCTGGAGCATCCTTTTACTCTTCTAAGAAATTTCATCTCTTGTGTTTGTATGCGTTGTTCTTCCTTTTTTGCAGTTGTCCATATTTCGCTTCCGAATGTGAGGGTTGGCACGGCAATGGTTTTATAAAATTTCAATTGTGTATCTTTTCTTGTTTTGTTTTTGAGAGTTTTACTTATTGTTCCACATACCCGTGAAAATCCGTAAGTAAGATTACGTAGGTATTGACAATCTTACCGTAGGTAAGATTGTCAATACCGAAAAGTCACAATAATGAGAGAATAAAATTGCCAACTTATATTGCAGTAACAATTTACGAGGGTATGCTACCGTCTTTTTAGGAAATAGTTCGGGTACTTCTCATCTTCAAACCATAAACGCAAAAAGTGTGATTTATTGTCTCGCAGCCTCTCGCGCCTACCATACAAGAGAGAAGGTTCTGACCGAGAAACCGTCCCTCGAAAAACCACTCTCTCTACGTCTCTCTGACCATTCAGACCTTTTTTACCGTTGAATCTTTAACTTGTAAATTTTGTATATATTTACTAAATTAATTAAAAATAGTATTGCACAAGTGTGTACTATTATTGAACTTGGTCGTTCGTCATTAACGTTGACGTGCGACGTGAGCACACCGGAAAGTCTTACAAACTTTCACACCCATCTACATTTTTGCTCACACAAAACAAATACTACATACAATAACTATTCAAAATGAACTGTATTCAATAAAATAGAGAGTTAAAGCTTATTTTTTGGTTTAAAATTAAATCATTAATATAAATCAGAATAAAAAAGGCTATAAATCTGTTTAGCTTCAAAATTTCACACAAAAACAATTTTAGAATACCAAAAACTTAACCTCTAACCTCTTAGCGCATGATCGGAATCAAAACGACGAAAATCGAAAAGGAAGCGGAGAGATGAGAGAGAAAAGAGAAGGTAAAAATAGGTAGGGACATGTTTAGTTCGGTTTCCAGATTGGACCTGAGTTGGACGGCGCTGCAACTCATTTACATTTAACTAAACCATCTGGCAAATTTTTAGATGAAATATGTTCTCGAAATTAATCTTTGAAAGTGTATATATGAAGCAATTGTAAGAGAATTTTGAAAAGGCGAAAATGAAACTGGTACGTGGCTCAGTAGTTTAGCGGTCAAGAACACCCGACGCGAAATTGGGAGACCCGGGTTCGAATCCCGGCTGGGGCTACAAACGCCTTTTTCAAAATTCTCTTACAATTGCTTCATATATACATCTGGCAAATTATTATAGGGCTATGATAGCTGCAACTTGGGACATATTCCTCGGTCTCTAGGGCTTCGGTGAATTTGATCTTTAATCACACCTACACTATGAAAGTTACAGTATCTCTATTTAGCGTGTAGTTTCTTTTGAATTTCCCATTATTTAAGCAAAACCGATCAAACAATGAGCTCTGTTTTGTTTCAGAGGTACACTTTACAACCGGTGTGAAGTTAGCGCCGCTTTCAGCAGCCAAAATGAAAAAAAAAAAGAAAAATGGACATAGAATCTGTTCTCTTAAGGTTCTATTCTCAAATTGCACTATTATGTAGACAACAATTATGTATTACCTCATATATTTATCACCTGTTGCAATGGGGTGGAGGACCTACCCCTATTCCAAAATTATATTCTAACGTTTTTACTATTGACTAAAACTAAAACACTACACGATTATCCTAATTAATTTATTTCTAACTACACTTTAACACTTATAATTTATTTCACTCAGAGATGTTTATTTATTTTTAACGCGCGCGGTCTCTCGCTCGAATGTTTACGCACCGATTCTTCAACTGCCTGCTTCGGGTCCGACATTCCCTTTTTATGGCAGGTAGAAGCTTTTCGTACTTTCGGAATAATTACCAGAACGTTCGATTTTCCAGGAACCCGTTATCGCATCGAACTCTCTCGACTGTTCCCGTCGTCCTTCCCGGAATTGCAATAAGGCGAACTTGTGTAGCTCCCGGCGTGTTTATGTCGCGGCCGGCGAGCCGTTTCGTTACACTGCCCCCGCCTTAAAGATGTTTCGTCCCGAAACGTGTCCCTGACAGGCCCATGTAGAAATCTGCAGTTGGTCCCCTGTCTGCAACGCGAGGTTTGGTGGAAATAACATGCCACGGTCTTCTCGTGGGGACTTCTCTCAGGATTCCAACAACACACCAAAATGTCTACCCCGGTGAAGCGAAATAAGACCTCCAGCATATTCCTGACGACCCTCCAGTCCAAGGCGTCCAATCCGCAAGCCAGTTTCGGGATTGCTAACTTAGTTAGATCTTCGCTAAGTAGGGTATCCCTGAGGTCATGTAGTGCGTCCCACAGGTCCAAATAGGTGGGCTTGTGAAAGGACCTCCTCTTGGTAACCAGGTAGAAGAGCGGCCGTCGTGATCAATCTTCCTTAATCCTCAGCGCTCGCCCGACCGCCGGTCCCTGCTGATGGAGTTCGTCCAGTTTGCCGAACCTCGACCGAAACTCCGCGGTAATTCCCCGGGACATCCGCAGGTCCTGGGCCACGCAATGAGCCAGCGCATATTCAGGCGGTGTTCCGAACAGATCCCGTTGTTCTTCCCTGGTCACACCGAATCTGGCCTTCCCGGTCCCACCATACGCAGCCATAAACTCTTCAAAGGAGGGCTCATCCTCTTGGGGCCGTAGTTGGCGCACCTGATGATCTTGGTCGTGGTCTCCCTCAAAAGGCGCTAATCGATTGTAATGCACCACCCTGGGTTTCCCATTCGGGACTTTGCTGATCCGGTAGATGACATCATTTATCTTGGTCCTCACTGTATACGGCCCTTCCCAGGCTTTCTGAAGCTTTGGTGATAATCCTCGTCTTCTTTGCGGGTTGTACAGCCACACCAGGTCTCCTTCTTCATATATGCCGCTGTCCGCCCGGACGTCATAGTGATCCTTCATGCGGTCGCTGGCGACTTGGAGATTCGTCCGTACCATCTCGTGAATCTGGTCCATCTTTCTGCGCAGCTCGGTGACGTAGTCTTCCCCAGCCAGATCTTCTCCCGGTTTGCAACCGAAGCTCAGATCGCAGGGAAGCCTCATCTCTCGCCCGAACAGTACCCTTGCTGGTGTTTGGCCGGTGGACTCGTTGATGGCAGAACGGTAGGCCATCAGGAAAAAGGGGAGATGTTGATCCCAGTCTCGTTGGTGTTGAGACACTACCTTCGAGAGGTACTTGCCCATGGTGCGGTTCATCCTCTCCACCATTCCGTCAGACTGAGGGTGCAGCGCCGTCGTTCTAGTTTTGCGAATTCCCAATTTTTCGCAAACTCCCTGGAACAGCTCGCTCTCGAAGTTACGCCCCTGGTCGGAATGCAACTCCAACGGTACTCCGAAGCGGCTCACTAGCTCCTTCACCAGGACATCTGCGACAGTTGTGGCTGCTTGGTTGGGAATCGCGTAGGCCTCTACCCATTTCGTGAAGTAGTCCATCGCCACCAGGATGTACTTGTTGCCGCAATCGGTTTCAGGAAATGGTCCAGTAATGTCTAGGGCGATCCTCTCGAAAGGACTTCCCACATTGTATTGCCTCATCGGGGCTTTCGGCTTGCGGTGCGGTCCATTGCTGGCTGAGCCAACTGTACACTTCCTGCACCATTCACGAACAGCCTCCGAGCAGCCCACCCAATAGAAACGTTCGCGCACTTTCTGCAGGGTCTTCTTTACTCCCAGGTGGCCTCCTGAGGTTCCGTCATGGAGGTAACGTAGCACCTCCGCCACCTTAATCTTGGGCACGATGAGTTGGAATCGTCTTTCTGCGCCATTATCGGATTCCAGCACCCTCTTGAGCAGTCCATCCTGTATCACCAGGGAGTCCCACTGCGCCCAGTACGATTTCAGGGTCCTAGAGGATGGGGCCACTTCCTGCCATTCCGGCCGACGTCCCTCTTCTTTCCACCTCAGGATCCGTTGGAGTTCAGGGTCGCCTTCCTGCGCTCGCCGCAGCCCGTCTGGTGACCAGTCTTCGTTGGTGACCGCCGTGCGGCAAGTAGAAGCCTCCTTTACCTCTGCACGACTGCAGTGGGAACATCCCTCCGGACACGGTCTTCTTGAAAGAGCGTCAGCATTACGGTGGCTGGTTCCTGCTCTATGTTCGATGTCGAAGTCATATTCCTGAAGACGCTCAATCCACCGAGCTACCTGGCCTTCCGGGTTCTTGAATCGCAGGAGCCATCTGATCGCTGCGTGGTCCGTTCTCAACAGGAACTTCCTCCCGTACAGGTACTTGTAGAAATGTTCTACTGACTTCAAAGCGGCTAACAGCTCCCTTCTGGTGACACAGTAGTTCCTTTCGGGCTTGGACAGGACTTTACTGAAGTAGCCAACGACCCGCTCTTGCCCATCGTGCAGTTGTGACAAAACCCCTCCGATCCCGTCGTTGCTTGCATCTGTATCCAAGATGAAGCGTCCCTCTTGGGTCGGAAACCCAAGAACAGGGGCCGTCGTCAGGCGTCTTTTCAGGGCGTCGAAGGCTGCTTGGCATTCTTTATCCCAAACGAAGGCTCGTTTCTCCTCGGTTAGTCGTGTCAGCGGCTTTGCGATGTCAGAGAACATTCGGACGTAACGACGGTAGTAAGTGCAAAGCCCCAGGAAACTCCGCAATTGATGTTTGTCCTTCGGTGTTGGCCATTCCTGGACTGCTCGCACTTTTTCAGGGTCCACCTCGACGCCGTTACTGCTGACCATATGACCCAAATAGTGTACTCCTGTTCTTAACAGATGGCATCTCTTTGGGTTGAGCGTCAGGTTAGCCATTTGGAGTCTCTTGAAGACTTCCTCCAGGTTTGACAGGTGTTCGTCAAACGTCTTCCCTACGACGATTATGTCATCCAGGTACACGAGGCACGTTTTCCAGGAGAGCCCTCTGAGTATGTTCTCCATGAGCCTCTCGAAAGTAGCAGGCGCATTACACAACCCGAATGGCATTACGGTGAATTGCCACAGTCCAGATCCTACTGTGAAAGCCGTTTTCTCCTTGTCTGCAGGGTCCATTTCCACCTGCCAGTAGCCACTCTTCAGGTCCAGGGTGGAAAACAGCTTCGATCCAGCCAGAGTATCCAGGGTGTCGTCTATCCGGGGAAGAGGGTAGCTGTCTTTCTTCGTCACGTTGTTCAGTAGACGATAATCTACACAGAACCGGGTGTCTCCATCCTTCTTCTTTACCAGGACTACAGGAGATGCCCAAGGACTGCTAGATGGCTCGATGACCCCCTCTTTCTCCATGTCGTGGATGATCTTCTCCGCTACCTCCCGCTTCGCCTGCGGCAACCTCCTTGCTGATTGACGGATTGGTCTCGCGTCCCCCGTATTGATCTTGTGTCTAACGATATTCGTTCTCCCAGAAGGCCCCTTGTCAGATACGAAAATCGATCGATATCGACGGAGTAGCTCAATAAGCCTCTTCTTCTCGGATCCAGCGAGAGAATCGCAGGCGCCCACTAGAGCTTCCTCCACTTTCGCGACTCTGCAGCCAGCGCTCGCCGTCACCTGGTGGATCAGTGACGTCACTTGTGAGCAGGTTCCCACTTTGGTCCCCTTGCGGATGGTAACTGGGTAGTCATTGATGTTGATGAGCCGGACTGGAATTTCATCACCCAGCGTCACCAAGGTCTTCCCCACTAGAACGCCTCGGCCCACCTCCACGTCGTGGTTCCAAGGTTCCACTACCGCAGGATTCCCTTTTCCGGTGACGCCTTGGAGTCGGGTCACCACTATCGATTCGCTCCTACCCGGCAGGATCGTGTCTTCTGTCAGCTTTATCTGATGGACCGTCTCACCCTTGGTGTGCAGGAATATTTCCTCTGGGCCGACCTGCATTACTTGTCGTTTCAAATTGAGCGCGAAACCATGGGTCTTCATGATGTCCATTCCCAGGATGGCGTCCTCTTCTATGTCGGCGATCAGGACTCGGTGTGGGAGAATCGTGCAGTGCCGATCTTGATCTCGACGTCGACTTCTCCGTGGACGGTGGCAGCTTCGCCCGTAGCCGTCCGCAACCTCCACCTGGACTCCATCACTCTTCCCTCGCGTGTTCAGCAGGCCTGGCTTCAGGATCGTCTAGGATGCCCCGGTGTCGATCAGTAGGGTGTGCTTCCTGCCGTTAATTTCGCCCTCCACCTACAGGCTGCCACCTTCACCTCTCAGTGTAGCTATCTTGATGAGGGGGTCTTGGGACGGGTGCCGGGTCGGAGCTGCTCCCTGGGAGTCGACCCGTTTGGATTTCTCAACCCTGGGGCGCTTGCGGTCCCTTCGAAGACGGCCAACTTCTCCACACGGGCAGCACTTCGCTGGTTCCTTTTTGCTTCCCTTCAGCAATCCCTTGAGGGCGTTGACAACCTGCTCTAAGGCGTCCGCCCTCCGTTCGGCCTCCACGCCTGCGTCGTCCCCGACCACCGTCCTGACCCGGCCGCAGCTCCTCGACGCCTCCGTCGCCGCCTCGTATTCCAGGGCCATCGAGAGGGCTTCCAATGTGCTCTTGGGACGTGACAGCCGTACCGCCCGCTGCATCTCCACATCCCTCAATCCGTCGATGAAGGCCGAGACCACGAGACTCTCCGCCATGGACTCCGCCGCTTCCGGGTAGGCGAATCTGACTAGCTTCGCGATGTCGACTTCGAACTCCTGAAGGCTCTCTCCCTGCTTCTGTCGTCGGGTCTTTATTTGGCATTGGTAGACCTGCCTCAGGTGTGCGTGCCCGTACCGCCTCTCCAGCCTTTGGACGAGTAGCTCGAAGTTGTCCAGCTCCCCCTCAGGAACAGTCTGCAGCACGTCGAGGGCGCTTCCCCGGAGGGCGACCGTCAGAGCCACTGCCTTGTCCCTTGGCGCCCAGTTGTTGGATTTCGCCGCTGCCTCGAACTGCCGCAGGTAGTTCTCCCAGGGTATTTCCCCGTCGAAGGTAGGCGGCTTCACTCGATGACTCGCAGTAGGAACTGCCTCGATCCTGGTTGCCTCCTCCGAGTCGTTAAACGGGTTACCTGAGCTGGACATGTTTTGCCGACTGGGCTGGAAATGCATGGATTCTAATCGGGTCCCCAATTCTCGCAGTTGGTTCTCCAGTTCCAGTCGTTGGATTTTCTCAGTCTGAAGTGCGCTGTCAAGATTCCCAATTCTGCTATCCAGCTCACCGTGGAGTTCTTCTAATTTGTTGTCCAACTCGCCGTGGAGTTTTCCCAGTTTGTTATCCAACTCATGGTTTTTCCATTTTCCAGTTTTTCCATTTCATCGTGGAGTTCTTTTCTGTTGTTATCCAATTCACCATGGAGTTTTCCCATTTCGCCGTGGAGTTTTTCCATTTTGTTGTCTAATTCGCCGTGGAGTTCTTTCATGATGCGCTCACCTTCCTCCTCGAAACCGAAAGTTTCAGGGTCGTCTCCATTGTCGGTTAAATATTCCTCCAGGCGTTTCTGTAGCACTGTTTTCGACCCTGTCGTTTCGAGTTCTCTATCTTCCAACTCGCGTTTAAGGTCCGTCACTTTTAAATCGCGTAATTTCTTCATTGTTCTTAATTTATTTCACTAATTAATCCCACTTCTGACACCACTGTAACGTTTTTACTATTGACTAAAACTAAAACACTATACGATTATCCTAATTAATTTATTTGTAACTACACTTTAACACTTATAATTTATTTCACTCAGAGATGTTTATTTATTTTTAACGCGCGCGGTCTCTCGCTCGAATGTTTACGCACCGATTCTTCAACTGCCTGCTTCGGGTCCGACATTCCCTTTTTATGGCAGGTAGAAGCTTTTCGTACTTTCGGGGTAATTACCAGAACGTTCGATTTTCCAGGAACCCGTTATCGCATCGAACTCTCTCGACTGTTCCCGTCGTCCTTCCCGGAATTGCAATAAGGCGAACTTGTGTAGCTCCCGGCGTGTTTATGTCGCGGCCGGCGAGCCGTTTCGTTACAATATTAATAAATTTAAATGAACGACTTGCCAATTGAGTGTCTGGACGATATTTACCAGATAGATAGCAATTATTAGCAGTTTCTTCAAAATTTCACTTTTTTTCTTCACACATTATGGTATGGATATTACCATGGTTGGACTTTGCATACATTCACTTCGTGTTTATTAATTTCAATTAATAAACTATTGTGCGATTTCCTCCCACTATACGCAGTCCGGAAAATGGTGGACGATTGCGATATTTTGTATGCTTTAGTGAGTTTATATTAAAAGCGGTTTGACCAAGATGTTCTTTTGACTGTTAGTGTTCTGTGATTATAGCATATTTATTCCATGGATGTTATAATTCATCTCGTTTTGTATGCGTTGCAGATTGCCGGGGGTGAGCGAGTGCTCGACAGGGGGCGGCGTCCAGGCAGCCAGAGTGACCTCGAACCTTCACCCGACGAGTACTATGGCCGTTAGTAGAGTGCCGAGCCCGCCACCGCAGGAGGTCAACACACCCGTCGCAGAGAACTGGTGTTATACACAGGTGATTCACAGAAACTTGTCTTCAAGTCCTGCCCTCAAACTTGAAATGTCAGAGCCGAGTTAAACCCTTCGACAATACATGATGTAGTAACGTACATAGACAGGCTTGTTTGCAAAGAAAAATGCCTCCAACATCTCTGAGAACAGAACCTGTTTCGGTGTTGCCAAAATAACTTGTTATTTTTTGTATCACTCAACACCATTCAATAATTGCCAGCCTTTATCACCCCCCTCCCCCGGATTCGTTTTATCAACTTGGTCGCAGGGGGGTAATTAACGATACACCCAGGAAACTTCACCTCGATTCAATAATTAAACTGGATGTAAACAAAAATTGAAAAAAAAGACAGAAAGTGTTTATAACGTTATATACTTGGAATTCGCATAATAATCATTGTTTTCACAAGTGAGTCGCGCTTACCATAAACGTAGAATTGAGTAACGTAGGGTAGATTCATTATATTCGCATCTTTTCAAGGGATTCTTGGTTGAAACAATCATAGCTAGTTAATCTATCGATTACAGAAGAGGTTGTTTGATTACAGAAATCAAATGTGTAGCCAGAATTTCTAAAATAGGGATAACTTCTGTCAATGGTTTGAATATAACATATCTGGAATGCTAAGGAACTTACACGAGATACGACGAAGAATGAATTTTTATTCAAAAAGTGCTTTTTACGTTATACTATAACGCAGTATTTATACTGATGCGTCGCCCCTCCTATAATTTGGTGTTAATACATACGTTCCCACACTGGCTATTATATGGCCACAAGACTTATTGTTAGAGTCGGGCGACTACAGTCGTAAATACATAAACTAATGAAGGTACATTATCGGCCTTTCCCTTTGCGGTCTATTAAATATTGAAGATTATTTTCCCGACTTTTGAAATAGCTCATCGAGGTGATGACAATAAATTGTACATTCGATTGCTCGATAATTTATTTTCTCATGAATTATCCTTGATTAGCCAAATTTGATTACCCAAATGCTATCGAATAGTCTATTTACTTATTCCCAAAACCTACCCATTCCATCCTCAATACATAAAAAATTATTTCTCGTGAACGGATCTGTCAACATATTATGTGTCATCTGATCAGAGAGTGAATGGGGTGGTTTTTAAATCGCTACCGGAAGTATCTAGTCGTCTTTAGGATGTAAAAATACGTCCGATCCTACATTTTCAGCCCCTAATTTTGCGCCATTTTGGATTTGTGACCAATTTTGTGTTTTTTGTCATTTTTTGCGGGCCATGGCAAATTTTAGTTTTTGGACTGCTGATGCGAGAATTTGAGTTTAAAAAAATTCTGAAAATAGTAAATAAATATAAAATCTTCAAAGGAATCCATTCCCGGCCTCAGAATTAGTATTGGATGAGCGAGAAATTAAAAAAAAAACGTTTTTTTTAAAGTGCGATATCTAAAAAGTATATTTTTTTAAAATATTTGGAACCTGCCAAAATCTTTTTTACATATCCTTTAGGGTCAAAACAAATTATTGGTGTGTATTTTGGTTTTAAGTAATGAAACACCCGAAAAACTGAACTTTTTGCGCAAAAATGAAATATTTCTGTGTCTAGCCATGTGAAAACTTATGCAAACATTGAATTTGACATTTTTTGACGATCCATTATTATACCTTAATCGTAAAGAACCATTTTCGGTTCATTCCAAAGCCTATAATCTTGATCCTAGCTTTTTTTTTTATTTTGGAACCAACAAAGTGCTCTAATTCACCAATTGACATATTCAATTTTTTCACCGGAGGAAGGAGCTCTAGAAAATATACAAATTAATGAGAAAACACCTATGAATTACATTGTAAAAAACCAGAAATTTTTACTTTATTCATTCAATCTAATTGGTATAGAAAATTTCAAGATTCAAGCTCTTCAATGCTAAATTTGTGAAATGTGATTGAATTTTGTGTGCCTGAGCTTTGTTCAAAGTGAACGTTTTCGGTTTTCTTTTTTTCAGTGAGCTTAACCTCACACAAAACATGGGGAAAAGGTACAGTTAGTATAATAGGTGAGTCAGGAAAGAAGTAAACTTTTGAGACAAAAGTATTGTAACGAAATAGAAACCAAAATAGCCTGCCATAAAGTTAAGCGCCTTTCGGAATGACTTCAAAGAATTCAGCACGAGATAGGTTCGGGGAACTGGTGCCATTCTTGGAAAGCCGTTCGAGTTTCTAGTACTATCTAGAAGGTTACCGAACAAAGGACCGGAAACGTCTCGAAGTTTCTGGACTTCCCATACGGCTATAAATAGCAAACGGAGAGCGATACGGGGGAAGTCGACGAATTCGACGGTAGTCGTAAACAGTCGCCGGTAGACTGGTCGACGGGTGTCGGCCAGGCCGGCGGTAAAATAAATAAACAGAGTGCAATATAAATTAATTAGTTAAGTAGTAGTAAGTGAAATAAGATAGATTAGATTAAGTATTAGCAGTTAAGTGTAGTGTAAGTGTACAAATAAATTAGCGTGTAAGTGGTTTAAATAAATTAAGTAAGAAAACTCGTGTCGTGTAGTGATTCTCGCGTAGGTAAAAACGTTACATTGGTGTCAGAAGTTCGGATAAGTAGTGAAATAAATTAGAAACGAAGTAATTACGCGAGTGGAAAGTTACGGAACGACACGAGGAGGATCGCGGAGACGAGGATGCAGCTGACATAAGGCCGACAACTGGAACAGGCAGAAGAACGTCTGTAGCAGGACGATCGGCGAGAAGATGAAGAAGGAGGACCGCAGGGCGACCCGGATCATGGGGTACAGGCGGACGTCGTCCGGCATCTCGAGGGGTTAACGACGGAGGCGTTGCGGGCGTTGACGGCGAACCACATCGAAAAGGTGAGCGGCCTGATGGACGAGGCGATCGTCAGGAACAAGGTGGACCTTCGATCAGAACGAGGAGGACTACACCAAGATCGAGAGGACGTTCGGCGCCTGCAGGTCGAGGAAGACGTATTCACACGTCGACCTGATCCATGTGATCGACGGTATGGACGGCGAGAGAGGCATCGTCGTGTCGGGCGCCCGAGGATACTTCCTTGCGGTGGTTGCCGTGTCCTTCGAGCAGGCGCTCATACACGTCGCCCTCAAGGTGCTGCACGGGAAGGGGTACAAGCCGTTGTACACGCCGTTCTTCATCAGGAGATGCAAGCAAGAGGTGGCACAGTTGTCGGAGTTCGACGAAGAGCTGTGCAAGTTGTTGGGGTACGGGTTCGTCGCGATAATGAGGGCGCTCGGGCTGCGCTGCAGGATCGTGCTGTCGTTGAGGGAAGAACCGTTGCGGCCCCCGCAATGGAAGGTGATAAGAGGAAGGGCGACGCGGAGGCGGGACCATATTCGTCGTTGGACAAGACGGGGGCGAAGGAGCGGAATGAATCCCCCGTTTCCGAAGCAAAAGGTGCCGAGAGACCCGAACGTAGAAGAAACCACCAGCGAAGTGCACCTATACCGGCACCTCCCACCACAAGAAAGTGAACAGCCCTAAACTCGGAAAGAAGAACGTAATGGAGTAAAGTCACCAGCGAAGCCGACCCGCACTGACACCACCGACGACAAGAAAGAGAGTAGTCCTAACGCCGCAAAGAAGAACGTTCCCAGCAGGATTCTCCCAAAGTGCACGGGGGAGACGGCGAAGGCGCCCCAACTCTACGGACATGACGACGACGAGGAGAACCCATCGAAGAGGATGACGAGGAGTTCCGGGATCGACTTTAGGGAGTTGAGGAAGTGGAGTTCCCGGACGTTTGACGACCAGTTATAGCCAAAGGTGAAACGGAGGGTGCCAGCGAGGATCGTGACTAGCGACGACTCGAAGACCCAGAAGAAGACGGGGCGCGACGTCTGGGCCAAGGTGTTCCTCGAGGCGGAGGAGCGGTAGACGTCCGTCGAAGTCGTCAGGGCGCAGGTGCACTGCTTCAACGAGATCTACAGCTGGGTGACCTATCCGGGGACGTATGTCGTCGCTTGGGATAGCGACGATGCCATCGAGGACGTGATGGCGCGCTACGGCAAGAACTCCTGTGTTGCAACGAGGAAGCTGCCGAAGTGGTGGGTGGAGACGCTACGCCGTTGCAGGAGCAGGGACGCCGTCATGAATGAGGAGGAGGACGACGACCTGGTGAGGTAGCAGCTCGATCGGAGCTGCGGAATTTTGTTGGAGTTCGGGGACCACCCGTTGTATGCCCTACGTAGGCACCTGTTGATGTTCGAGGTGATCTACCAGCTGGGCCGGGCGCTGTCGGGTTAAGTGAAGTCGAAGCCGATTTACCCGGGGAAGAGCGTGTACGGGTGCAAGTAGCGCGTCATAGGGGGCCCGCGTGGTGAAGCCGGGAGAGAAGCCCTACAAGGTGGTCAAGGCGAGGCCGAAGTATGATGAATTGTCGAACAAGATGGTGACTGGTCTGATGTTCGAGATGTTCCGCCCGTGGCAGACCATGGACTACGACCCACCGACGGTTGAGAGCGGGGTCGTGCAGATGAACGTCTTCGGCAACATGGAGCTGTTCAAGCCGTGCATGCTGCTGAAGGGAACCAGCCAGAGGTTCCTACAGGGGCCTAGTAAGGACACGTTTCGGGACGAAACGTCTTAGAGGCGGGGGCAGTGTAACGAAATAGAAACCATGCCATAAATATATAAATATATATTATATATATATAAATATATATGCCATACCCTGCCATAAAGTTAAGCGCCTTTCGGAATGACTTCAAAGAATTCCGCACGAGATAGGTTCGGGGAACTGGTGCCATTCTTGGAAAGCCGTTCGAGTTTCTAGTACTATCTAGGAGGTTACCGAACAAAGGACCGGAAACGTCTCGAAGATTCTGGACTTCCCATACGGCTATAAATAGCAGACGGAGAGCGATACGGGGAAAGTCGACGAATTCGACGGTAGTCGTAAACAGTCGCCGGTAGACTGGTCGACGGGTGTCGGCCAGGCCGGCGGTAAAATAAATAAACAGAGTGCAATATAAATTAATTAGTTAAGTAGTAGTAAGTGAAATAAGATAAATTAGATTAAGTATTAGCAGTTAAGTGTAGTGTAAGTGTACAAATAAATTAGCGTGTAAGTGGTTTAAATAAATTAAGTAAGAAAACTCGTGTCGTGTAGTAATTCTCGCGTAGGTAAAAAAAAACGTTACAGTATAGCTAAACAGTGATATCTCTGCAACAACATCATCTTCGTTGCTGTGAATTATGCAACCCAGATGCCAGTTGTTATTGAATAGAAACGCAACATCCAAATTCTCCTCCCAAAGTTTCACAACTTTACCTTTTAAATCGAAAAACATGCCCAATTCTCATCCATACTGGTATTTTTACATTTGACGATTTGCTTATTATGAACACAAAACTGATGGAAACTTCTAGTGCCTGGAATAGTTTTTGCTTCCTTTTTGTCGCTATTTCTAACATGCAATTTCTTCTATTGTTACGTGCTGACACAAGACAGACTTGATATTTTCATGACAAAATTTAAGAAGCTCGTGCACTGTCATGATTTAGTTTTCATAGGATCGTTTCAAACTCGCAATATCAGCTTGACGCTTGATCAGGCCCCCAATTTCATCACAAGTCACAATACGACTTTCCATGTGATGTGGCGAATTAATTGCACTTGATATTAAGTAAGAATGTTTCCTAGCATTCCGGGAAGAAAGCGAAAATTTCCCCGTTTTTGTACTGGCCTCCACATCCACACACTACGCGCGCAATCTGATTAACACCACGCGGGAATTTGAATTCACAGTTTCTGAACGTGATTACTAAACAGTTGAGGGCTGCATTAAACCAAATAAAATGAATCCCCTTGACTAATCGGCATGTAGTCAAACGTGAAAATTTCGTATAACGTGGAAATTGGAAAAAGGCTCCAATCTCGTTAAAAGGCCTGGGTATGGCATTAAATTGTTCTTTTATCACTACAGTATAATAGTGACGGGTGTGAAGATAGCCACATCCACAAATTCTGTAGTACGGTAAAGTAGGTGCTATTTTTTAGTATCAAAATTTGTGATAAAAACGCCCTAGGAGAGACTGTTTATTACTAATGTAAATTACTAAATTTATTTAAATTTCTGTGAAAGGATTACAATTGACAATGTATAAGGTTAATTCCAGTAATCTTACTTCGGGGTTTATTTCAATTTTTTGAGTACGGTCCCTTTAATGTCGGCTAAATTTCTATTAAAAGGTGTAGCAGTAGGCGAAGCCGCGGTAAAAGCGGCAGGGGGTGCACTAAACCACTTAAAGAGGTAAAGTCATAAACGCCTTATATCTTTTGAAGAAGTATACTCCAAAATCGGTAAAGTGGCAGGAAGTTAGGGTGGAAGAAAGATTCATACTTAGATTACCCTTGAAAACATATGCACTCTTTTTTTAGCAGTCATGTAAGAAGTTCTAAAAGAAGTAGTGAATCTGACTGTCAAATTTAAAGGTTAGGCCATGGTCAAGAGATGAGAGATTTACACGTAAATGATACATGCAGTATAGCCCAACCGAATTAGGATTTCACCTAAATTTAGACTGCCGGGATACCAGACCCGTTGCGTCATCCGCCATCTTGAATTTAAGGGTGAACTTTTGTTTAGTAAATAACTCGTTTATTTTCAATTTTAAACGAAAACTAGTTATTACAAAAGTTGTTTGAAATTAAATTTCCTACAATTTAGGTTCCTATCATTTTCTTCCTAGGATCGATATTTTTCTATTTATATCCGAAAAAATGGAATTTTTGTTTATTGAACAACTCGTTTATTTTCAATTTTACGCGTATAATTGTGATAAACATAGTTGTTTAAAATAAAATTTCCTACAATTTTGGTTCCTATCATTTTTTTTCCTAGGATCGATATTTTTCGATGTATACTCGAGAAAAGGAGTGGGTGAAATCTTACCATGGTATTGTCACATTTATTGTCAATTTTACGAGAAAAATTGTTATCAACAAAGTTGTTTAAAATAAAATTTCCTACAATTTTGTTCCTTATCAATTTTGCCGTAGAATCGATATTTTTCGATTTATATCTGAGAAGAGGTGGGGGTAAAATCTTACCATCGTATTGTCACGTTTATTGTCAATTTTACGAGAAAAATTGTTATGACTAAAGTTGTTTGACATCAAATTTCCCACAATTTTGGTACTTATAATTTTTTTCGTAGGATCGAAAAAAATATTAATACGAAACCATCAATAATAAACGCGAGAATACAATACTTATAGGTTCACCCTCACCTCTTCTCAGGTATAAATCGAAAAATATCGATCCTACGGCAAAATTGATAAGGACCAAAATTGTAGGAAATTTTAGGAGAATGTTCTCGGGGAGCTAGATGAGTTATGAAGTGAAGTGTTCTTGACAAACCCCAATACAAAAATAATCTTGATCAAACTGCCGACGTTTCGTTCAGTGTTCTGAACATAATCATGGCGCTGAAACTATGAATATGTTAAGTATTTCTTATACAACCAAAAAAATATATCACTTACATGTCATCAAGATCAAATTTGACATGTTTGACATTTCATACTGTATATCAATTGTTTAAAAGGCCATTATAAATAATAGAAACCTATAAAATTGTGAACGCTAAATATTGTCAAAAATGTGTCAAAAGATGATGGATAAAATTTGTATACATATTTGTTTTGAAAATGTGATAGTTTTCATATGTTCATTTATTTGAATAATTTGTAATATGCTTGGGCAAAGTTATGAAAATCTTGTTGTCTGTTTACAATATTATCAGATGTTTTAATGTGTACTGCCTCTTTGAATAATCTTTCAAACCAATTAGATTCACGCTCTAATATCGAAACATTTTCAAAATCGAAGTTGTGATTGTTTTCTATGGCATGTTCCACTAAACCGGAATGTGTTGAATTATTTTTAGTGATATTCAATTGATGTTGTTGTAATCTCTTTTTTATGTATTGTTGTGTTTCTCCAATATATACCTTAGGAGGGTTACAATCAGAACATGTGATCTGATATACTACGCAACTCTGGTTTTTTATAGGTGTTGGGTCTTTAATTTTGATTTTTTTTTCATTTATAACATTCTGAGTCCACTAGGAGACAATCCTCACAACCTAAAAAATTCGTTCGATCTTGTCAACACAATAAACAATTTTGATTTCATACCTTACATAGACCACACATTCATATCATTAGATGTGGTATCCTTATATACTAACACTCCCATTGAAGTTGCATTAGATTATATATCTTCAAGATTCAACGAATTGACTACCACTATCACTCTAGACCTATTGTTTGAGATCATTAATTTCATCTTCGATTCCTCAGTTTTCTCCTTCAGAGGAAAAATGTATAAACAGATTTTTGGTTGTCCCATGGGTGGTCCTCTATCTCCGATTATTGCCAATCTAGTTTTGGTGGCACTCGAAGAAAAGATTCTTAAGAGTATAAACCCTGAATTACCACTATATTTCAGATACGTGGATGATACTTTACTCCTAGTACCCAATAATAACATTCATGAAATAATTAAAAAATTCAACAGTTTCCATCCGAAGATTCAGTTCACATGTGAGCTTCCTAATAATAACAACTTACCATTTCTGGACATCTGCATCTCGTTCAATAACGGATATTGCATCACAAATTGGTACAGGAAAAATACATCTTCCGGAAGATATCTAAACTTCCTTTCTTTCCAACCCACGAGGTACAAAAGAGCCGCCATTATTAACTTGGTTGACAGGGCAATTCTACTCTCTCACGAATCTTTCAGAACACAAAACATTAAATTCATAATAGAAACTTTTGTTAAGAACATGTATCCCATAAAATTTATATTACACAACATACATAAAAGAATAGATCAATTAACAAACAGTCTTAATAATAATAATATCAATATCCTAACTTCTCCACAAAACACAACACAAATAACAAAAGATAAACTTTTTATAAGACTCCCATACCATAACAACATAGAAAATTTCACTTTCAAAACCCTGAACTCCCTAAACATATATCCAGCTTCACATGTTCTGATTGTAACCCTCCTAAGGTATATATTGGAGAAACACAACAATACATAAAAAAGAGATTACAACAACATCAATTGAATATCACTAAAAATAATTCAACACATTCCGGTTTAGTGGAACATGCCATAGAAAACAATCACAACTTCGATTTTGAAAATGTTTCGATATTAGAGCGTGAATCTAATTGGTTTGAAAGATTATTCAAAGAGGCAGTACACATTAAAACATCTGATAATATTGTAAACAGACAAGATTTTCATAACTTTGCCCAAGCATATTACAAATTATTCAAATAAATGAACATATGAAAACTATCACATTTTCAAAACAAATATGTATACAAATTTTATCCATCATCTTTTGACACATTTTTGACAATATTTAGCGTTCACAATTTTATAGGTTTCTCTTATTTATAATGGCCTTTTAAACAATTGATATACAGTATGAAATGTCAAACATGTCAAATTTGATCTTGATGACATGTAAGTGATATATTTTTTTGGTTGTATAAGAAATACTTAACATATTCATAGTTTCAGCGCCATGATTATGTTCAGAACACTGAACGAAACGTCGGCAGTTTGATCAAGATTATTTTTGTATTGGGGTTTGTCAAGAACACTTCACTTCGTAGGAAATTTTATTTTACACAACTTTATTCATCACAATTTTTCGCGTAAAATTGACAATAAACGAGAAAAGACAATGCTAAGATTTCATCCCCTCCTTTTCTCGGGTATACATCGAAAAATATCGATCGTAGGGAAAAAATGATAGGAACTAAAATTGTAGGAAATTTTATTTTAGACAACTTTGTTTATTATAATTTTACGCGTAAAATTAAAAATAAACGATAATTTTAAACAACTTTTGTAAAAGCTAGTTTTCGCTTAAAATTGAAAATAAACGAGTTATTTAATAAACAAAAGTTCACCCTTAAATTCAAGATGGCGGATAACGCAACGGGTCTGGTACCCCGGCAATCTAAATTTAGACTGCCAGTGACCCCCCCCCCTAAACAATTCCGAAGGAAAATTGCTGTCAAAAATTTTTGCAAAGTTTGTCCCTTTTTGGAGCTAATTCGATTGGGCTAGTAATGAAGTGATCGGTTTTTGGTTGATGAAAAATGATAAAAATCTCACATCTCTGTCATGGTTAGACCAACGATTATAGACTAACCGGGATTGCTCACTTACATTTGACCAATGTTGGACAGTTTTGTGACGTCACCACCGGTGCTGAAGTGCGTTTACGTGTTGATCTGTGGATGACGTGATGTGGATATCGTACGTAAATATGGATTACGTAGAGTACGTTCGTAAACCATACAGTTTACAATGATAAATCTTACTGTTTACTACAGTAAAATGAATAAATCTATCTTCTGTCCAGCACCGGTGGTGACGTCACAGAGTTTTTGGGCAGGCAGATTCGGCGAACTGAGCAATCCTGGTAGTCTATAATCGTTGTGGTTAGACGGCTTCAAGGAACATGAAGTTCAAGGAACATGAAGTTCACGTAACTACAGGTAGAGGTCGTTATCTTAATTTGGTTTATTCCGCATTCCGTCGTATTTGTGCTTATTCTATGTTCCGTGCGTTCTGCGTTCACGGAACGGATGGACGAATTACCATTGGTCGCGCGAGGATCTCCGAGTAGCCTCTGGATATATCCGTCATCCAGACATTTTATTCATTATTTTTCCCTATGTCTCATTTTTTGTTACCGTTTAAATTATTCGCGATGAAAAGACTATTCGACATAATGTATGAAACCTACGAGGCTGCGTCTTTCTGTCGACTTGATCGGAAAAAGGTAGAAGTCTGGTTGAGGGATGCGGGACTTGTCAGTTTAAAGTTTTACACTTGTCATTTTTGTTTGTTCTTTAGGTGAAAGTGGTCAAGTTCAGTTACATGTGGACGATAAATAACTTCAGTTTTTGCCGCGAGGAGATGGGCGAGGTACTGAAGTCGTCGACATTTTCCGCGGGAGCCAACGACAAACTTAAATGGTAAGGGAAGAGTGAGAGGGGGGGGGGGGGCGAGAGAGAGAGCGAGAGCACGAGCATGTCTTATTCATTCCCTTGACTTTCAGCTTTCAGCATTTTATTAATCCTAATATACATGGAACGCGATGTACATACCTTGAGAATTTGAAGTTTTGCGATTTAAGTGGTTGTGTGCGAGTCTTTCATTATTACCCTTAACATTTCTCTTATAATTGCATAACGTTGTTAGAAGACCATTATTTAAAATCCATTTAGATGTGTGCGTGCAACAATTCGCGACAAAACACACATTGTTTTAATATAAATGGTCAAAATATTGTTATTGTCAGTGAACAATTATTGTCATGTTATTGTTGGACACATATGTGTGTTGCAGGTGCCTGCGGGTGAACCCGAAGGGTCTCGACGAGGAGAGCAAAGACTACCTGTCATTGTACCTGTTGCTCGTGTCCTGTAACAAGAGCGAGGTGCGGGCGAAGTTCAAATTCAGCATATTGAACGCGAAGCGCGAGGAGACAAAGGCGATGGAGAGCCAGAGGGCATACAGGTTCGTTCAGGGCAAGGACTGGGGTTTCAAGAAGTTTATAAGGAGGGACTTCCTGCTGGACGAGGCGAACGGTCTGCTGCCCGACGACAAGCTCACGATATTCTGCGAGGTAAATATTGTGGCTTACCAATACTGTTACCTGATCAACATTCATCAGGTCCCCTTCTATCTATTGCTGTCCAGTCTATCTATACCAGTCTTTCTATAGACTTATTGTCTATAGTCGCAGATGGTTTACACCGCCCTGAGATCGTGGCACAGATCAGTTCCGAAAATCTCATCTAGATCTGGATGGTTTGATCATTTTGGAATTGTTCACTTAACGTTTCAGGATTAATAGGATTTGACTACCAGTTGGGAAAGACTGATTTATTTCTAATAATTTTATTAACGCTATCAATGTAATACTAGCAATCATGTGAAATAATAATACTCATGTATGCACTTTGATATGTACCATATTAATAGTAGTGTATGTTTTGTATAGGTCAGTGTTGTGGCGGACAGTGTAAATATATCGGGCCAGTCGAACACTATACAGTTCAAAGTACCAGAGTGTAGGTTATCGGACGATTTAGGTTTACTGTTTGAGAATCAAAAGTTCAGCGACGTTACCCTCTCCGTGGCAGGTAGAGAGTTCCAAGCGCACAAGGCTATACTGGCAGGTGAGATCTCTTTCAGTTTATACTCATTGACAGTGTCAACTTGCAGAAACGTTACTGAGTTAGAATTTAAACTATAATTATAATGAATACCTAGTGATTACTTGCTTGTATAATTGATTTAAAAATAAACAAACGGTAATACTTCAAGAAACTCGAAGGAACAAAACAAGTATGTAAACTTAAATTATGTACTATATATGTAAACTTCATCTATATATAGGAAACAGTAGAAGTAAATGCAGAAATGCAGTATATGGGATTGTTCATTAAGTACAGTATTTTGCTAAAATGCCTTTGATGTTCTGATTTGATTACATGACAAAGAGATAAAAATACTACCTATATACTACTATAAAAATATTACTAATACTAAAATAAATAAAAAAATAATATTGCTATTATTATTATTATTCTTGTTTTGTCTTATGTGTCTTGTGCATGTGTTGTAGCTCGTAGTCCGGTGTTCCAGGCGATGTTCGAACATGAGATGGAGGAGCGAAAGCATAACAGGGTCGATATCACGGATGTTGACCATGAGGTCCTGAGGGAGATGCTCAGGTTCATTTACACGGGGAAAGCGTCCAACTTGGAGAAGATGGCAGACGATTTGCTTGCCGCCGCAGACAAGGTAAACGCTGCAGCTATTAGTGGTGGGCAAAACCATATTGTTATAATAGAATCATTTCATTATTCTCAATCATATTCCGGCTGTCAGCTGTCGTATTTTGTAAGTGACTTTCGACTCCTAAATAGACAAAGTTACATTTAATCTGGCGAAGTGATAGTTTTTTCCAGCTGCAAATGTTTGCCGGGCGCATCACTCACGGCAATAAGCTCGTAAATTCGGCCTAAGGCGTTTAGTTGTTCTGACCAATCATTCCCACTTCAACGAGTGAATATCTGCGCAGTTTTAAAGCATTTTAATGAGCTTTTAGGTTACACTTATTAGTGATCATAATCTATGCAGTGAAACAATAGAAATGAAAAATCGGTCTTATTAGTTTTGAACAGAATTACTTCTCAATATTTTGACGATTTAATTTAAGCGAAATCCGCTTCATGAAAATTTTGACGTGATTTTGAAGGTTTGTGTACAATTCGCAAAGAAAAATATGAAAAGGTCATTTGCTTCAACACTAGTGTTTTAACAAGGAGTGCTTCTTTTAATAAAACAAAGTAAATTTACAATTAGTCATGAGCTGTATAAATACAAGCTAATCTCATCATCCAAGAAATAGAAGATTGAAATATGTAGTTTAGGCTGTCAGAAAATTAGTGCAATGAAGGAGTAATCAGTTTAAGAAGTAGGAAAATTGTATCGCATATAAGCGAACTTAGATATTTTTGTTTATAAAAATAAATACTAATTATGATAAGTGATGATCGCTTGGCAAGACAATTAATATAATCGCTACTGGCTAAAGGAGTGTAAGCAGATTAATATTACAAAATCATTCAATTATAGGTTTGTTTCAACCACCGCAAAATACGTTACAGAACGGTTATTTCCATTTATGTAGTCAAATTAAATTTCAAGTCAAAAAGTTAATCAAATGTCTCAACTATCTCGACAACAGGAGATAACCTGGATAAACTGGGAATAACCGTTTTCTAACAGTTTTCATACTGGTTTGCAACAACCTTTTAGAATCACTCTCGAACCAATAATTTAATTGTCCAAATTATACCTCGAGATTATACCCATCCCTAAGGCCCTACCTACACCCGACTAAGCTGTGTTTGAAGCATTATTTTATTTCATGTTTTAGTATGCATTGGAAAGGCTGAAAGTGATGTGTGAAGAGGCTCTGTGTACAAATCTGTCTATAGAGAATGCCGCGGAGATCCTCATACTAGCGGATTTACATAGTGCAGACCAGCTCAAGGCACAGGCGATTGATTTTATTAATACGTAAGTATTCATGTTTAGGAATTTACTCTAGAGTTGTTAAACGAATTTCATAGTGTATGTCATGTCTTTATAGCTTTTGGCCTCTGATGTGTTAGGTGTGTCCAAACTATTCTCCTTTATGATAAGGCCTAATTAAAGGTTGTTACATAAAAAATGTGAAATATAATAGAACTACTCTAGTAGCTACAACTGCTTACCTTGATTTATTCAGGGATCAGTTATGTAATTATAGTTTTGAGAGAAACGACCAGTTAATAGTATGTGAGGTAACTAAACATAAACCAATGGCACATCATATGCATCACTTTGTTTTTATGGCATGAAATATACCATAAATATGGCACTATGTACCATATTTCTTCTTTTTCTTCCATTATTCATTGCCTTTACTCATCATCTTGTAATCTGAATGTTGCTTGTCTTCAAACTTGTCTGGTGTGTTATAATGGGTCTAATTGCTGTCTTTAGTTTTAGTTGCTCAACAATCTTCTGGCTGATCTCTAATTTGCATTGTGTGGGCTCTTCAATTGTTACTAGGCATTTGGCTTGGTATCTGTTAATGTCTATATTTAATTCTATTGCTGTTTGATTAAAGGAGTAAAGTAGTTCCTATTGGTTGTTTTCTGTTTTACCTAATGTTATATCCTGCTTTTTAGGTATAGTTTCAACTATTTCGCCCATTATCTTGTTGAATATAGTAGTCTTCTGAAAGTTGCATAAAGAAAATGTGTTTTCCACCCTACTGCATTGCTTTTATTGAAGTGTGTCATTTGTTTTAATTTACTCTTTCCCTCAAGCATAAGGTATCTGATCCTCGGATAAAGGATCGTCATTTTCATACTGTTTCAAATTTATTTCGGCGCGAGCTCGTAGCTGCGATGCTGGCAAATTATTCAAATCGACCATATTTCCTTCATCATAGTGACTGTTTCGTGATTACTTCTTTCCTAGGCAATGTAAATTATCAGCTCGTTCTAAAATATTATGTTCTATCATTCTACAAGCCTCATTCAAAGAGAAGCTCCTAAAATAATGAATATTTTAGATGTAATTTACATGTTACCTAGAGTACTAATAAAAAATTATAGGTAATCAATTTAAACTAAAATATATCATTTTTCAGTAAATATTACCTTCAAAAAATTAGCATAGTATTGTAGATTCTAAAAACATATTCAAAGTTTTAAAACAATAAAGTAGTGTTTATGACTGACATCCTATATTTACTAGCCAAAAAATATGACTAAGAAAATCAAAGAATCAAAATGTAATAACCTGGATTTAATGTCATTGGTATCATAAAAATTCCTATTTTAGCTGTGCAATAAACTACTAACACCACTTTGTTGATCATTTTAAAACTAAAGATTATCTACTTTGTGAAATTAACAGTATTCTCGGCCATGATGTGATACATATTTCAAATATCACAGTCTTTTTGCTCCCAAATTCAAAACCTACACATGGACAGCTCAAGGGTTATGTCAACACTTATATTCACCACATATGTTAGTAATGTCATCTGTTTGGGTAAATCAGTAGTTTGTTGATGTACTCTATTTTGTACTCTAGGCATATCTGGAGTAATTTACAAATTGTAACAAAGAGTTAATATGCCACTGCAGTTATGTATGTTGAGAGAATTTTAATATCATTAGTCGGCTATGTATACAATATAAAGGAGCAGGCATAAAGAATATATTACTGTCATATACAATAATTTCGCCATTACATAAAATTTACGATTTTATCTAATAACAAGTTATCGATACTGTACAAATATTATGTTAACAAAATAGGGAGGTTTTGCGATTTTTTCCATACAATATTGACCAAAGAAATAAAATGTTTAGTTTGGTATGGACTTCCTTCGTTACAATAATTGTATAGGATTCCAATGTGCTACTAATCTGGTACCAGATCTCTTAGGACAGAAAAAGATGGGAAATTATTGGAGAGACCTAAACCTCGGGAACATTTAGTCAAAGAAGAATAATAATATGCAAAGTGTTCTATTTCAAATAATCAAGCCAATGTGAACTTGTAGTATAACCGGAAGTGCAACATTTTTGAGAATATTTTGATTGTATGATTTTAAATAATTTTGAAACTACTAGATCACCATGATGTAAACTGAACTGTGTATTGCACTTTTACAATTTGCAATTTGTTTACAATACAAAATACAATATTTACAATGATGTACATTGTAAACAACCCCTTAATATTAATTCAAGATAGTCATCAATTAACTGATAACTTGATAGTTAACAAGCAAATTTCGTAAAATTATAACAAATGGCTTACACAGAAATAGTGGTTTCTTTCAGAACAGTAAATAAGAAGTGTTATTACAATTTAAAAGAACAGTATTTTTGGTATAAATCAGAAAATGCAGCAGTTTTAAAATAAACAAACTATCTTCGGGAAAAAATTTAAAAGTCAATCTCAATATCACATATCCTATAATTTCATTTTAATGTGTTATTAATTTGTGTAGTTGCTTTTAACATAATTAACGTTAATTATCGACAATTATGATTGGTGAATTACCTTCCATAGACCTTACATCACTCACTAACCCTACCGTAAATGTAATTCCCAAGCTAAAACAATATAACTTTTATCTAATCTCACCCATATATCCCATAGGCCAATGATAATGACTATAAATAATGAGCACCTCACCATGGGTGTTTATGTCCACTCCTGTCCCACCTCCTTCCTCACTTTTGTTTATATCCCCGCGTTTGCCTGTGGTAAGGTGATTGGCGACAAGTAAATTTGTGTTTATGAATGACATCATCTCTGTGCTTTAGCTGTGGTTTCCATCTTTTTGTTTTTGAATCAAACCCCAGTACCAATGACGCATTTCTGCATGTAGTTTTGTACATGCTGGCATAAACAATATTTTACAATAAACATATCTTGGAATCATACATTTAAATAACAATTTATTCAATAAGGGAGGTAAGATATTAGTACAAAGGAGGCATTAGAATACCTGGTTTCCTTTGATACAGATTTATTTTATGGACGTCTGCAATTTATCTATGAGATCTGAAACATTAGTATATGCTGAATCATAAGCAATAAGCTACTCTCGCCATATTATTAAATTTGTCTGATTGTATTATGGTTTTTAGGCATGCGACCGACGTGATGGACACACCAGGCTGGAAATCGATGATTCAGACTCACCCCCACTTGATAGCAGAGGCTTTCAGGGCACTAGCAACGCAGCAAATCCCCCCAATAGGACCCCCGAGGAAACGGGTCAAACAGAGCTGAACCTCATGAAATTCCACAACTATGACAACAACGATGGAGCAGGAGGAGGCAGAGGAAGATGATGATGATGATGAAGACGAAGACGGTGACGAAGAGGAGGAAGAAGAACGTTAATAGACTATTCATGGAAGACTCTTCTTTCAAGTCGCGTCTGTTTCTTCCAGAATGCGCATAGCGCCTCCGCTCGTCGTTTGTTTGTTCTTTAGTTTCTCTAGGGATCTATTTTATGTATTTTTTTGTTTCTGTTCAGTGTAAGAAAGAGGAGGGTGCAGCTTGTGTGCGTGTGTGAATAGTGTTTGAGAGAGGGCTCGGTGGCCTAACCTTTCTTTAGATTCTATTACTGTCGCACGGATATACTTCACAAGTTGGTTGCTGAAGCTTTCTGCATCAGGTATACACAAATTGCGGCATATTTTTGATGTACTATGTATGTTGCTCTGTGTACCTTGGATTTCGTTAACAAGTCTTCCTGGACTAAATAACGTTAGACAGTTGCGACTTACAAACTGTTTAAATGTAATTAGTTTTTTCAAACAAATTCTGAATCTGAATCCTATTGACTGGAATCACTTTGAATTCGATCCTAAATCCATTGAAGTGTGACAAGAAAAGGAAAATTTGGAGAATTTACATAAATCTGGCAAAGGTGGACCTCATATAAATATCCCATTTATTTTATGGAATTTAAAAAAATTCTTAGCATGTTGAACGAAAGGTAGAGGAATTTGAGATTAATACCAAATCCTCTTAAACTTAATTTTGTTTTCCCGAAATTAAGTTGTTAAGCATAGACACATCAAATTTTGAATCCTCCAACATTGTTCCATTGAATCATGTTAGTGTTCAATTGATTAGTATATTAAACTTGTTTAGCTGGTAAATCAACATAACTACCTCAAAGCGTTATCCTCACCGGTTTTCTCTCACTCTTCACCAACTACTTCCGGGCAGACTTCACCTGTTCTGGGTCGCTACCAAAACATAGAAACAAGCGCCGCACCCTCCTTTTCCCGAAGAAATATCTGAAAGAGGAGTTCAAACCCAAACGAAAATGTGATAAATGACCACAATGCTGGTTCCTAATTTTTGTGTTTATAGAGGGACTCTATTTGCTAATCGAACCTCTCCATTCATGGTTTTTCAAATAATAATTAGTAAGAAATGTGTTATCAGTTTAAGTTCGACCATGTATTAATTTGATGATCTCTTCATTTTTTTTTTGTGTAATTTAAGAGGAAATCAAAATGGGCGAGAATGAAAAAGTTGGATGAGGATTACTGTATGTGTGTGTGTGTGTGTGTGTGTGTGTGTGTGTGTGTGTGTGCGCGCGCGCGCGTGTGTGTGTTAAAGTGAAAGAACAGTAGCGATTTGTTTTGTTTTTTTTTTTTGAACAGGCAGTGTGTGAGATAAACAAGAAATAAAATTTTCAGTTTCTGTAGGAGTTTTAATCTACATTGCCTATTCGTCTTTAAAAATAAGATATCTCTGGTTCAGTAGAAGGAATCTCGGTGTGTCTGTCTACACGCTCGTAACTCCAGCCGTCCAGCTGTACGCTCGGATCTAGATATACCTGCCTAAACGCTCAGATCTCCACGTATCTCCCTATATGATCGCAAGTCGGCAACGTTTTTTTATTTTTTCCAAATTTGTAGTGGCGGCATTGATAAAATATAACGAATGAGCATATGCGTAGTACAGTATATTGATCGTTTACAGAGCCTTCATAATGCGTAGAACGGAATCTGTTGCCAATGGAGTCCAATCGTCACGTTTCGGCGAATTTTTGGCAATTGTGGTTGATACGCTGAAAATGTTCCGATTTTGGTCAACGTCCATAATTGAAAATCGGCCAATTCTGGTTGATTGCTGCAAATGTTCCAATTTTTGTCAATGTTTGTCGATGTTCCATATTCGACATTTCCGCCAATTTTGGATGATGTTCTGCAAGCGTTCCGATTTTGGTCAATGTATGTCAACGTCCCATGAGTGGAATTTTGGCCAGTGTGTACTTGTAGGTAATGTCCCAAAAACAGATTTCGAGGCAGCTCACAGGTTAAGTTGTGAGGCTACGACTTTCTTCAATTGCAAATCTCATTATATATCATTCAATAAATATTGTTCAATCTTCATTGTTGTGAATCATTCTGTTATCCTTGAAATCTTCACCAAATTTTCTGGCGTACATTGAACAAGATTTGAGAATTGGGAACTAATTCCATAGAACTGCTAAAATATGGAGGTCTCTTACTACATTTAAGATTGCTACATCTAATGAACCAGTGTTGGTTAAAATCCAAAATACCTGAATCCTGGCAAACAGCACAAATTATTGTTTATTTATGTTATTGTTTAAAAAAGGCGACCGTAACAATTGCGAAAACTATAGGGGTATCAGTCTATTAAACACAATTTATAAAATATACTCCAAAATTATCAACAATAGACTAAAAAATATTACAGAAGCCATCATAGAGAAGAACAACCCGGTTTTCGAAAAGGCAGATGTACAACGGCAATGTGTTCATTATAAAACAAATAATCGAAAAACGAAGAGAATTCAATTTAGAAGCGCATATTGCATTTATAGACTTCGAGAAAGCCTTCGACCGGGTCAATAGACAAGTTATTTGATATTATGGAAAGAACAGGGTATCCAAAACATCTGATTAGAGCAATTAAAAGTATGTACAGGAATACAAATATTATAATTAAAATGCAAACACATGAAACAACCAATAAAAACAAACCAAGGGCTAAAACAAGGTTGTAGCTTGTAGCCTATCACCAACGCTTTTTAATATATATATTGACAGCATCAGAAGGGAGTGGGATGAAATAATACGTACAGGTAGAAAAATCAATCAAAATACGC
Source organism: Cryptocephalus moraei (assembly GCA_946251905.1). NCBI lineage: Eukaryota > Metazoa > Arthropoda > Insecta > Coleoptera > Chrysomelidae > Cryptocephalus > Cryptocephalus moraei. The sequence goes on from OX276459.1 coordinate 680,727, forward strand.
AAATAAAAACAATACTTTTTGCCGATGATCAGTTGATAATCCAAAACTCCGAAAATGATCTACAAAGAGCCATGTACAAACTATATCTAGTGTGCAAGAATTATAATATGAAGATATCAACAAAAGAACGAAAGTTATGGCGTTTGAAGGCAATTACCCCATAAGGACAAAAATAGTAACTACTATACCACCTTTGGAAATAATAGGAGTAATGACATTTGGCGATGGATCCCTTTTTTGAAGAAACTGTAGAGCGTTTTGTGTGGAACAAACGCATAAATTCCTGTGCCGCACATACAGATCGTGAACTTATCGCACAAGCCATCCGGCGTTGTCAAATACCGACCTTTCGTTTTTTTGAATCATATAGTTGGTTCGAAATATTTAAAAATCATCTTTTGAAATGCATTTTCCAGTCGGTTAACTGAGCTTTACACTCTAATAAAACTAAAGAAAAATATAATGGTTCAACATGTGGTTTTAAGCAAGCCACGAAAAGAGTATTGTTGGTGATGGCGGCAACCAGAAATACACCATAGAAGTATATTGCTGAAGATTGCTTACAACTAGAGTGCCTAGAGTGCCTAGAAGAGTAGAGTGTGGCCAACTAACGGATTTGGGACCATAATGGCGGCCGGCACGAGTCGTAAGTTTCATACAACGGCAATTATTGAAATATGTTCTAAGATTTATATTATGTTTCATGTATGACGGGAGTGGAAAGTCCATAAGCGTGCGTACGTATTTTTGTTCATTTTGGTTAATTTCCTTCATTGTGTTTGTAGTGGTTTGTGGTGTTTCTAAAGTGTTTCCTGTAGCAGAGAATTATTGTTGGGGACATATTTAAGAGCGTTCCCAAAATAAGTATGTATTGAAGTAAAAGTGATTATCATAGTAGTTGTGTTGTATTCAGGCCATACAGTGTATTTCTGAATAAGTGCGAAAGTTCGACATCATTATAGATTGCAATGCTAGATGTAAATACACTTACTGAAAGAAAATAATCCCCAGTTTTAGGTTCTAAGTTTAATCCATTTAGAGGAAAAATTTAGAAACCATTTAGAAAAAATGAGAAACATACCATATGTAATCTAGACACTTGTCATGATATTAAAAAAGAATCGCTTTTAGTTTATTCGGTTTAGGTTAAGGATTTACAATCACAAAATACAAACTTTAAATGTAAGACATACACGTAGCCGTGAGTCTATGGCAATGCATGCAATACAATAAAAGGTGTTAATAAAATATATCTGTTTTTATTTTATTTCCCTTTTCATTGTAACATTTTCCAATGTTTTATTTGAGGGCTTCATCATATCACAAACCCCATAAATTTGTCTTATCAACAAATAATATACCTTTGTTAAATTTTCGATTTGCTAATGTTTTATAGTACTAACCTGAATCAACTCCAAGAACTAGAAGCCAGTCTCATTATTATATTACACTGTCTAGTTCATTTTTCGTAGGGGTTAAGTTTTTGTTTGTTTGTTTTTGTTATGCATATAACGCAAAAGATGGTTATTGCAAAGGGACACCACTAATCGAATAATTGTTCTCTCATAAACAAGGCTAAGCATTTTATTTCTTAAAAATCATCGCCTTGCAAATAAACAATTTCATGCGCCGCCCATGTACTATTGCACAGGACATACAAAATGAAATTCAAATTCGCGCTATTTCAATTCGCTTGTTTATTGGTGCCGCCATTATGGTCCAACATTTCAAATGAACCAATCAGTGCTTGTTACATAGTTGTCCACACTCTACCTTTCTAGGCACTCTACTTACAACGGCAACAATGCACCAATCATTTCGCCAAGGTTCGTTCCATGAACGTAGATGCTGTAAGTCAATAATAATATTAATAATCAACCAAAAAGGTAACGCGCTGGTCCTCATGGTCCTCAGTACCTCATGGTGGTATGGAAACCTTGACAAAACATGAATATGTATTATTCTTATTGATTTGTATTTGTATCTTCTTATTTGTAAAATTGTTTTAGTAATTTCTTAAAAAATCCCTTTAATCACGACTCTATTTTTACGCACGCCTATGGAATCCATATAAGTACCCACGAAACATCAAAATCGGACTGTCAATCACTCCTATTATATCCAAACGGGGTAGATCATCCCAGCATAGAGATAAAAGAGAGAGGAGGTAACAAATAGGGAGAGGGGGTAATAAATTTTGTAGACGGAACCGGCCATATTGAGAAGCCACTTTTCGAACGCGTGCTTGCGATTGTTTTAGTTGGAGGGCTAGCTACATAAAACAGCATCGATAAGGTACACGACATTTTGAGTTCATAACTGATTATAAAAAAATAACCCAACACCAAATGGCTATTTTGCCGGTTTGCATAGGCCGGATATGTAAATGGCGGCCAGTTTTCCACATTGGAAAACATGCCTGAAAAACCGATAAGGTACACTCGTGAAATTTTGTTCATGCCTTGTTTAGACCTTGACTAAGAGCAACAGTGGCAGAAAATTAGCAGGTCGGAAAACCTTCGGCAGAAGAAACTGAAAGTTACAGGGCGTTTTTCATGACCTTCTGCCGAGGGTTTTCCGACCTGCTAATTTTCTGCCACTATCGCACCGCTCTTCCTTGAGGACCAAAGAATGTACGAAAAAAGTTTTTCACGTCGGTGAAAATGTCATTTTTTATCAGTTTTTGTCATGGTAATTTTCCACGACTTTGAATCATTTCTGCCGAGGGTTTTCCGACCTGCTAATTTCTGCCATTGTTACCTGTAAGTCAAAGTCTAGACCATATATGGTCTAGGTCTAGAGAGTCTAGACAATGCCCGAACAAAATTTCACCCGTGTACTTTATCGGTTTTTCGCCATTTACATATCCGGCCTATGCAAACCGGCAGAACAGCCATTTGGTGTTGAGTTCATGTTTTTACAATCAGTTATGAACTCAAATGTCGTGTACCTTATCGATACTGTTTTATGTAGCTAGCTCTTGGACTATTTGAAGTCGGCGATATGCAGAAGCCACTTTAGTCTGTGCTTTGGTCTATTTGTTCCAACCACAATTGTTACCTCCTCTCTTTTTTATCTCTATGCATCCCAGGCCTATGTATAGCGCGGCCGCATTTAATCGATATAATTTATTCATAGTAGTAAAATTTTTGAAGAGCTTAGTACTCGAGAATTGGTGTGAAAACGATGGGCGCTATTGACTGTCGGCGGGTGAAAGGCTACCTAATACAGGGAAGGACTTACTAATAGGGGTCTATTATTTTAAAATTGGGATTGTATCTACAAATAGACAGAGAGAAGTAAACGCATGTTGGTAGGTACCTATAATACGTCATTGCATTATTCCGTTACCGTCATATCTCCTCGAGTTTGTCGCACTTCTCGAGTATTTAAGACGCCCTAAAGTTTTACTGCCATGAATAAATTATATCAAATAAATGCGGCCGCGCTATAAATCTTATGGGCGAATTGGCGACACGGAGGACGTTACGGGGACTACATTCAGAGGGCGCCGTTACAATTTGTCATATAATTGTCATGTTTCAAGGTCGCACGATGTGTCATTTCTCGGTCCATTTGCCTGTGACGATCATCCATTAGAGCAAGTGAGTCATTTTCCCATTTTAATTACCTATACCAAAATCCGTTTTTCTTCACGAGTGACTCATCGTCACACCAAGTTGCGAGTTTTTAAAAATCTTTAAAATCCAAAATTTAAAAATCCGCTCTATAAAACATTGGTCGAAACCCGTAAAATGGCAATATCGAGAAACTTGTTTACACAGTGAACACGTGGTCGGGGCACAGTGTCGGTGCCCGGCGAAATACGCGCTAGTCAGTACACGTGTGATATTCGTTTTTATTTTTCATTAGGCAATATTTCTTCCAGTCGTCTGATTTCTGTAATAGCGCTATAATTATTTCAATATTATAGTTGCAAACTAACATTGTTTCATTCCATTAAATGATATAACTTCGATTTCGAAGACAAAATGAAACATACACGCCCCTGTTTCTATTCTACTTTCCTCTCACTTCTTCATCCCGCGGAGGACTAATTGATTCCAGGAATTTACTCCGAATTGAATCGACACCCGGGTATAGGGTGTTACACAAGGACAAGTTTCGAGAAAGATAGAGACATAGATCATAAAATTCACAGATTTCAATATATATGCAGAACAATTCACAGAACATTAAAGAACAAGACAAGAAGCGACACTATGATGAAATTCTATAAGACAATGGCCACACCTACTCTATTATATGGATGTGAAAGCTGGGTAATGATGCAAAAAGGTAACTCTAATATCCAAGCTAGCGAAATGAGATTTCTCAGAAGAGTGAAAGGCATCCCAAGACTCGATTCTTCTTCTTCTAAATATCTACTCGATTAATGAGAAAATAACAGAATACGGAACAAAATGGAAACAACATGTAAGTAGAATGGGTGAACTTCGACTGACTAAACAAATATTAAATTAAAATCCAATAGGAAAAAGGAGTGTAGGACGACCCATGAAAAGATGGGGCGAAATTTGATGCCGGAACAGGCAGATAAAAATGCCTAAACCCTGGAATGAAGAAGAAGAAGAGAAATAATTCCGAGTTACACGACATTGGAAATACTGTTATTAAATTATTAGGGAGTTATTGGAAGTGTAATAAAGTGTAGCAGTAATACTGATAGCACTATTTTGACATATACGCATGCGCAGTGGCCAACTAAATACTGCTACCCGTAATTGTGATAGTGCTAGACTTTATTACTGAACAAATAAGGAGTGCACTATTACTGGAATTTTCCCGTATTTTGACACTTTTGACATTTGTCAGCTGATCTGTCGTTTTTATAACTAACCGTTTTGCATTCTCTATGGTTTGTTTACGTCTTTGCTTTTTGGTTTTCAATTGTCGGAATTTTTTAACGAGTAGAGTAGTTGTGAATTTGTTTAAAAAAACAATGAGTGACAAAAACGTTAGACTGAGGTTTACGTACGACGACGACCTGCTTCTTTAATTTTTGTCTGTCTTCACCTCAAACTCAAACAAATAACAACAATCGGGTCATCCGCCAACTGACAATTCGACGTTTAAAAGTAAGGTTAGAAATAAGGAAATAGCACAAAACCGAAAAGCATTTCCAATAACTCGTTTTTTTCGGCCGCGATGACGACACCGCACTATTAATATACGGCTGTTGTTATTACTGCTGTCACTATTTTGAAACTTCCAATAACTCCCTATTATGCTATTGGAGATGGAAAAAAAATTGTATAATTTCTGGAGGTCGAGATGGTTGCTTCGATCTCGGACAATGAAATATTCTGTTAATATTTTGTTTGATGAATTGGTTGTCAATAAATCACAGATTCCACCTAAATACACCACACAAAAATGCCCCGCTTTGAATAAATTATCTGTATAATCCGCAGAGCGTGGTCATTTAGTTCAATCTCAAATCAAATTTGAAAAACATGCGAACCACTACGTTTTTTAACGTTTTGAGTTACGATCGTGTGACGTGCTTTACCTCGCGATGCAGCAATGTCATCGGCGGCACAACTTTTTGCTGGAAGGTTACGTCACTTGTTGAATTGGCGCTATTTGCGGAGTTTCGGAGTTTTAAAGTCGGTCTTACGGTTTTGCTCGGGCGCCAGATTTTTAAGGGTTTAGTCCCTAAAGCCTAGGGTGAGTTTATACTCAGGAGAATGCCAGGAAGTCCGTGAAAATAAAACACACAATTCGGAAAACAATTAAAACTAATTTATTATATAAAACGTCATAGAAATAAAGAGAAAAGACATGTTAGAAAGAATCGGAATATCTACAAATCTAAATCTCTACAGAAAAGCGGCATCTATGTACAATCTTCCCTAATTCTACGAAAACCGGATAGATCCGGCAACTATGTTCATTGGAAATACGTGGGTGGTTTCGGTCTTACGTAGCGGTCGGGCAACAATGCGCGGTGCAGTTATAAAGGGGGGGGGTAGTGCAGGGCGGTCTAGCTAATCTAGTAGGTGACATGCCTATTCGCAATAGAAGAGCTAGTTACGTGCGGTTAAGCAAGTGTTACGAAGCGGTGAGAGCGGGGCAAGCATTATAGGTGAAAATCTAGCAAGCGGGGTATAACTATGTTTAGTAATCAACGGTTATGCAATTCGGTGGATTTTAATTCGAAACATTAATTAGAAATTAATTAGAAAAGCAGCGGTCGCGAATTACGTCAGGGAAACCAGGCATAATCGGTACTTCAGGCGCTGATTCGATAATAGGGCGAACGGGGCCCTGCGGGTAGTCGAGAAAACCGGGAGTTCGTTGGATCGTGTTCAGGGAGGCCACCGCGAGTATCACCCTGGGAAGCACCTACCCAAACAGCCCGAATTGATCCTGGATTGACTCTTCCCTGGAAAGAGTCAATCCAATACCCTGATCCAACGGGGCAGTAGGGAAGGGGCGGTCGAAATTCCCTAACAGACACTTTAACTTTAACGGTCGGCTCCTGGTTCCCCGGTCGGTCGGTCCGGAACGGCAACGTTGCAGTCGGATGGATCGGAACGGCAACGGCGGGATCAGAACACGTGCACGAGTCGGAACACCTGCGTTTTTCGGCGGAGAACGGTCGGAAAACTTTTGTTAATATTTCGAGATTTTGGCTTATATTTAGAGCACCATAATAAGTAAGAATCGGTAGTTTGCAGATCGTAATTAAAGAGACAGCTGGTGGGCTTTTATTTAAACTCGGTCTTCGAGTTTGCAGGTGTCTCATTGGGAGAAAATCATTGTTTTAATTCGATTTGCGGGTTTTCCGCAAATTGTAGTAGAGGGAGATATGGCTTCTAGCCATCGGAAAAATATGCTTCGTTACAATCGTACAGAGACACATCGAGATCCGAGCGTTTAGGTAGGTATATTGAGATCCGAGCGTACAGCTGGATGCTTGGAGTTACGAACGTGTAGACAGACACACCGAGATACGAGGGTCTTCCACTAGACAAGCGATATATGGTATATTTAAATTGTGAGTGCTATACATATATCGGGTGTTTTAAATTTCACCTCATAGTAGGTGGATACTGTTTGTGAATGCGCCTTACTAAAAAAAATGTCAATATTGAAGTGGGTTGACATAACCTCACTTTTTAATAAAAATTGAAACGGCTTCAATCAATTACTAGTGTCTTGAAATAGACAGCTTGGCTCTATTAATTAGGCGTAGATGAGTGAGACTAAAGAATATAAAAATCTAAATGCCAGAACCTCTGGGAAAACAAACTTGACAACTCTTAACTCTCCCACGGAACGATAATCTTCGAAGTGCTTGGAACGATTTAACTTTTGACACTTTTGATAATGACATTTTTTATTAAGGCGCATTCACAAACACTGTCCACAGCCTACTATGAGGTGAAATTTTAAAAACACCCGTTATAATATTTACATACTTCATTTCCCAGACGGCACAAACTCATTCCAGGAATATTCATAATATATTGCAAAGGCATACATCTATATTCCCTAAATATTCCATATCTTCTAAAACATATTGTACGCATATTGTAGGAATATTCGAAGTCACCATGAAACATATGCCAGCAATATCTTTTCAGCTCCCAAAAAAATATCTCGTGCATATGCTGTGTATATGCGTATAATTTTTTTTTTATCCCTGTTGGCATATTCGCAGCATATCTTACAAACATTCTTTTGGAGATATCGGGGCTGCAGCCTAGGGGCGGAGAAAGAAAACTATTTTTTCTTGTGAAACGTTTCGATTATATTTCTAATCTTCTTCAGTTACTCGAAAGTGAGGTTTTTCTCTTAAAAATCGCGGCATCTAAACAGAAATACAATTTCTTGGTTAAGTGCGAACATCTGACACATTCGGACCATAAAGAATTTTTCAATAGTGTCAGATCTTCGCACTTAACCAAGAAATTGTATTTCTGTTTAAATGCTACGATTTTTAAGAGAAAAACCTCACTTTCGAATAACTGAAGAAGATAGAAATACAATCAAAACGTTTTACAAGAAAAGAGAGTTTTCTTTCTCCGCCCCCAGGCTGCAGCCTCGATATCTTCAAAAGTTTTAAGTTTTTAGACATTCAGTTGTAGTCCACAGTACTTCTAAACTATTCATTAAGCAAGTAAGGATTTTCCTTCTACATATTTTATATATCTACTTACCTCATAATAATTATATTTTTCTGCAACGATAAATTCACAAAAAATTAATAAACAAGTTTCAATGGCCCCAATAAAACGCAAATATTAGTTAAAAGAAACTGTACTAACATTCATTTTCTATTTAATGGTTCTATTATATGATTCTTTCCTATCAGTTGTGTATTCCTAATACTATCACGTTTTAACCCTTTCTAACACGTGTTTTTCTTTGCTTCGATTTCTTCTTTAAACTACATCTTCATTTCTTGCTGCGTTCTTAACCCTAAAAAGGTTGCTTAATATTAGTTACCTTTTTAACTTCATTCATAGACTTCAACCAATTTCACAAACATTGAACACATGTGTAATGAATAACTATTGTGGAAAAGGAATAACATAACTAAATTACTCACATTTTCCGAGTACACCCTTCAGTGGCCTTTGAAAGAAAAAGGGCAATGCTTTGCTCTACTGCTTTTTCGGTAAACTCTTTTTTTTGTGATTAAATTCTGCTTGACAGTCTCTGAAAATAAATATAGGCTTTAGTTCATCAAAATTTGTTTAAATTTACAAGACATGTACAATAAAGTACAATAAAAGAACAAAAACAGATTTAATGTAATTTAGTCTTGTGTGGATCAGGTAATTGTTTTGCCCATCTGTATGGTTCTGAATAAAACACCAAGGCAGGCCAGGCTAAAAGGTTGATTTATGAGTAAGATATATAGTAATATGATGGACATTATCCATAATATAACAGACAAAAAATCCATAGGAAGTGTGAAAAACTAGAAGTCATATTTTTAAAACTCTTGCAAACAACATTTCTGTACATTTCTCAAAAATGTTTTAAAAAAGTTGTTCGTCTGTATAAGGAGAACAAAAAACCTAATTGACATTTTTCTCTGAGACCAAAAAATGTATTTTTATTGTTTTCACTTACCGTTTATAACACTCTTTAGTACAGTATTACTTAATAACGCAAACTTCTTTTTTCCTTTTTCTCCTATCCAACTATACCCTTTCAATACCTCATCGGTTACCAGCCTAGGTAAAATTCTTTGCACATCTTTAATGGAATTCCCTCCAACGAAAATAAACTTGTTGATCTGAAAAATAATAGGAAACAGCCTCATGTTATATGTGGGCACCAAATAATATTTCTGCTCAAACAGCCATTAATTAATTGCAGCCTAAAAAATGTAAGCTGCAAATATTTAGTATTTTTTACATCCAACACAAATAAATAATCTTACCAAAAGTTGTTTTGATGTGATTGCCATCAAGCAAAGAATTCAACTTAATAAGCCCTTCAGATGTTTTTGCAGGCAAGTTTAAGTTTATGTTTGAAATTGATTCTTCTTTATGTTCTCTTTCACTTGGAATAACACTAGTTTGGTTGTTCAGTATAGTAGTAATTAATTACGTGTTTTGATACACCCTTCCATTGTTGACGTGAAGAACCTAATCTTATAATCTCGGCAAAGTCTGCAAATCAGTTTTGCATTTGAAGAATTTAAATGAACGATTTAAAAAATCAATAATATATTACCTGCAGACTAAGTTAAATTAATATTTGTAGTAGAGCTTGCTCATGGTTGCCTAGGATTTTGTTTGGTGGTTAATCCTTTCCTAAAACACCCCAAAAATTACAGGTTAGAGGTTTCCCACGTATTCCATGGATGTTGTCTGTTGCAGGAAGTGTGTAAAATGTATCCAAAATCCCGTTCCTATTCACGCCGGTAACCAGGCCGGATAGGATCGGATATCCTGTAGGAGGGCGGGACTAGGATACACACACCCTGAGTCGGTAGAGCACGGAGTGTGTCAACTGGGGTGAGAGCCTTATAGGGGGTACAACCGTGCTCGAGGACCGTGGTTCGGAGCCTACGTTAAACTATAGGCTATAGGTCCCGTCCAGTTTAGCCTTGCAGCAAAAAGGAGACGTTAACTACAATTCACACACAGAGGTTAGAATCAACCGACTAAAGTACAACAATACCGGTATACCACAATAACAAACTTTTATAACATTTACACTTACTGTAACGCTACGAACAACACGCCGACACGATACGGAGATGGATTTATTACGCGTTTTACGTATATTCGACGTATAAGTACTCTACAGCTCTACAAGGTACAAGAACAAAAATGCAGCACCAGCACTTGACTTCGCCGCCGCCGCCCGTCGGGTCGGGTTATAGGTTATTTCGGTTATTTATAACGCAAAACGGCAAAACTGCAAAACCATCGCAACACGCATGGCCCGGCAGCCGGCAGCCGTACGTATGATTCAAAAAAGGAGACAAAGCTAGAGATATTTAATCGCATAGGAGAGAGAAAAATGCAAAAGACAGATTGTACGCAAAATATGTTTAGTGTAGGATCGGCGCGAAATTTAAATAATCTAAATACGCTTTTTATAATAAAGAAATAAGCATTATAAAAGCGTGTTTCGATTAATATTAATCGAATGACGAAAAAATTAAAACAAAAGTTTTGCGTAATCTATCACAGAGAAGTACACAAAAATTAAATATTTTCTTATAACGTAGTTAAATAAGCTCAAAGTCAATCCCTCTCTCGCCCCTCGACCCCCCCCCCCTCGGGGGGTAATGGGGGAATAATTTTTGTATAAAATGACACAAAATTGTTTCTGTTTGAATAATTTTTTGATGCAATTCGTATTTTTTGAGATATTCTTAACTCTGGGAATGAAGTCGCGGTCTGCTTGGCCTGCGCTAGTTTTAAAGACTAGTTTTATATCCATAAAATATCTGCCAGGAATATTCTTTTTGTATAAAAATATTCAAGAGGAGCATGGGATATATTATGAATATTGCAATATTTTTTGGATTATTGGCATGAGGGAGGAATATTCCACAGATATTGAGTGCCGTATGCCCGGTTTCTGGTACATTCCCTTATCGGTTCAATAACTATAGGTTTTTGGTACTTTATGGATCCAATAGCCTTATTGGTTCCATATCTATGCTTTCAGAAACCGGGCATTAGTCCCCAATTTCCCTAACTAAATACAATGTGTTTCAAAATGATTGTCATCTGGAATTTCTGTGCATGTAATCTTTGATGTGCCGCGCTCTATTGATTTGTACCTATCTAATTCTGACAACAAGTGATACTTCGAACATTTATTGTGAAACTGACAATTAGTACTGCTGGTAATTGACGGCCCTTTTCAGGGCCAAAACAAATACTACAAATAGACAAATACCCGGAATTCGTTTTCTTTTGACAGAGAAAAACCAAAAGTTAAAACAGATTATGTAGGTTATTTTGAGGTTATGTATAGCTAGTAGAAACTTCTATTTTCGCAAGGCGGGTTTTTTTTATTTTACATGGGAATTCCACAGCCGACTAGATGACAATCATTTTGAAACACATTGTATTTTTAATTAAAGCCTTCACCATTTCTTTTCAGACATTCCAAAAAAGTTAGGGACAAACCGCGAATGTAAGTACTTTATAATAGAACGCCATACTTTAACGCCACCTAATATGCGGCTTGGATGTAATAATTGATTAATCGGGTACAAATATAATAGTTATTTATGGTACTAGTGTGTTATGTTGAAAATTAGTCACGCAAGAAGATTTATACCACGAGGGACGTCAGGCCAAGTGGTATAAATTCTCAAGTGACTTAGGAAACATAACACGCAAGTGGTATACAATGTTTTATCCAACAAGTGGAAGAAATCGTTTTTTTATGAGATAATAATTAATAAGCTTTGTGATCAAATCAAAGCTACTTGCGTCTCAGTACCATATAAATGTCAGAATGACTTGATAGTGACTTTTTTACATTTTGGTTAACCCTTTGAGGCCGGAATTTTATTTCTTTTTAGAAAAGTGAAACAGTTAGGATTAGTTAATTATTTAAACAATATTAAACACACAAGGTTTATTTAATATTTTTTTTGTTTTGTTTTGCTTTAAAAGGGTGTGGTCACAATGAAGACACTAGGCAGTAAACAAATATTTATATCTCACAAAATAATAACATAAATCATTTGTGATATTCCAAAAATCAGTTCTTTTTATCGGATAGGCACAATGCGACGTCGCACCTATAACAAATAAGTATTTTCAAAGATAATTGATAAAATAAGCTGGCACTATAATATAACTATAATACGTACTTGTTACAGCGCCATCTGGACTTATGGGACTCTGCCTTGATGCTACATAAAGAGCACCTTCCTGGCTTTCCATAAATGGGCATATGAGTGAAAGAATCGTAGCGAATTTCATATGGTACCGTGCGTTTATAGTAATTGGTTGATGCTGGAGTTGATGACCGTCCTCTTTTGGAGACATTTTGGTGAGCCCCCACCAATCCAAGTGCAACAGAAAGTCTGAATAATTTTAGGGAAAGTTACGCTTGCGAATCAGTTTTTTTTGTACAAAATAAATGGGTTTGCTAGTGATATATATCAATAAAAAGAGGAAAATTCTATGCCACCACTTTTTTTGATTTTCTGTTCACTTCACATAGGGCTTTCAATTTCAACATATCCATCTTGTCTACGTATCCCATGTGCGTGTTGTAACTTTTTACTAATTCAGAAAAAGGAACCTCTTGCACAGAACCGTCTTTCTTCTTGCGCTGAACAAATCCTGTTATGGATGGATTTATATAATTGCTCAAAAGGTGTACCGGTCTGTTATCCATCCATTTTATTAACGATGAACCACCCATACTAATCCGCCAATCCGAATCGCCCCTCTTCAGACGTTTGTCTGTCCCACAGGCATAAATCATCTCCGCTTGTAAATTTTTTTGGAGTTCAACCGAGTTGAAGAAGTTATCAAAGTATATGTGATACCCTTTGCCAACTAGATCTCTTATCAGATCACGCACAACTCTAGCACCGAGATTTTTTTTCGTTATCTGCCCTACTTTACCTACATAAATTTGGAATTGGCAAACAAAACCAGATTCTTCCGCCATAATCCAAACTTTGTAGCCTCGTTTTATCGGCTTGTTTGGCATAAATTAATTTAGACCCTTAAATCTGATCATGGACTCGTCAATAGTCTGATTCTTGCTGGGTTTTAGAGCATTCTTTAAGTCTCAGATAATATGTCTAACAACGGGCGCAATTTATGTTTTGTCAAAATTTGCGGAATCTCTGTCCGGTTGCAAAGAGTTATCATTTAGATGTATGTTTGACAAAATCCAAGCAAATCGATGTCTGGACATAATAGAGCTTACATATGGGTCTCTCAGTTCTGGTCTAGAGGACCAGTAATCTCTGTAACTTGGGAGTTTTTTTATTCCCATAATTAAATTAATGGATATATTTTTTTTAATTTCTGCAATATTGGTAGGTGTGTAGGCATTGGAATTACCAGCTGCCTTTTGCAAGGCGTATAAATTAGTCTGAAAAGCTATGTGGTTCAAAAGTCTATCAGGAAATATTTAGCATTGCTGTTTTTAGCGTGCTTAACTTTGTTTAAATGGGGCATCCCAAGAGAGAGAAATAACGGTCGCAGAGTTACAGGACTTTATTAAGGCCATTCAAATACAAAAGGACAAATCAGAAATACAATCAGGTGGATTAGAATTTGCAGAACGCGGGGTCGAAACGGAGCGGTTATCGTCGAGAGAGAGAGAGAGAAGAGAGAAGAGAGGCAGTGTCAAACCGTCAAACGTCAAAAACCTCGGGACAGGACGGCGTAGAACCGCAGAACCTGACAGCGTAGAACCGCAGAACCTGACAGCGTAGAACGTCAAAAAACGTCTCTCGGCCGGAGAACCTGTTTCCGTCGACAGGTGCGCGCGTGTTTGCCTGCCAGTGGCGGCGACGCCACAGTCACTCCCCGTCAAGGCGCATCAACTTTAATAGGTTGCCTCTAGCGATCCTGACCTGCCACAAGAGCGCAAGACCGATCTACGTCACAAGGCGACCGGCGATGCAAAAAATACTTTGAAAAACTCAAAACTGTTGTCAATTACAAACGAAAACACCAGCCAAACGCCAAACTGTCAGAGTAATACAGAACATAGATTAAACCACAGAGTTAGATTGAACACAGGTAATAAAACTCAGACCTGGGTCATCAGTCTACGTCACGAACTCCGCCTCCCCCGCGCGACCCCCTCGCCCGGAAGCTGTTAATGAGGTAACCTATTTAAAGTTGATACGCCTTGACTCCCCCCCTAGTGAGCTCCGCGGGCCCCGGAGGGAGCGAAAAGGTAACTGTCTTGGCACGAGCTGCACCTGTCGGTGCGACGGGATCCTCGCCGGTGGGAAGGAGCGCTGGCTGCTCCGGGGCCGGGAGGTCCTGTTGTTGCTGCGGAGACGACTGGACTGGTTGTGGCGGAACGTCCTCTGGTGCCAGGTAGGCCGGCTTCAGCTGGGTGGTTGAGAGGGTCTTGACGATGCCGTTCACGTCGACGACGAAAGTGCGATCGTCGATTCGATGGATGACGCGGTGGGGGCCTCTATAGGGCGGCTCCAACGGCTTAGTATGGCGTCGACCCGCCGGAAGACATACTCACAGGAGCTGAGATCCTTGAACACGAAATGTCGGAGAGTGCTGTGCCTGGCCGTCGGGACGGAGCGAAGGGCTGAGAAGAGGTGTCGCAGGTCAGTGACGAACGTTGAGCTTGAGACCGGCGCCTGTTGCGTGGCGATGAAGTCTCCCGGGATGCGGAGGGAGGTGTCGAAGACCATCTCGGCAGCTGAGGCCTGCAAGTCCTCATTAAAGGCCGTGCGGAGGCCGAGAAGTACAGTGGGAAGTACCCTCGGCCACGGGGTCTCTGGCGAGCATTTGAGCGCTTCCTTGAGAGTCCGGTGGAGGCGCTCGACTGGTCCGTTGGCTTCTGGGTGGTAGGGCGTCGTGTGAACGTGCTCGGCGCCGAGGAGGCTGGACAGCTGGCTGATGAGGGTGGCCTCGAACTGCCGTCCTTGGTCGGTTGTGATGGTGAGAGGCATACCGAAGAAGGCAACCAGTGGTCGAGGAGTGCTCTGGCGACGGTGGTCGCCTCGGTGTCCTTGAGAGGGACTGCTTGGGGCCATCGCGTATAACTATCGATGATGGTGAGACAGTGCTGGTATTCCAAGGCGAGGGAGAGCTTGATTAGGTCCAGGTGGAATGGCCGAAGCGTCCGTTTGGCGTGGTGAAGTTGCCGAGTTCAGCACGGTTGTGCCGGTGAACTTTAGCAAGCTGGCAGGCCACGCATTGTGTCGCCCAAGGATGTCTTTGCGCATGCTCGTCCAGAAGTAGTTTGCCTCTAGGCGCTTGGCGGTTGTGCGTCCGCTCGGGTGGGCCAAGTGGTGTACTGCGTCGTAGGCTCGCCGCGGAGGCCGCTCGGGAGGTAGGTGTCTGTCCCGGACGTTACGTACAGCTGATGGTCGTCGAGCACCAGGCGCTGCACCGAAACTTTGGGGCTTTTAAGCAGGTGCGGGAGCTGTTCGTCTGCCGATTGGGCCTGGGAGATGGTGGCTGGGTCGAGAGCCGCTGAGAAGGAAATGGAGTTGATGCGGGAGAACGCGTCCGCCAACAGGTTACCCTCTCCCGGCGTGTAGCCGAAGTCGACGTCAAATTGGAGGATGAAGTCAAGCTGTCTGCTTGTCTCGGTGAGGCCTTGTCGGACCGTTGCTTGGCGGCGAAGGTGAGGGGGCGGTATGGTCTGTCAGAACGGTGAAGGGCCTACCCTTGCGGATCCTCCGAAAATGCTTGACGGCGGCAAAAATTGCGAGGAGCTCTCGATTATACGTCGAATAGGTTTGCTCTGCCGGGGATAGCTTCCTGGAGAAAAACCCAAGTGGTTTCCAGGAGCCGTCGGGCTGCTCCTGGTCCATCGCTGCGCCTATGGCCGAGTTGGAGGCGTCGGTATGTAGCGCCAACGGCCTGGAGGGGGCGAGGAAGGTCGTTGTTACAGCATCGACAAGAGCTGCCTTACAGCTCTCGAACGCGGCACTGGAGACGCTCGTCCAGGTGAGTGCGGCCTTTGTTGCTACTTGGCCTTTGAGTAGCTCGGTGAGGGGGGCCAGAAGGGTGGCCGCGTGCGGAATACATCGCCTGTAGAATTTCAGCATCCCCAGGAAACGACGTAGTTGAGGTGGAGTCCCGGGGCTGCGGGAAATCGACGATGGCCTGCACCTTGGGTTGAGGTGGAAGAAACCCTCAGAGGAGACCAGGAAACGACCGCCTCCTGTCCGAGGTTGCACTTGGTCCAGATAACTGCGAGGCCGGCGTCTCGGAGCGTTGAGAAGAGCTCGTCGAGGTGACGAAGATTCAGGTCGTGTGACGGGAAGTAAACGAGTATGTCGTCCAGATTGCACTTGCATTGAGGAAGTTTCCGCAGGACCTCGTTCATATGGTTCTTTGCATCGTCTGCGCAACGTTGCGCAGGCCGAGCGGCATGCCTATGAACTCATAAAGCCCGAAGGGAGTCGTAACTGCTGTTTTAGCAATGTCCTCTGGGGCCACTGGGATCTGGTACAAGGCGCGGTGCAGATCGACCACGGAGAAGACGTTGTCTTTGCTCTCCTGTGGAAGGTCCTCGATGACCAGAAGTGGATGTCGGTCCGGTCTGGTGACGTTGTTGAGGCGTCTGTAGTCTCCTGTCGCTCGCTAGCCACCGTTGGGCTTCGGCACCATGTGCAGCGGGCTGGCTAGTTGGCTGGAGGAAGGCCGTATGACCCCTCGCTCGAGGAGGGCGTCGAACTCGGTCTTCGCGGCGGTGAGGCGTTCACCGGCGGGCCGGCGGGGTCGCTCGAAGACGGGTGGTCCATCGGTGACGATCTGGTGTGCCACTGGCCTATTGGCATGACGTGGGGGATCGAGCGGAGAGCGGATCGGCTCGATGTAAGCTTCGACAAGCTGACGGTATCTGTTGCCAAGGGCCCCTTCGGGGATGGCTGCGAGGTGCGCTGCCGACTTGACGGAATGGATCAGAGGGACTGGCCCGGCTGCGCAGGTGGTTGCGAGGTTCGTGACCTCGTCGAGGAGACGGCGGCCTCGCACGTCGACTAGGAGACCCAGCTTCTCGAGGGCGTCAGCACCTAGCATGGCCGTGCTGACATCCGCCACGATGTAGTCCCATAGGAACGGCCGCCGTAGGCCCAAGTCGAGAAGAAGGCTTTTCGTGCCGTACGTCGCTATGGGCGATAGGTTGGCTGCGAAGAGTGTGAGCTTTTGGCGTGAGCGCTGGCCTGGAACGGCTCGACGTGGCAGGATGGAGAGCGTGGAGCCGGTGTCTACTAGGAAACGCAACCCGGAGTTGCGCTCGGTGATGTAGAGGCGATTCTCGGATCCTGAAGAACCAGCGGCGACCTCCGGGAACGTCGCCGCCGCTGGTAGGCTTAGTTTTCCGGCTGAGTTGGCTGGAGAGCTGCTGTAATGTAATGTATCAGCGAAAATCGGTTCGTTGACTTAATTAAACTTATGCACTTCGCGCATAGCAACGACCGATTCAATATTGCAAATCAGCAGATATTGACTGGGAACACTTTGAATTGAATTATAACAATATGTAAGTAGTATTAACAAAACGATGTTACCGAACGATACATAAAATAAAACTAATGACTTTTACCAAGTTTCGGAAATTAATTTAATTCCTGTCAACCCCAAAAGAAGAAGGAACATTTCACTGCGATCGCCGCTTTGAATGAGCACGGCTCTCTGCATTGCTTGGCGTCCTTGCCGAACGTCGAGTGGTACCAGCAGAACCCGGTCTTGGCGTCGGGGCCGGGGGTTTGCGAGCGTTTTCGCAGGCTCGACACGAGCCGGTGATGGCTGCGATTTTCCTGAGACGCTGCATTGCTCTTCCAGGGCTCCCGTGCGAGGCTGGAAAGCTGGGTGACAGCCAAACGTAGGACTGCAAGCTCCTGTGCGACCGGATCCAGGGGCTGGAGGGCTGCCGAGCTGCCAGAAGGCTCCGACGACGTGGTGGCCATGACAGAAGGCCCCATGACAGTTTCCGGTGAGGAAAATCGATAATTTCTGAGAAAATTTTATTTTAATAATCTAGTTTAATAAGACGGCGGGGTATTGTCTCACACAGTTTTAAAGCACGACGAGCGAAGCGAGGATATACTATTTATTCTTTATTGTTTTATCCAAGCCAAACCAAACAAACCCAACCTAACCTTCCCGACTGAGTCGTAGGCCCAGAAATGTTTCCGTGAAAGATTCTTTCGTTCCGTGTAGTACTCCATCTAAGATGTCTACCGTTTGTTTACGTTTTAGAGCAAAGTTCATAATGGAAATATCTCGGTTAATAGACGAAATAAATTAATTCTCGCACTCAGGTAGGTTCTTCGTTACACGCTACTTCTGTTGATATAATTTTTGTTATTGTACAGTGAAAGCATTTAAGACCTGCAATCTTTTCCACTTTTTCCAATCCAATCCCTTTTTGGAAAGGGATTTTTCCAGATTTTTCATTTGAAAAAAAGTTTTCGAAAAATTACCTAGCATTGCTTATATTGCTAATAGTGTGTTTGGGAAGAGCACACCACAAATAATCTATCAAAACTAAACCTTTTTTATGTGATAATTACTCTCCGTCCATAAGCATTTATTGTTGAATGCTTTATTCTCATAGATAAACTTAAAATTTACCTGCCATTTTTCAATTTTCCTTATTTACACGATAAAACACTTGACATTGATTTGCATAACAGTAACACGTGCATAAAATAACGCCTACTAACCTAAAACTAATCCAGATCGCTTGAACGCATGTTTGTTTGGGTGGGGAAACATCAGCAGCATACGTCATTATACAGTACGCGCAATATTTTCCATAATATAGGCGATATGGTGAGTGCGAGAAAGAGCACTCAGACGTTGAGAGCGAGAAAGAGACAACACATCAGATATCGCGTCTCGCTTATACCTTCTCTGTCGCCTCCTCTCTGTCGTACTCGTACTCCCCACCACTCCCCACTTTTCTATTTTGGACGGTCGTACGCAGTGTTGCCAATGGTTGAATAATTACCCGAAATTTGGGTATTGTATATGAAGTTGGGGATTTTGTTGAGTAATTAAAAGTTTTGGGTAATTTCGGGTAATCCGCAAATTTTAAAAAACTTTTTAATTTTTTTTTAAATTTAAATTTAATTAAGTAGAGAATTTCTGCAGGAGACCTCCTGCGAGTTAATTTTTGTTTCATTTCAATTATAGCCAGGTAGAAAACGTAACACCATGCATTAATTTTTGAAAATCGAACTATAATTATTCGTCTCTTTTTTAAAGTAGGACATTTTCGGAAATTGTTGGGTAAAATTGGGGATTTTGATGACGCGTGTTGGGTAAATCGCATTTGTATTATTGGCAACACTGGTCGTACGTCGCACGTTACTTAAAGCGAATAATCTGCTACTGTGAGACGGGCTCCTCGCAAAATCATGGAGGGGAGAATCTGTCGTTTCCTTCTATATATATATATATATATATATATATATATATATATATATATATATATAGCGAGGTTTACAGATCATGTCCGTTTCTCGCATCTCATCCTCCACCTTTTCTTATCTATCCAATCATATTCTTCTAAACCTCTATTTTCCATGGCCTCTCTTATACTCTTTAGCCATTCTGTTCTGGGTCTTCCTCTCTTCCTATGTTCTACAGGCTGCCATTCAAAAGCTTTTTTTGGTATTCGGCTTTCCTCCATTCGTTGCATGTGGATATACCATAGCAGTTTTTTCCTTTCGATTTCATCTAGGATGTTATTTTCGACATGCATAGTGTCTCTAATGACATCGTTTCGGATGTGTTGTGTCCTTGAAATACCGGCACTTCTCCTCCAGAAATCCATTTCCGCAGAGAGAAGTCTGTCTTGAATATTTTTGTTGATAACCCAAATTTCCGCACCATAGGTTACACAGCTCTCGAATATCGTCTGATAAATTTGCTTTTTTGTTTTTTCTTTTATATTTTTGTTCCATAGATATGGGTTTAGTTGTCTTGTTATGGTCTTTCCCTGTCCTATTTTTCTTCTTATGTCCATTTCATCCCTGCCGTCTTGCGTAATTGTTACCCCTAAATATTTGTAGTGGTTTGTATGTTTTATTGTATTTCCTTATATATTCAAATCCCTTGCTGCTCCCCCAATGACCATATATTGAGTTTTTTCTAAGTTGAGCTCTAAACCCCACTCTTTATATTCGTCTATTAACTTTCTGACCATATAGCTGGCGTCGTCTTCATCCTCTGCTAATATTAATTGATCATCAGCGAACAGCAATGTGTGAATATGTTCATCGTTTAATTTTATACCCATACCCTTACACTTCTTCATCCACTTGTGTAAAGCTTGTTCTAGGTACACTTTGAATAGAGTTGGGGATATTGGGCACCCTTGTCTTAGCCCTTTGTTCGTTTTGAATGGTGTCGATAACCGAGCTCCTATTTTCACTTGGCTCGTTGCCTTTTTGTATATTTTTTTAATTGCTTCTATGTTCTGTTTGCTAATGTTTGTCTCCTCCATAGCTCTCCATAGTTTAATTTGAGGCACTGAATCATAGGCTTTCCTTAGGTCAATAAATATCACATGTAATTCTTTTCCTCTGGCTATACACTTTTCTGAGATCTGCCTGAGAGTGAACAGGTTGTCAATACATGACCTTCCTGGCCTGAATCCACTTTGCTCCTCGATTTCTACTATTTCTTTCTCCAGTCTTTTCTTAATAATGCGCCCATACAGTCTTCCTATTGAAGATGTCACAGCTATGCCTCTGTAGTTATCACATTCTTTTTTATTTCCTTTCTTGTATATTGAGCTTATAAAAGATTTATTCCACTCATCTGGTAATTCATCTCCCTTCATTATTTTGTTAAATATTTTACATAAAATTTCGATAGTTTGATCAGGGGCATACTTGATTAGTTCAATAGGAATTCCTCCCGGACCTGGAGATTTATTGTTTTTCATCGTTTTGAGTATCAGCTTTATCTCTTCTACTGTGATATTCTCGTTTATTATATTTCCTATCTCTTTTTTTTCGTCTTCTGATGTTTTATCTCTGAATTCCTCTCTATTTTCTGTTAAAAGCTTTTTATAATATGTTTCCCAATTCTTCATTCCTATTACCTCTATTCTGTGCTGTTCCTTGTTATTCTTCCTTAAACTATTTACGCATTTCCAGGCTTCTCGAGATCTAGAACTTCCCAACAAAGAATTGATCTGGGCACATTTTTGATCCCACGCGTTGTTTTTTGCCTTGTTTGTTTCTTTCTTTACTAAATATCTGAATCTGTTGTACTCTTTCCTATCATCGACATCTTGTGTGTTTAGCCATCTTTCGTATAGTGATTTTTTGTCTTTTGTTAATTGCTCCAAATCTTCATTCCACCAGAAATTACTGTGATGTTTTTTGTTTTGTTTCGTCCCTAATGCTTCGTGGGCTGCTTCTTTGATTGTTTCTTTTAATTCCTCATACATATCGTTCGCGCTTCCTTCTATAGTTTGCTGTATTTTGAGTGCAAGTCTTAATTTATATAAAAATGTTGTTCCTTCGTCTTTTAGGCTCTCTATATTGTACCTTGGTTCTACATTTTTTGTTCCTTCTTCTTCCCCGTTCGGGTCTTTTTTGTTTTTAAATGTAAAATAGAATTTCCCTTTTACACAAAAGTGGTCAGAGCCACATTCTACTCCTCTGAAAACTCTTACGTCTAATGGTTTTATAGACGATTGTTGTTTACTAATGATGTAGTCTATTACAGATTTTTGTCCCAAACTCGGTCTTGTCCAAGTATATGTATGAATATCCTTGTGTTGGAAGTGCCCATTGAGAATTTTCATTGAGAATTCCTGGCAGATATCTATGAGTCTGTGCCCATTGTCATTTTCCGTGTCCTCCCCATATCTTCCTACAACTTTACAGTTTCTCCTTTTCCCCACTCGGCCATTGAAATCTCCCAAGATCAATATTTCGTGTTGTTTTTTTATTTTTTCTATTTCAGCCGAGAGTTCATCAAAAAATCTATTTTTCATTGCGATGTCTGCGTCCTCGTTTGGTGCGTATACTCCTATAATTGTTACAGGTCTGTTTTTTAATGTCACTTCAACTGTAATGATTCTTGCGTTCACTGGGTTCCAATCTATAATGGCCTTTCTATATTTCTTGTGTATCATTATGCCGATTCCTGCTTTTGCTCTTTTCTCTTTTTCAACACCACTGTAGAGAAGTATGTAATCTCCTTTATATTCGTTTCCACCTCCTTTCTTTTTGGTTTCCGATATCACCGCTATGTCTATGGAGAGTCTTCTGATTTCTTTGATTACTTGTTGTTGTTTATTATTCCACCCTTGAACGTTCCAACATCCCAAATTCATTATCCTTTTTCTTTGCCTAGTCGATTCTCGTTTATATCCGTCCGGGTTCCGAGGCTTCTGGATTCGATTTTTAGCAATGGTTAGTTTTTCTAAGGGCCAGGTTGCTGGCCTGACGCCTAAACCCTCCTCCTTTACCCGGGCTTGGGACCGGCAGTGGCAACTGTGAGCTACTCAATCCACCCACAGCTACCCCAGGCGGAGTTGTCGTTTCCTTCTAACTCGTCTATTTCCCAACGTCTGAGTGTTCCTTCTCGCACTCACCATATCGCCTATATTATGGAAAATATTGCGCGTACTGTATGTGTTCGCACTGTGAAGACACCAGGCGCCTGACAAATAATTTATTTGTAGGTGTTCTCACAGAGCGCACACTAATAAATAAATAAATAGAATACTACTTTAAATATGTACGCCAGTTATAATGGATAACTCACTCTACCCTGTCAAATAAACCCGCGGAGTAATAAAACCATTATTTCGCACGTAACCAGAGGCGTTGATAAATAAATGAATTATAATGGTATATGTAATGTTAAGTTTGCTTAAAACCGTTATAATTGTTTTCATAAAATATTAATATAATTAATATATCATTAATATATATGTCATTAATATAATATATTATAATATCGGAACTCGGTATTTATTTATAATATTTTACGGTAATATTTTTTATATCTCCTATTTATAACGATGTGTTGGATTTTTGACGTCTATCTTGCAAATTTGTCGATTCAGATATTGGTGATCAAATCTTCAATTTTCATTCATTCATTCATTTTTTTAAATTGTTATGTATGGAGAGATTTGCATGTACTATTTTGATAAATGTGAAAACTAGCATTACATAAAAATTTCAATTACTTTCACAAACTTTTTACAACAAATCTTTTTTGTAGCTTCATTGATTAATACACACTCATTGATTCTATAAATGTTCCGTCACTAACGTTAATTTTGTCAGAGAAGGAAGTGACTGTGAAGAGGCATAATCAATATTTTTTACGCAATAAAGATCTTTATTTGGTACGTTTTCAAAGCTTGCTTGAGATTCGAAAAAGAAAACATTATCACTTTAAACATGGTTGTCCAGTGCCGTTGCTTTATGTCTATTTGTTGTAAGATGATTAACCACTTTTCCTCGAAAAACAAGACATAGTTCATCTGTCCATTAATGCCAAACCGGGTGGTTCGAAATGGGTTACTTAGCGTGAGGGATGAAGTGGGTGCTGTCTTATCGAGGGGCAAATAAATACTAAATTTCTGATTATGTGATTAACTGTTCCAAGAAGAGATCAGAACGGCCATTGTCATCTCGGCAATTCTAAATAAGTTAAGGGAACTGCAGTTGCGCTTAATGCTTGCGTTAACATATCGGTTGCTTATGTATATTTGAGCCAAAGTGGCTTAAATGTCTTTTAGACTAAAATAATACTTAGAAAGTTTTTCAAAATTTATTACGAATAAACTGTTCTTGAGAGTATTCTAAATAATAATGATCTCTGCGCCTTGTGGAGTACCAAGTTACGATTCCAAACATGCTGAAGTAAGCATGACATCACGGCACGTGGAGAACCGAAGCCTTTGTTCCCGGACTTCTTGGTCACCCGTGTCATATTACGTACAAAGTAGTAATTGCGTACGTTCCACAAATTGCGTACGCTCACACGGCCAATCCTGACAGATGAAGGCGTCCTCGACTTCTTATCCCTTCAGTTCTTACAGCACCTCCACATCAGTACTCCACAACATGGCATCCTCTCCTATAAAGGAAAACTGACTCAGGTATCATTTCAAAGGTACCTATCTCTAAGGTTTCAATGATATCAACAATTCTCAATTTATTCATCCGTTAAAGCTTATACGAACTCGTCATCGTAATGGCCTTAACGACCGACACACAACTCACAAACTTTCTTACATTCCTGGTCCAAGCTTACAGGAAAGCTGCCTCATGGCTTCAGAACATTATTTCCAGACTGAGCCTACAGAACATCTTGATGGCAAAAACATGCTTACATGACCCAGCTTCCTGATGGCTTCCACCGTTAAAAACCCAAGCTTACAGGAAATGACCACCTGATGGCTTGTAAAAACCCAAGCTTACACAGCTTGTAAAAACCCAAGCTTACACAGCTTGTAAAAACCCAAGCTTACAGGAAATGACCACCTGAGAGCTTGTAAAACCCAAGCTTCCACAGCTTGTAAAAACCCAAGCTTAGACAGCTTGACAAATCCCAAGCTTATACGGCTTGTGAAATCCCAAGCTTAGACAGCTTGTCAAAACCCAAGCTTAAACAGCTTGTCAAATCCCAAGCTTAGACAGCTTGTCAAAACCATAATTTCAAATCAACTACTCAAAACAAAATCAAAAACAATTATGTTGTTTTACCCAGTTACTTTAACAATTTTTTTTTGTTTTTTTTGACATTCCCAAAAATATTCAAGTTTCAAATCTTCCTTATTCAATTCTTCGCAAAACCTTATAATCAAAGCTCACACGAGCAACTACTCACCCCCTAAAAATGTTTAGGTCTACAATTCTCCAGCCCATATTCTCAACGTTTCCCTGGCAACAACTCGCTTTCTGTTGGTGGCCATGCTCTGGAGTTCCACTCGATCATTTGGCAGCAGTTGTGCAACTTTGAATGGACCCTCATATCGATGATCCAACTTTGATAAGTGCGAATTGCCAGACGGGTGGTAGACGACATCCCCTAGTCGCAAATCCTTAAGGTGTTTTCGGTTGCGGTCGAACAAACGTTTAGCACACGCTGCGCTGTGTTTCATACGTTCGTATGCCAGTAAACGATCTTTTTCCAAATTTTTTTTCTGTTGCAATTGTGGGTAGAATATGAGTTACTAGAGCTTGCTGATCCGGAAATTCAGCTTCCGTTCCAGTCAATAAATACATAGGTGAGAACCCCGTAGATTTTTGAACTGTGTTATTTAATACAAATTGCAACCGTGGTAAAGCGCTCGCCCATTCTGACTTTAACTCAAGTTCGGCTCTCAGCAAATCTATTACAGTCGAAACATACCGCTCAACCTGCCCGTTTCCGCGTGGTGCACTCTTAGCAATCAAGTGCTGTTCAATTTGTAATTCAGTCATAAGTCGCTTTACACATTGATCGGTAAAATTTGTACCTCTATCGCAAACCAAACGCTTTGTGATGCGGAAAATATTTAAATAGAGCTTTAGCTGATGACACGTTTCTTCTCCCGTAAGGGTTTTTAATGGTATTAAAAATAAATATTTTGTAAATGCATCGATCAGCAAAAGGATATGTTTAAAACCCTCGGGTGTTACAGTAAATGGACCAACACAGTCCACATGAACAGTGTCAAATAAGGCCGGAGCCTTAAGAATAGGATGTAAGGCCCCCTCTTTTGCCCCTGTATATTTTTTACCTGCGATGCATTTAAGACAATGATTACAATATTTCCTGACGAATTTTGCCATTCCCGGAAACCAAAAGTAGTGATTGATCTTGGCGAAAGTTTTATCACATCCAATATGACATTGTTCATCGTGAAACATTCGCAACACTCCCAAACGACTTCCCTTAGGAACAAATGCTCGATAAATGGGAGGATTCTGACCTGGGTTAATTTTTCGATAAAGAATGTCATTGTTACAAAAATATTCAGCTGTTAATTCACCTTGCAGTAGTCGTGATTTAATTTGTTGAGTTTCAGCATCTTTCTTTTGCGCAATAATAAGCCAATTATCCGTCGTGATTTTAAACGAGGAAAGAACCGCCGGAGAGGGTATCGGGTTTCTACTGAGATAATCTACGTGTGGAATATATTTTCCCTTTCGGTATTCGACGGAAAAATTAAAAGATTGTAAGTAAAGCCACCAACGGGCGACACGCGGAGAAAGATCTTTTTTATTTTTTGTTAATTTTAAAGAATTGCAATCCGTTACTAGTTTAAACGAAATTCCTAACAAATATACACGGAAATATTTTATCGCATAGTAAGCAGCTAGCGTTTCAAGTTCAAACGAGTGATATTTACTTTCAACGCTCGTCGCTCGTTTCGAAAAGTAAGCAATAACTTTTAATTGTTTTTCTCGGCGTTGAAACAGAATTGCTCCAAATCCGATTGAACTGGCATCTGTATGCAATTCGGTCTCGAGGGCGGGGTCATAAATGGTTAGTAAGGGCCGTTTACTTAAAAAAGCACAAACGTAATTTTTTGCGATTTCCTGTTCCTCCCCCCAAACAAATTTTTCATTATGTTTTGTCAAGTTCGTAATACAGGCAGTGCGCGATGCAAATTCTGGAATAAATTTTCTGAAATACGATGCCAATCCCATGAACTGTCGTACGTGCCTCACGTTTGTTGGAGTGGGAGCATTTAAGAGTGCTTCTACTTTGGCTTTACCGGGACGCACACCCTCTTTAGAAATTTCCTGCCCTAAGTATAAAATTTGAGTCTCGAAGAACTTGCATTTTTTAATATTTAGGGAAAAGCCTGCTTTGGTTAAAGCGTTTAGAACGCGTTCTAACTTTTCCAACCCTTCTCTAACCGTTTTTGAGACGATTAGAACGTCATCCAAGTAAATTAAAGCGTCTGTATTTTTTAAGCTGCCCAAAGCATTACAAATCGCGCGCTGGAACACAGCTGGCGCGTTGGACAGGCCAAAGGGCACTCGCAGGTACTCATAATGCCCATCAGGTGTAACGAAAGCGGTTTTTTCGATGGAATTTTCCGCGACGGGGAGTTGATGGAAACCTGCGGCCATGTCTAAGATTGTAAAATAGGTCGACCGCCCTAACTGATCAATCTGATCATCGATACGCGGTAACGGGAACTTATCTTTGATAGTTATTTCGTTTAAAGCGCGGTAATCGACGCAAAGACGGCTACCTCCGTCTTTTTTGTGAACTAACAAGATAGGACTCGCAAACGGAGATTTACTCTCGCGAATAATTTTATTTCGTAATAAATCAGCGATTATTTCTTGAACCTTATTTCGTTCACACAGTGGCATGCGATAGGGGTTATAGCAAATGACTTTGTCGGTTTTCAATTTAATTTCTAATTCAGCGGTTGTTATTGCCGGAACTGCATTACCACTTGTGATATTCGCAGTAAATTTTGTTAAAAGTTCCAAAAGTGTTTTTAACTCTACGCCTTGTAATGGTGTTTTTATCGAATCGGCCTGGATTGTCATGTGACAAACCTTTTCTGGTTTCACCTGAGTTTCATCATTATCAACTAAACAGATTCGCGTTCCTTGTGCATCTGAACAGATTTTCATCCCCCGGTGAGCTAATAAATCCCGCCCCAAAATAGCATCTAAATTCATTACATTATCATCAACTACGTAAAATGAAATTTCAAATGCCGATCCTTCTCTTTGGATGATAAGTTTAGTTTTATTCTGTGTTGGGACTGCATGACCGCCTATACCTTTCAATACGGTAAAAGTTGGTTCTAATGAACAATGCAATTGCTTGACGATTCTAGTAGGAATAAGACTACAATCTGCGCCGGTATCGATCAAGCAGTTAATTTTCAAACCCTGAACCGTAAATGCAGTACAATAATTCTCATCTAACTTGACGCAAAAGAATCGAACATTTTGTGGATCAGACTTTTTCTCGCGTTTAAATTTTAAGAAACAACGTTCAGCGACATGACCTTCCCTGCCGCAAAACGAACACCGAACGTGAGATCGCGTTCTAATAAAATTTGTCTCTCTTCGTTCGTCGGGCGTTCTTTTCGGGCAGTCTCGACGAATATGACCGGGTTGAAGGCACTTATAACACGATATTTCTGCAGGGCTTGCAGTTGCAACAGTATCAAACCGTTTACGTTTTAGATTGCATGGCAATGACCCACTACGGTTCCCCATTTCATACTGACCTAATAGACTCAACAAATCTGAAATCTGGCTAATATTGCTGTTGAACGCAGCAGTTTTCACAGAAATATTCCTGATATCGCCAATAACAAGCTCTATTAACTGATCATCCGTCAAATTAAATTGCAAAGCTTTTAGCAAAACTATTTTGTTCCTGGCATACTCACAGTACGAGGTTGCATCGTCGCTAGAATAACGGCTGGCCTTTCTCAGTTTCTCGCTTAGGTTCTTCTTCGGCGGGTAGAGGCTTTCAAGCTCCGTCTTGAAGGCGTCCCAGGTTTTCTGAACCGGCTGCCAGGAGGAGAACCAAGTTTTGGCGTCACCGACGAGCCCACTCGCCGCCCGTGTTAGTTGCTCAAATTCTCCCCAATGGAATGTCGCGCCCAGTTGTTCCACTGCTTCGCACCATCTTCTGGCTCCATCGTCGGCCACCATGGGGTCGAATCTGGGAAGTTCGATCGAAGCATTGGAGCTGCTTCGGGCACCATCTCGGAGTTGTTTCACTGTTTCCGCCAACACCTGGGTTAATTCTTCCATCGTGCTGCTTTATCTCACAAACTCGATGATTGATTGTGGTTCTTCTAGTGGACCTATCCCACTTCTGATTTGAGCCAAAGTGGCTTAAATGTCTTTTAGACTAAAATAATACTTAGAAAGTTTTTCAAAATTTATTACGAATAAACTGTTCTTGAGAGTATTCTAAATAATAATGATCTCTGCGCCTTGTGGAGTACCAAGTTACGATTCCAAACATGCTGAAGTAAGCATGACATCACGGCACGTGGAGAACCGAAGCCTTTGTTCCCGGACTTCTTGGTCACCCGTGTCATATTACGTACAAAGTAGTAATTGCGTACGTTCCACAAATTGCGTACGCTCACATATATAACATCGGCCCATTTATTTCATTTAATATCAGTAATCAGTCATCATTGCCTAGAAGTGCAAGTGTGTGTAATTAGACAGTGACAGTTTGAATTTCAAGTAAAGATCAGTTTACCAGGAAATCATTAGTCCTCTGTGTTCATAGTGGTATTTTTAAACTACGGAGATTAGTATTGGAGTATGGAGAACTTACCGACACCATCGAAACGCCCAAAATTAGCGCCGTTCTCTGTTAATGAGAAAGTTTTAATATGGAATTGTTTCGATTCCATCAAGAATCAAAATTCCGATGCGACTGTGGATGAAACCGTCCGACAATTCTATTAGACGAATTCTTAAAAATGGGAATACGTCGAAAAGTGCACGCGTTCTTTTTCCGTAATGAACTTCCAGCTTTAAATGAAATTCTACTGTCTGTACAAGAAGACGAGGACTTCCCAAAAATGAGCCGAGGTTCATTATGGACAATTTCAAAGGATTTGGGATTTCGATGGAAGAAGTACAATAGAAAATCTATATTGATGGAAAGAGATGACATTGTAATGTGGAGAAGAAGTTACCTGCGCGATATTCGAAGCTTTCTGAGAAGGTTGGTCCACCGGTCTAAAGCCTTCGTTGGGTAAAAGACTACGGCTTATTGACGACCACATTGGAAGCCAGGATGGTTTCGTCGAAAGGGGAGAACTAATTTTTGAATCTAGTAATACAATAGACTACCATGAAGATATGATCCATATGACAAATTGGACGAACATCAAGCTGGTCCCAAAACAGGTACAATGGCCGGAGAGGATTAAGAAACACACTAACACCAACAGCTAGTTCTGCTCCGCGATCATAATAAGCCTTTCTACGAATTTTGAGTATAATTTGTGAGTGGTTAAGCACATCCTCCTCCTATTAGACTATCCAGGTAAAAACAACCCCTATGAAAAAATGCATTTTGCATTTTATCCGCCCTTTGGTCATAACTGTCATGTGTTGGATAAAGTATATTTCACTCTGGCAACTAACTACAAGCAAATTAATATGTATAGCGAAAAATGGCTACCCAGAACAAAGTGCAATAACCTGTTATTAATATAAAAATGGCGATGTGTGATATCGTAAGACTTTCTCATATGGGTGGACAAAATATTCATGACAACATTATCACCGTTTTATAAAACAAACTTAGTATTGGATATTAGCATTTTCTCTTATTAGTAAATAAACTCATGGACAAAATTAACGCACCACACACAACAATACTGAAATTAATATTGCAATAATATTTTCATTAAAGCTTATCATTAGGTAATGTCTAGTAGCTAGTAAATGAAATCAGCAAATCATGGCATTATTTCTAATAATTTTTTATTAAAGAACTTTTTTCTTGGAAACAACGCAAACAAGAAACGAACGAAAACAATAGAATTTTTAGACTTAAGCCGGACTCCCACTACTCGTGTATTTGGCAAGCATATGTGTTCTAAATACCCGGAAGACTGACGCTAGTATTCCGAATACGTTCTCAAGAATCCGCCGAGCACGAGACAACCGGTAATTGAAGATTCTTTCATCGCTGCCTGCTTCATGAAGTCCTTGGAATGGTTTTAACAAATAGGGCCCCAAAGCGAAAGCATCATCTGCGACGAAAACGTAAGGGAAAGTAGTTTGAGTATAATTGGGCAGAGTTTCATCTTCAGGTAACATCATGTCCATGAAGTTATTAGCCCCGCCATTTTCGATTTTCGGAATTTTTTTGCTGTGCTGACTTGTGCTACGTTTGTGCTGCGTTGTGCCGTAATTGATTTTTACATATGTCAAAAGTTCTCGGAGTTGTAGAAACTCGTTTTTGAAAAAAGGAAGTTAGCCCCGCCATATTTTTTTTTTCGAAAAATTTCTATTGTGCTAAGTTGTGCTCGGTTTGTGCTGCGTTGTGCCGCTTTTCTTTTTTTTACTGTAAATAAAAAAAATTAATAACAAATAAAAAAAAATTGTTAACAATTTGAAAAAAAATAATGGAATTACATCGGGGGTCATTTGTGCTGCGTCGTGCTGCTATTTTTTTTTCAAGGGTTCCAAAAATTAACGAAGATATGACAGTTTTTTTTTTCAACAATAGGAAGTTAGCCCAGTCATATTTTTTTTTTTCGAAAAATTTTTATTGTGCTGAGTTGTGTTCGGTTTGTGCTGAGTTGTGCCACTTTTCTTTTTTACTGTAAATTTATAAAAAAAAGTTAATAACAAATAAAAAAATTCGAACAAGAAATATGACGGGGCTAACTTCCCAATGAGCACATGAACGTTTTAGAAACGTCAAGGCAAGACGTTTAGGACGTTTTAAAAACGTCCAGGAAAGGTCCGTATAACGTTTTGAAAACGTTATGTTAAAAAAAGTTTTCAAAGCGCCCAAAAAGAACCATTTTTGGTTGGAAGCAGCCCATTATAGAACGTTTTATGAATATTTTTAAAACGTCCAGAAATGGTCAATTTTTAGATCGAAGCAGCCCATATCAGAACCTTTAATGGATGTTTTTAGAACGTCCTTAAAAGATCCATTTGAAAGGAAAATAAAAATGTATATTTACTCCGAAATGTATTTATAACTAATTGAAACCAATTAAATATACAAAATAAAAACCAACGTACCTAGCCAATAAAGGAACAAAAAAAATACAAAAATAACACAAATACGAAGATACAAAAAAATATGAAATTACAAGAGAAATGATACGCAAATACAAAAAAATTACTTACAAACACAAGATGATTAAATGAAACATACAAAACACACTTAATTTTAATATTTACAAAAAAGGACTTTTTGGAACGTTTTTAAAACGTCCCGTGGAGGACATTTTTAAGGCGAAATTGTACGGGACAGTTTAAAAACGTTTTTCCATTCAATTTCATCTTAATTATGTCACGCACGGGACGTTTTAAAAACGTCCAAAAAATGCCATGGACGTTTCGACTTAAAATGGACATTTATAGGACGTTTTTAAAACGTCCTGTGCTATTTGAGTTCCTATTGTTGAAAAAAACAAACTGTCATATCTTCGTTTATTTTTGGAACCTTTGAAAAAAAAAATAGCAGCACGACGCAGCACAAATGACCCCCGATGTAATTCCATAATTTTTTTTTCAAATTGTTAACAAATTTTTTTTATTTGTTATTAACTTTTTTTAAAAATTTACAGTAAAAAAAAAAAGAAAAGCGGCACAACGCAGCACAATCCGAGCACAACTTGGCACAATCAAAATTTTTCGAAAAAAAATATGGCGGGGCTAACTTACTTTTTCCAAAAACGAGTTTCTACAACTCCAAGAACTTTTGACATATGTAAAAATCAATTAGGGCACAACGCAGCACAAACGTAGCACAAGTCAGCACAGCAAAAAAAATTCCAAAAATCGAAAATGGCGGGGCTAACTTCATGGACATGGTAACATCAGACTGTTTCCTGCCCAAAACGGTATTGCGGAATACACCTCCGTCACTTATGCGGCCTTGGTATCCAACATCCATATATGTGAACATGTAATTTGCGTCCACAAGTGGCATCATAACAACACTGAAGCTGTGTTTGTAATTATGAAATTCTGATCCACTATTCATTGGGCTCTGAATCAGTATATGCTTCCCGTCTATAGCGCCCAAGCAATGAGGGAAATTCCACTTATCTTCGAATTCAATTGCAATTTTTTTCCATTCATTTGAATTTCTCGGCATCTGAAATAAATAAATAATAATAGGAAAATGAAGCCAGCATCATTAATGAATATAATCAGTTGATAGTTACGATTTGACTTGCAACTAAGTAGATGAAATGGGTGGTTAAAGAGTGTAATATAGTATACGGGATGGCCCAAATTCGACGCATATCATTGGAATCTCCTACAGTATACTACAGCTTCGTTTAATTTGTCGCAACGTTGCGTATTTTGGTGCTCACTAATATGCCGCCGAAAAAGTTGAAAGTTTGGGAATTTTGTTTTTATTTTTTTCTGACTTTCGGCTCGAATTTGGGCCATACTGTAGAGTAAATTTCTTTATTTTTAAGTTAAAAGCATGCTCAAAGGTAAAAAAATAATTTGTTCCATCTCAGAACTGGAAGGATAGCATGGATCAAGAGAAAACCGAACAAGATTCACTCACGGAATCTGCGTCAGTAAGTGGGGATGGTGGGACATACACTGACATACAGAGACATACAGACATGAGAGGAGAAGACAATACTGAAATAGAGGCAAACACGAATTCTCCATCTGCAAACAAGGAGGGTGGAATCAGAAAAAGCACTGACAGCAGTGAAAAGCATTCCAGGGTACCAGTTGGGGGTGCAAGGAAAAACAAAAGGAAGGCTGTGGAGATGGACGAGACTGAACGTCATACGGAAGAAGCCTATGAAATCATGAAACAATGTCAAAATACCGAACCACCCAAAACCACTCTCTGTACTGCCTATGGGCAATTTTATTAGTGGTTAAGAGACTCGAGTCGTTAAGCGAAGTGAATAGGCTTATTGTGATGAACGAGATTGATAATCTATTCTTCAGGGCAACAATGGGGAACATGAGATCTCACTATCAATCAGTATCTCCAGGACCAGCCTCCTCAGCATCTTTCTATTTGTCATCATCTGATGAAAATTTTCATACAACTCCGAATCTCACCTCTTTGCCACAAAATTCTGCAACTTCTATCCACCGACCGCCTCTTGATATATCCTTACCACAAGACAACTATACTGTACTATGACTTTTATCATGCTGTAACCTTATTTCTTAACAGTAAGTTGTAATCCTACTTTAACTGAATAAATAATGAAGAAATGTATGTTGTATACTTACTTTTATTTGATCGTTCAGAACGGTAATTAATGCATCGCAAACGTCGAAAACGCACCGGGATACAACTTGTGGTGAAAATTTAAAAAGGTATGACAAACTCACGAAACTGTCGCCACTAGCGAAGAATCTGAAA
The DNA here is from genome assembly GCA_946251905.1 of Cryptocephalus moraei. Lineage (NCBI taxonomy): Eukaryota > Metazoa > Arthropoda > Insecta > Coleoptera > Chrysomelidae > Cryptocephalus > Cryptocephalus moraei. Next base: position 714,965 of record OX276459.1, read on the forward strand.
GCAACGCATAACCTTTCCTGAACTGAAATTGCGTTTCTCAGATGAGTATCTTTTTTACGTATCATATGTCCTAGTTCATTCAGTAGAAATTCGAAGTCGGTATATGACATTCGGAGGAAATTCTCCAGTCTTCCTGACGGTTCTCGAATCAGGTCCTCTATCATAAGGGAGGCATTGTAGCTGCAAAAATGAAAATGTGACTTATGCATCAATTTTGAGAATGTAGAGCATGGTTTCTGCTATTTGTCGATCAGGACAGATAAATGTGTTAACTTACCTGTCTCAACTTCTGTTCAAAGAAGTCATCCACCATCTTCTTTTTCTTTTTGCTTTCTGGGCTTGATGAGCTTCAATTTTTCTCATATAGCAGCCACTCAATACCACAAACGCTGCTGCAGCGACACTGCGGCTATCCATGATCGAAATAAAATGAGCACTGATCGAGAAAATGGCCGAAAGGCAACAAAACCTGCTGTACTCGCCAAATACACAAATATTGGCGTACTTGCCAAATACAGGAGTAGTGGGAGCGCCATACTTGTCAAATTGACTTCGAAACTTGGTGTACTTGCCAAATACACAAATGTTTGTGTACTTGCCAAATACACGAGTAGTGGGAGTCCGCCTTTAGAGCTGTTCTAATATCGTGTATGTCATCCTCTACCCCTAATTACTTCCTCCATGCGTCTTGGCATACTGGAAATTAAATTTTGAACGATGTCGAGTCCTTTTTTAATATCGTCCCATAGATGCTCTATTGGGCTCATGTCAGGACTCTTGGCTGGCCGTTCCATGAAAAGAATAGCTATAACATTTAAGTAGCGAATAACCTGCCCAGCCATATGAGGACGAACATTGTCCTGCGTAAACAAGAAATTAGGTCCCACAATAGGAGCAAATGGCTTTATCTGGTCAACAATATATAATATTCCAGATAATAATCCGCATTCCTTGATCTACCACTTATGGGAACCAATTCTGTGCGGCCATCGAAACAGATACCTCCCCAAAACATCACAGAGCCACCACCAAACGGAACTCTTGGGGAGATATTGCAACTTACAAATCTCTCTCCTGGCCTTCTCCAGACACGTTCACGTCCATCAGAAGATTTAAGGGTAATTCTCGTTTCATCTGAGAATAAAACCCTCTTCCAATCATTACGAGTCCAAACTTGATGTTGTCTCGTGAAACGCAATCTTTGAATTTTGTGCTCTCTAGTGAGCAGGGGTTTCTTGGCCGGTTTTCTACTGTCTAATGAAGCTTCATTTTAGCGCCTTCTAATCGTTCGGGAAGATACAAGAAGATTTCGAGCAGCTACGAGCTCATTTTGTAGGATGGTACTAGTCGTTCTCCTATTTCTTAGAGCGGATTGTCTAAGAAAACGTCCATCTATTGGATTAGTACACCGTTTTCGCCTTTGTCCGGGCCTTCGTAAATGAGAACCTATCTCGTTAAATCGTCTAACCATGCGACTTATGCTGGAATGGTTTCTTCCTATCACATTAGCAACATGACGCACCGCATATCCCTCATCCAGCAAAGTTGATGTTCTTAGTGCCTCTTCCACTGACAAATTTGTTCTGCGATTCATTACTAAACTGGAGAACACTCGCACTTGCAGTACCAATAACAAAAAAAAATTGGTGGCTCAAAACAATTAGTCTCAATAAGCAAAAATTTCTGATCAGATTTTAAATCAATTTTCATCAAAAATGCTTTGCTTTGCAATTATACTTTTAAATCAAAACGCTTGTTGACAACAGTTACTTAAACTGTCAAAGTATACCTATCTAGAGCCTACTTGTAAGATTGCTAAACAACTGAAAATCATCATTATTTTGGAACAATACAAAATACATGTGGTTGTGCTTAATTTTTCCAGGACTTTATTTCTTTTGGTTGTTTGTTAGATCGGAAAGGTTTCTGAAATACAAATTATATACATTTAATATGTTAATTCAAGTATAAAGTTTCATGAAAATTTAAAAGCATTGTTAAAAAAATTGAAATATTGAAATTATTCATAAGTGCCCTTTAGGGAGATTTTAGAAAAAGGTTTCAAATAAAAGTTGCAGCTATTAGTTAGGTCAGTTTAAATCTAAAATTTGGTGAGAATCGGTATAGCCATTTTGGAGAAAATTGAAAAACAACTGAAAACTCACAAACGTATATCAGTCAAAATAACGATAACGGCAATCGATAAGCAAGGAATAGTAAAGTAAACGTACGAAGATTAAAAACAATTTTGAGCAGTTTTTGAGATGATCCAAAAAAACCTAAAACTTACGAGTAAAATGCGCTTTGCCCAACTCATTCAGATAAAATTTATGTGGTCTCGAGTTTTCACGAGACCCAGCCTACATACAAAATTTCAACTTTCCACTATAGTTTCTTATTTTTCAGAAACATGTTTTTCGAACCCAGGGGACTTCAAAACGTCCAGAAATGTCAATATCTCAAATGAAAATCATCACGATTACAATACTGTAACGTTTTTACTTTCTACTAAAATTAAACACTACGCGATTTGTCCTAATTTATTCATTTCTAACTGTAACACTTATCATTTATTTCATACACAGATGTTTATTTATTTAACGCGCGTCTCTCGTTCGTCGCCCCGAAATGTTTACACTCCGATTCTTCAACTGCCTCTCTCAGCTGTCGATCTCCCTTTTATGTCTAGCACCTCGCTTTCGAGAACATTCCAGATGGTTGCTGGAAAGTTCGGGTCGTTTCGGGAGAAGACTGTCGAATTCGAGGAACTCTTTGTCGCATCTAAGCTCCCGTCTCTCCTCGGCGTTTCGAATTCCGTCTGTTTGAACCGTCTAGAATTCTTCGTATTACGAATACGGCGAACTTGGGTAGCTCGAGGCGTGTTAATCTCGCGCCAAGCCGTTTCGTTACACTGCCCCCGCCTTAAAGATGTTTCGTCCCGAAACGTGTCTCTGACACCCTGCTGATGGAGTTCATCCACTTTTCCAAACCTCGTAGCGGAACTCCGCGGCAATTCCTCGCGACATTCACAGGTCCTTGGCAACGCAATGAGCCAGCGCATACTCAGCCGGTTTTCGAAGAGGTCCCATTGTCCTTCCCTAGTCACACCGAATCTGGAATTCCCGGTCCTACCATACACAGCCATAAGCTTTTCAAAGGAAGGCTTATCATCTTCGGGCCGTAGTTAGCGCACCTGTTGACCTTGGTCATGGTCTCCCTCAAAAGGCGCTAATCGATTGTAATGCTCGACCCTCGGCTTTCCATTCGGGACTTTGCTGATCCGGTAGAAGACGTTATGTATCTTTGTCTTTACCGTATACGGCCCTTCCCAGGCTTTCTGAAGCTTCGGTGATAACCCTCGTCTTCTTTGGGGGCAGTACAGCCACACCAGGTCTCCTTCTTCAGACATTCCGCTGTCCGCCCGAACGTCATAGCGATCCTTCATGCGGTCGCTGGCGACTTGAAGATTCGTCCGTACCATCTTGTGAACCTGGTCCATCTTTCTGCGCAGCTCGGTGACGTAGTCTTCTCCAGCCAGATCTTCTCCCGGTTTGCAACCGGTGTGAACCGGGTGACTGAGGGTGCACCGCCGTTGTCCTAGTTTTGCGAATTCCCAATTTTTCGCAAACTCCCTGGAACAGCTCGCTCTCGAAGTTACACCCCTGATCGGAATGCAATTCCAACGGTACTCCAAAGCGGCTCACTAGCTCCTTCACCAGGACATCTGCTGCTTGGCTGGGAATCGCGTAGGCCTCTACCCATTTCGTGAAGTAGTCCATCGCCACCAGGATGTACTTGTTGCCGCAATCGGTTTCAGGAAATGGCCCAGTAATGTCTAGGGCGATCCTCTCGAAAGGACTTCCCACATTGCTCTGTCTCATCGGGCCTTCGGCGGTGTGGTCCTTTGTTGGCTGAGCAAACTGTACACGTCCTACACCATTCGCGAACAGCCTCGGAGCAGCCCACCCAATAGAAACGCTCGCATACTTTCTGCAAGGTCTTCTTTACTTCCAGGTGGCCTCCCGAGGTTCCGTCATGGAGGTGACGTAGCATCTTCGCCACCTTGATCTTGGGCACGATGAGTTGGAATCGTTTTTCTGCTCCATTATCAGATTCGATCACCTTCTTGAGCAGTCCGTCCGGTATCACCAGGGAGTCCCACTGTGCCCAGTACGATTTCAGGGTCCTAGAGGATGGGGCCACTTCCTGCCATTCCGCCTGATGTCCTTCTTCATTCCACTTCAGGATCCGTTGAAGTTCAGGGTCGCCTTCCTGCGCCGCAGTCCGTCTGGTGACCAGTCCTCGTCGGTGACCGTCGTGCGGCAAGTAGAAGCCTGCTTTACTTCTGCCCGACTGCAATGGGAACATCCCTCCGGACACGGTCTCCTTGAAAGAGCGTCAGCATTACGGTGGCTGGTTCCTGTTCTGTGTTCGATGTCGAAGTCGTATTCCTGAAGACGCTCAATCCACCGAGCTACCTGGCCTTCCGGGTAATTGAAACGCAGGAGCCATCTGATCGCCTCGTGGTCCGTTCTCAACAGGAACTTCCTCCCGTATAGGTACTTGTAGAAATGTTCTACTAACTTCACGGCGGCTAACAGCACCCTCCTGGTGACATAGTAGTTACTTTCGGGCTTCGACAGGAGTTTACTGAAGTAGCCAAGGACCCGCTCCTGCCCATCTTGCAGTTGTGACAAAACACCTCCGATCCCGTCATTGCTTGCATCTGTATCCAAGATGAAGCGTCGCTCTTGGGTCGGGAACCCGAGAACAGGGGCATTTTTCAGGCGTTTTTTCAGGGCGTCGGAGGCTGCTTGCCATTCTTCATCCCAAAGGAAGGCTCGTTTTTCCTCGGTTAGTCGTGTCAGCGGCTTTGCGATGTCAGAGAACATTCGGACGTAACGATAGTAGTAAGTGCAAAGCCCCAGGAAACTCCGCAATTGATGCTTGTCCTTCGGTATTGGACATTCTTGGACTGCTCGCACTTTTTCAGAGTCCACCTTGACGCCGTTACTGCTGACCACGTGACCCAGATAATGTACTCTTGTTCTTTACACATGGCATTTCTTTGGGTTGAGCGTCAGGTTAGCCATTTGGAGTCTCTTGAAGACTTCCTCCAGGTTTGACAGGTGTTCATCAAACGTCCTCCCTACGACGATTATGTCATCTAGGTACACGAGGCACGTTTTCCAGGAGAACCCTCTGAGTATGTTCTCCATGAGCCTCTCGAAAGTAGCAGGCGCATTACACAACCCGATTGGCATTACGATGAATTGCCACAGTCTAGATCCTATTGTGAAAGCCGTCTTTTCCTTGTCTGCTGGGTCCATTTCCACCTGCCAGTAGCCACTCTTCAAGTCCAGAGTGGAAAACAACTTCGATCCAGCCGGAGTATCCAGGGTGTCGTCTATCCGGGGAAGAGGGTAGCTGTCTTTCTTCGTCACGTTGTTCAGTAGACTACGTACCAAGACTACGGCAGATGCCCAAGGACTGCTAGATGGCGCGATGACTCCCTCTTTCTCCATGTGAATAATATTCTCCGCTACCTCCCGCTCCGCCAACCTCCTTGCTGACTTGCAGATTGGTCTGGCGCCCCCCGTATCGATCTTGAAGAAGGTCCCTTTACAGACATGAAAATCGATCGGTATCGATGGAGTAGCTCAATAAGCCTCTTCTTCTCGGATCCAGCGAGAGAATCGCCGGCATCCACTAGTCCACTTTCGTGACTTGGCAGTCAGCGCTTTCCGTCACCTGGTGGATCAGTGACGTCACTGGTGAGCAGGTTCCCACTTTTGCATCCTTGCGGATGATAACTGGGTAGTCATTAATGTTAATGAGCCGGACGGGAATTTCATCACCCAGCGTCACCAAGGTCTTCCCTACTAGAACGCCTCGGCCCACCTCCACGTCGTGACTCCAAGGTCCAGTACGGCAGGATTCCCTTTTCCTGTGACGCCTTGAAGTCGGGTCACCACTATCGATTCGCTCCTACTCGGCAGGATCGTGTCTTCCGTCAGCCTTATCTGATGGACCGTCTTACCCTTGGTGTGCATGAAAATTTCCTCTGGGCCGACTTGTATCCCTTGTCGTTTCACATTGAGTGCGAAACCGCGGGTCTTCATGATGTCCATTCTCAAGTTGGCGTCCTCTTCGATGTCGGCAATCAGGACTCGGTGTGGCGAGAATCGTGCAGTGCTGATCTTGATCTCGACGTCAACTTCTCCGTGGACGGCGGCAGCTTCGCCCGTAGCCGTTCCAACCTCCACTTGGACTCCATCACTCTCCTCCCTCGCGTGTTCAGCAGGCCTGGCTTCAGGATCGTTTTGGATGCCCCGGTGTCTATCAGTAGGTGCTTCCTACCGTTCATTTCGCCATCCACGTACAGGCTGCCACCTTCAGTTCTCAGGGTAGCTATCCTGATGAGGGGGTCTTGGAACGGGTGTCGGGTCGGAGCTGCCCCCTTGGAGCCGACCCATTTTAGTTTTCCGATGTCTGGGCCGTTGTTGGCTTCTCCACCCTAGTGCGCTTGCAGTCCCTTCGGAGATGGCCAACCTCTTCACACCTCCAGCATTTCGCCGGTTCCCTTTTGTCTCCCTTCAGCAGTCCCTCGAGGGCATTGACAACCTGCTCCAAAGTGTCCTCCTTCCGTTAGGCTTCCGCGCATGCGGAGTCCAAGTAAAGGAGGCTTCCACTTCCCGCACGAAGAAAGACGTCGGCCGAAATGTGGCCCCATCCTCTAGGACCCTGAAATCTTACTGGGCACAGTTGGACTCCCTGGTGATACAGTATGGACTGCTCAAGAGGGTGCTCGAATCTGATAATGGCGCGGAAAGACGATTCCAACTCATCGTGCCCAAGATCAAGGTGGCGGAGGTGCTACGTCACCTCCATGACGGAACCTCGGGAGGCCACCTGGGAGTAAAGAAGACCTTGCAGAAAGTGTGCGTGCGTTTCTATTGGGAGGGCTGCTCCGAGGCTGTTCGCGAATGGTGTAGGATGTGTACAGTTTGCTCAGCCAGCAATGGACCACACCGCAAGCCGAGACAGAGCAATGTGGGAAGTCCTTTCGAGAGGATCGCCCTAGACATTACTGGGCCATTTCCTGAAACCGATTGCGGCAACAAGTACATCCTGGTGGCGATGGACTACTTCACTAAATGGGTAGAGGTCTACGCGATTCCCAACCAAGCCGTTACAACTGTCGCATATATCCTGGTGAAGGAGCTAGTGAGCCGCTTCGGAGTACCTTTGGAATTGCATCCCGACCAGGGGCGTAACTTCGAGAGCGAGCTGTTCCAGGGAGTTTGCGAAAAATTGGGAATTCGCAAAACTAGAACAACAGCGCTGCACCCTCAGTCCCACGGAATGATGGAGAGGATGAACCGCACCACCTCTCTCTCGAGAGGTAGAGACACCACCTCTCGAAGGTAGTGTCTCAACACCAACGAGACTGGGATCAACACCTACCATTTCTCCTGATGGCCATTCAGCCATTCAGCCATTAACGAGTCCACTGGCCAAACACCAGCAAGGGTACTGTTCCGGCGAGAGATGAGGCTTCCCTGCGATCTGAGCTTCGGTTGCAAACCGGGAGAAGATCTGGCTGGGGAAGACTACGTCACAGAGCTGCGTAGAAAGATGGACCAGGTCCACGAGATGGTACGGACGCATCTCCAAGTTGCTAGCGACCGCATGAAGGACCGCTATGACGTTCGGGCAGACAGCGGCATGTATGAAGGAGACCTGGTGTGGCCGTACAATCCGCAAAGAAGACGAGGGTTATCACCGAAGCTTCAGAAATCCTGGGAAGGGCCGCGTACGGTGAAGACAAAGATAAATGACGTCATCTACCGGATCAGCAAAGTCCCGAATGGAAAGCCGAGGGTCGTGCACTACAGTCGATTAGCACCTTTTGAGGGAGACCATGACCAAGATCAACAGGTGCGCCAACTATGGCCCCAAGAGGATGAGCCCTCCTTTGAAGAGTTTATGGCTGCGTATGGTGGACCGGGAAAGCCAGATTCGATGTGACCAAGGAAGAACAACGGGACCTCTTCGAAACACCGGCTTAGTATGCGCTGGCTCATTGCGTGGCCCAGGACCTGCGGATGTCCCGAGGAATTGCCGCGGAGTTCCGGACGAGGTTTGGCAAGCTGGACGAACTCCATCAGCAGGGACCGGCGGTCAGGCGGGCCATTAAGGAAGATGGATCACGACGTCCGCTCTTCGACCTGGTTACCAAGAGGAGGTCCTTTTACAAGCCCACCTATTTGGACCTGTGGGACGCGCTACATGTCCTCAGGGATACCCTACTTAGCGAAGATCTAACTAAGGTAGCTATTCCGAAACTGGCTTGCAGATTGGACGCCTTGGACTAGAGGGTCGTCAGGAATATGCTGGAGGTCTTAGTTCGATTCACGGGGGTAGACATTCTGGTGTGCTGTTGGAATCCTGAGAGGAGTCCCCACAAGAAGACCGTAGCATGTTATTTCCACCAAACCTCGCGATGCAGACAGGGGACCAACTATAGGTTTCTACATGGGCCTGTCAGAGACACGTTTTGGGACGAAACATCTTTAAGGCGGGGGCAGTGTAATGAAACGGCTTGCTGCGAGATAAACACGCCTGGAGCTACCCGAGTTCGCCGAATTCGGATCCCGGGAAAAGACGCATCGAACAGACGAGTCTTCTGACGCTTCGTTGCTATAACGGGTTCCTCGAAAATCGAATATTCCAGCAACTATCGTGAAAGTTCGAGAAGGTTTGAAGAATCGGAGCGTAAATATTCGGGCGAGAGGTCGCGCCTTAAATAAATAAACATCTGTGTGTGAAATAAATTATAAGTGTTGGAGTTAGAAATAAATTAATTGGGACAATTCGCGGAGTATTTTAGTTTTAGTAAATAGTCAAAACGTTACAATAACAAGGAATTGGGATTTAGAATAGTTACAAGAGATAACAAGGAATTGGGGTTAGGAATAGTAAGTTCATGGTAATACAGCTAGTAAAAATTCTAATATTTTTAGGTACCAAAAAACACAAATCTAATTGGTCCAGCGGTAGACTCCCTGGCTCCTTCTATAACGATTGCAGATTTTGCCGATGCTGTTGCAAGTACAAGTGCGGGTGTCAATTTAAAAGCAGGATTAGTTATTGAGCCTCCTCCTCTATTACCTATATCATCTCCAATGAAAAATATAACTAATAAAAGGGCAACCCTGTTTGAAGAGTCTGCAAAAAAGGGGTATTAAAAAAAGTACAGACAAAACTCAAAGATTTGTAAGTTTAAACAAAATGCATGTAGAAACATTGGATACCTTAAAAAACATTAATAAAGATACTACTAATATAATGGCATCTGCCTTGTCAGAAATAAGTGGCGCTATCAAAAGATATGTAAATTTTGTCATATCAAAAGAAAAAGAATATGATTTAGATTACTAATTTTAGTGGTAGCTTATTTTTGTTTTTGTTCAGAAAACGTTTATGGTTCATACTTACATTTTTGTTTTGTTTGAAATAACTAGTTTATTTTTTTAAGTGGTGTACAGATACTGTGAATTTTCTTAAACAAATATTACTAACTACTGTACTATATGTAGTACATTCCTTTAAAATGGGTAGGTTTTTTTTTTGTTTTTTGTATATGTAACATAAGAAAGAGGAAAGCAAATATCAAACATACCTATGCATCGTTCCACACTGTTTCTAGCTCTTGTCAGTGCGGTAGTATATCTTCCCTCAGGAGAATCAGGAGCAGCATTTCTGATTGATGGCGTCATAAGCCACGGCTCCTGCGGGTAACCACTATCTTCCATATATCTTCCCTTTGTATGTCTTCTACATGCTGCCGGACTGCAGAATTTTTCCAAATAAAGGAATCTAGGGTAGCTCCACCATAATTTGCTTTGAATTTTTCTTTGAATGATAGCCTTTTCGGTTAAAGCATAAATGTTCTGTTGGGTCTAAAATTGCGACATGGGTACCATCAACACACCCAATCACACCTGGAAACTTAAATTTTTCCATAACTTCACGTTGTTTGTCTTCTTTTTCTTCAGGGATTATTGGGAATCTTACCCAAATATCAGCAATCACTTCGAAGGCATCACAAACTTCAGATAATACTAAAAGTCTGTTGAGACATAGCAACTTGAACTTCATTCCCTACACTTCTTTGCTAAGAACCTTGTGCAAGAAATCTTAGAGCTCCTACAATTCTACTAACAATTGAAACCTTTGTATTTCTTTGACCCATATTCATGTGAGGTGTTAATTCCTCAATCAAATTTCGTACCAAGCCCTTACTTAAGCGAAAACATATTCTAAATTCATATTCAGGCAGTTTACACATTATTGTGGTCACGTAAATGTTTTCTTTCAAGTTGTAGAAGTTCATGTAGAACTTCATTGTAGAAGATTTCATTTTTGGCACTATTGCTCACAATCCATAAAATTAAGTCAGCTAGTAGTAAATATTATTTATTTATCTTTTCTACTTAATCTATTATTATTATTTAGCAGTTTTCAATACAAATGTAAAACGAAAGTATTTCAATAAATTTACAAACAAAACTAGCAGGTTAGAACAATGGATAAAACCAAGGTAACATGCGAAAATAATAGTCAGGAAAGAAAGAAATTGCAAAAAATTTACAGTAGATCTACATTTCATTCAAAGTTAATTAATTAATCAAAACCTTGGGAACACAACTTATAGCGCCGGAAATAGTGAGTCGAAATGTCTAGCCGTTTGTTGCAAGTATTGTGGGGCCGAATTACGGAATGGATGAAACGAAAATAATGGTAATAGGGCTAGTGATCGGGGTGTAGTCGCAGAACGATTACTCGAATTTGTTCTAACGATTTGTTACATAAATATTCGTGTATTTACTATTTTCCGGTAGTCGATTAAAAATAATATTCTTAAATTCTCTATTAAACAATATTTGGTATTTTTTTAAGTTCTTAAAAACTATTTAGTACTTACAGACGAACTATTTTGAATTAATTATACACAGGCAATTTACTTAAATGACCATGCCATTAATTTGCAAGGAAGTAAAAAAGAATTTCAATAGCAGAATTGAAGACCCTGGTGCAAAAAGGGATAAGTAACAATATGTAAATTTTTCAGGAGAGGCAAAAATAGTTTTTATTTTAAATTTAAACTTTTTGTTGGTCATGCAATGTGGCCAAACTAGTACAGCAGCTATATATGATTTAAACAGCATTATACAGCCAAATAACAATTCTATTAAGGAAAACAAATTTGTGTTACAATAATGGGATAAGTTTATAACTTTTTATAATGAAATTTAGAACAGGTGCAAAAAGGGGATAAGTTACAAAAAAGGGGATAAGTTACAATAAAACAATTTTCAATAGAAAAGCTTTATTATTAAATGTGAACCATGTCAACAATAAAAATGAATATAAACTAAATCAATATGCTAATAATTTTAACAGAAAGTCAAATGTTCCTTATAAGAATAGTTAATATTAGTATTAGCCAACCAAGTATTAAAGATTTCAAAAATATTTATTTTAATTTTTAAGAAATCAAAATAGCGTGATTAATGAATCACACTGAAAATCACCAGAGCTATGCGAGTCCGTGAGATTTGAATCAACATCTACCTCTGCTGATGTGATGTTGTCTGATTTTAGAGATTCATAGAAATGCATTACGTTTTTTTCCGACATATTCCTGGGCTAGCAACATGACATTTTGATATTTAGCATCTTTTCTTTTTAAGCATCGTAAAATAGCAGACTGACTGCATTCAACACCATCTAAATTTTTAGTGTATTTAAACACACGATATGTAGAAATAGTTATCACCGGACTCATGCTCGCCAATTAAATTATTTTCAGATTCACTTGAATTTGAAGGCAGAAACTCACTCCCTGAACTTTGAAATGGTTCATCCTCACTGCTTGAACTCACAATGTGCTTTTAATTATTATAAATATCACAATATTTTACCACACCACACGTTTTAACACAATGTGTATGTTCAATGTTCATCGGTTGTAAACAAACAGACAGGTGTAGGAATGGGACGGGTTTAGACATATAAGAATATGGAACAAAATTTGGTGCAAAAACGGGATAAGTTACACAAATCTTATCCCGTTATTGCACCAGACCATGTAGGGGGATATGTAGTTTGCTATCATAATTTAGTATCTATTGCCCGCACGTATCCCATACTTGCACCAGGCAAGAAGCGTACATTTTAAAAGTTAAATATGGAGCTATCTCACTTTTGCAGAATTATGCATTTTCTTACGCCAGGGTCTTCAGTTAGAGAGAGAGAGAGAGAGAGAGAGAGAGAGAGAGAGAGAGAGAGAGCGCTAGCTTTATGAATACTGGACGGATTGTAAAACGTCAGTGTGAAGACTATGCTTTTTTCCCGACTTAAGGCCAGTCACAACCTCGGCAGCGGGCAGTAAACACAGCCCCGGATCTATTCACCGGGGGAGGCAGAATCCCTGCGGGCCCCCCTCGGCTCGGATGGTGTTGTGGTCCTGTGGGAAGTTGCTTGCGTCCCTGCGCTGATCGGGCTCGCCTCGCTAGGAGGCATATCTCCACCAGTCGCAGAAGTGTGCAGACCCGGACGCTATCTGTGTTTAAGATGTACCTGTTTTCCTTCGGTGGTACCCTACGTCTCCCCCTCCAGTGCGAACACTAATTAGGGAGTTCGGAAACCACGTCGCCAGTGTCTACCTCACGGGCTCACTTCCTTAGTACTCCCGTGTTGTCCCCCTTACCTTCCATTTTTATCCTAGACCCGCTGTGCCTTCCAGATTATATTGCCCTGTCCCGCATCTCCAGGTTACCCAGGTCTAAGATACTTTTTGGCGCATCAGAGAGGTGGTTTACTCATATCCAACTTTCCATATCCTGGCATCTGTGATCATGTGTCCCATTACATTTGTGGGCGTCCATGGACCTTGAATGGTTTATCTCAAATTCCCGGTGTGGTGCTTCCAAATCGGGCAACGGGACACGGTGTATTCTAGTGTATCTACTTGTCCACATATACACCGGTCATCGTCTGTTTTTCCGATTCTGAAGGTGCAGCCCCAAAATGACCCCTGCCCAGTAACGTATTACACCCACCAGTGGTTGTTGAACCTGAACTACTTCACCGTTGACTATAGTGTCAAAACTTCCTGGGCGTGTATAAATATTCCTGGTTGTCTCTCTTCTCTTTAAGAAATTGTGTAATAATATGCAAGACAGTGTAACTAGTTTAGCCTGTTCCGGTTGAAGTGCCATAGGTTTTTTAAATATCCTAAATACTGATGATAATACACCGAAAACGTTCTCCACAATGGCACGTGAACTAGATAATCGACAATTGAAAGTTTGTTGTAAAGAATCACTGTCGTGATTCTATGAATAAGGCTTCATCACATAAGTATTTAATGCAAATGCTCCATCATCAAGGAATATATTAGGCACATCTATTGTTTTCCCAGGAAGTGGACAGTCAGGTGGTAAATTTAAATCTCCTGTCATCATTTTCGTCCAAAGAATACTATTTTCAAATACTCCTCCATCACTAATTCGTCCTGGAGCAACGATATCGGCATATATGAAATTGTAATTACTATCAACTAAAGCTAATAGTACAATGCTAAATGTTTTCTTATAAAATTGTAATATTGAGAGCCACTACCAATTGAACTTTCCAACACAATGTGTTTACCGTCGAATGCACCAACACAATGTGGGAAGTTTCCTCCAAATCCTTCTTCTACTGCTAGCCATTCTTCTGAAGTCTGCGGCATCTAGAAAGAAATAAAATGTCTCCTATTAACAATGCTTTCAATGAAGTTGATTGCATTATTAACATTACAGGAGCTTAATTCAGTTTTGCATATTTTATTATAATTAATTTTATCATTCCAGGCATCCACCCTTCATCTTGAGGAGCAACTCCAGAATGAAACTGAAGAGCTTTGGATCACTGATAATGAAACGCAAGAGTCAACGCAAGCTGATCAGGATACGCAACTCAATAGAAGTAGTAGATCACGAGAACATGCTGTACCTCCTACTAAGTGCGAAAAGTGGTGAAAAGCATCTGAAATTGATAACGCAAGGAACCAAATAAAACAAACATGTGCAACACTCAATAATGTAATGAGTCAAAAGAAAGAACCAGACGATTGCGATCTGTATGGACAGCTACCAAAAAAATTATGAAACTAGTCCATTCACGAAAGGTATCTTCTTATGTACGATATCGATGGGCTTCTTTTGCAAAAATCATGACATCTCCCAGCTCATTTTCTATTTCTCCTGCGCCATCTTCTATCAACCAACCAAGATGCTCCAGTTTCTACTTCTCCGAATGAATCATCTTCTACCGCTTCTATAACTTAATGTCATCACAGTCTCCACTACAAGTTGATATTCCCAGACAACCGTCTTTTATTTAAATACTGTTTTAAATCCCTGTTTTAAGACCTTGTGAACTTTAAACGGCGCGGATATTTTGTTATTTAATTTGATCCCACATTCTAAGTTTCTATGTAGTATTTTTATGTTTCTGATGTACTACGAGTATTTGGTGTTGTTAGTCTCATATAGTGTTTTAAACGATTTAATACTTGGTATGGTATCATACGCCTTTTCCAAATCAATTAATACGAGATGTGTAATCAAATTCCTTTCCGAACTTACTTCTTTTAGTTATAGAGTGCTAATATTGCCTAGGCCCTAAACCGCATTGCTTTTCAATTTCTTCAAAGTCGCATTCTATTCTTCTTTTTAGTGTTCGGCTATACAGTCTTCATGTAGATCTGGTTACCATTCTGCCTCCATAGTTAGAGCATATATTTTTATTCATTTTTTTAAGTATGGAGCAGAGATATCCTATTTAACGTCAACCCTTTTTAAAAGGCACTTGTTATATACTTCCAACAGTTTCTCTGGCGATATGTCCGGTTCCTGCTTCACCAAATCTATTAGAATACTCCCTGGTCCAGCTGCTTTCCCATTCTTCATGTATTTTAGGACAATTTTTAGTTCTGTTACACTGATTTCGTGATTTCCTCCTGTGGTATTGATGTTATAAACTGAGGCCTACCTTCTGTCAGTAATATTTGGTAATAGTTTTCCCATTCATTCATTTTTATTAATGTGATGTGATTATTGTATTTGTTGTCTTTTCTAAGATTTCTTATAGTTTTCCGTATCTCCGACACTCTCGTGGCGCTCAAATATCGATTGCTTTGTTCACACCTTTCTTCCCAGAATTCCTTTTTGCCTTTTTGGACTTCAACTACCTCACGCAGCTCCTGATGGGATATGGCGCCTTTAGAGCATATTAACATTGCTTCAGGCTAAATGACGACGATTCCTGCACCGCATGCCATTCAGTCCAGGAGGACGTAAAGCATGTTTTCGTTGACTGCCCGCGCTTCGAGGAGGATCGGGGACTCTGCAGCGGCACCTTCGACATCAGCTTTTCTCAGAGAGCATCGTTGACAAAATGTTGTCCAGCGAGACCACGTAGAACGAAGCGTCCAGCTTCGTGTTGAAGTCATACGGTAGCTCCGAAGGGTGCAGAAATTGGGAAGAGGTCAACACGTGGCCTATAAGAGAAAGGCGACTAGCCGTCCTGGGTGCGCGTAGCCGCCAGTCTGCCCCCCCCCCCCCCCGAAGTAATGCTTGACTGCGGACTGAGGTCCCGCGGGTTGGTGGGGCGAAGTGGGAGGTAGCTTCAGTGGGTATACCTGGGAGTCCCGTATCCCATACACACCTTGGAACGCGAGTTCCAAGTTGTTAAAACTTACTTAATTGTTAAAGGCCTAAAAAAGATTTCCACATACTCAAACGAACAAAAAACGAACGCGCGCGCACACACACACACACACACACACACACA
The DNA here is from genome assembly GCA_946251905.1 of Cryptocephalus moraei. Lineage (NCBI taxonomy): Eukaryota > Metazoa > Arthropoda > Insecta > Coleoptera > Chrysomelidae > Cryptocephalus > Cryptocephalus moraei. The sequence goes on from OX276459.1 coordinate 730,874, forward strand.
CACACACACACACACACACACACACACACACACACACACACACACACACACACACACACACACACACACACACACACACACACACACACACACACACACACACACACACACGCACACAAACCTGCGTTATATCTGTATGTATCTAAAGTTGGCGGACCACCCTCTCAGGCCGGCAAAACAAAATAGTGGAGATTTTGTGTCTTTTTTGTAGCTTTTTTGTAGCGAGAAAACGAATTTTGTAGCTTTTGAATAGCCGGAGCTACAAAAGGTGGGCTAACTTAATATTAAGTTAGCGGCCACCGCTATAACTCATACACGGAATGTAATAGGATGCTCTGGTTTGCGCAGGAATTTGTGTCTTTAGAAGTACTTGAAAGTCACTGGGCCAAAAAATTTTTTGGCCACATTTGGCCAATTTTGGCCAAAAATGACAAGATGTTCAATCATCACTCGCGGTTCAATCTCATGATATAGTAGCGATCTTAAAAATCATTCGGCATTGAAAACCCTCTGTTACTTGGCCGAAAAAGCGGGCAAAAATTGCCAGAAATGGCCAAAAATTGGAAAACTACTTATTTCAGCCAAAACATGGGAAATCCTGTATATACGTTGACAGGTCGAACAGGTGGTACACAGAGAGCTCAGAAAAGCTAGCAGGGGTCAATAAAAATACCCAGAAATGGCCAAAAATTCAAAACTGACTTATTTCGGCCAAAACGGGCTAAATCCTGTATATAACTGAATTGTTAGAAAATGCGGGCCATGGGATTTCCAGCAACAATGTGGAGGATTAAGGAGACTCTGTTAGACACTAAAAGCCACTTTGCACAGCGGGCCTGTGGAGCTACAAATTCTAAAAGGACTTATTTGGGATAAAACGTGCTAAATGCTGTATATACTTCAACAGTTCGAAAATGTGGGTCCCGGAATTTTCAGACACACTGTCGAAGGATCCAATGGATCCTTCTAGCAACTGGAATTCATCTGAAACTGCGGGCCTGTGGAGCTATAAATTTAAAAATGACTTATTTCGGCCAAAACGTTATAACTCCTGTATATACTTCGACAGTTCTAAAATGTGGGCCAGGAATTTTTAGACACACTGTCTAAGGAACCAATAGATCCCATTACGGTGGCTAGAAGGATCTATTGGATCCTTAGACAGTGTGTCTAAAAATTCCGGGGCACACATTTCAGAACTGTCGAAGTATATACCGGAGTTATCACGTTTTGGCCGAAATAAGTCATTTTTGAATTTGTAGCTCCACAGGCCCGCAGTTTCAGGTGAATTCCGGTGACCAGAAGGATCCATTGGATCGTTAGACAGTGTGTCTGAAAATTCCGGGGCCCACGTTTTCGAACTGTTGAAGTATATACAGGATTTATCACGTTTTGGCCGAAATTAGTAATTTTAGAATTTGTAGCTCCACAGGCCCGCAGTTTCAGGTGAAATCCGGTGGCAAGAAGGATCAATTGTATCGTTAGACAGTGTGTCTAAAAGTTCCGGGGCCCACATTTTCGAACTGTCGAAGTATATACAGGAATTATCACGTTTTGGCCGAAATAAGTCATTTTAGAATTTGTTAAGTTATTATTATTATTATAATATTAAGTTAGCCCACCTTTTGTAGCTCCGGCTATTCAAAAGCTACAAAATTCGTTTTCTCGCTACAAAAATGATACAAAATCTCCATTATTTTGTTTTGCCGGCCTGAGAGGGTGATCCGCCAACTTTATATACATTATATCTGTAGCTAAAAGTTCAGACGTAGAATATTTCAAAATACAACACTTGGTATAAACGAACTGGTCCTTATATGTGTATTTGGAATTTATCTTTAGTGAAAAATTTGTGCCATATTGTAGCACATTATAGAATTTTAGACAATACACCGTATTTATTTGACACATCGCACATGTATAGTGCAATCCGCTTATATTTTTAATCATATAAATATCTGGAATATAAAAGCACCAAGTTTGTTTTTATCGAGTACCGTAAAATACAAGAATTTTAGTACTGCAAATCGTTTACACGTTACACGAACCAGTACTTAATCTAACCAGTTCATTTATATTCCTGCTATTACGCCCCGACGACAAGCGATATGGCTATTATTTCCTTTCAATTATTACGTAATTCGATTGTAGTTGTGAAGACTCTTAGATACTACCTGTAGCTGTACTAGATGTAGTCTTCAGAACTACAGCTGTTTCCCCCCATCTTTGAGTATGGACTTCTACACCAAGACGTAATTCGACCCCTGAAGACCATACTTGTAAGAAATAACTGGGCATTTTTCTCATTACTTCCCGGTCTATTAGTTTGAATAGTCACTTTGCTATTTAAATTTCAGACATTACCATAACTACGATTATCACAACAATAGAAGCAAATACGAAATAATTGACATTTGCCATTTTCTAACTTTGTATGGACATATATTGGAACATTCCGAGTTACAGTAACCTAGACCTGCTTATCTCAATATCATTGCATGATAAAAAATAGTTCAAAATCTGGAGATAAATAAAATTTATAGCCACATACGAAAAATTGATTGTTAAGCGTTATGGTTTTAGATAAGGTTTCAGAAATGTCTCCAAACACCGAAGATGCCTCAAAGGAAATTGTTATCACAGGTAAGATAGTAGAACTGCATTAATTTAAAATTAAAAAGTATAAAACTAATTGCAAATGAAATTTTCACAATGGTAAATGAAATACAAGGTTACTTTGTAATACAACAAACTTTTTTGGTATTTTAATTGAGAAGTTTCTCTTTTGAAGTAATTACACATTCATGTTGAATTCATCATCGTTTATTGTACAGGCATGTCTGGAACATTCCCCTCTTCGTGTAATATCAGCGAGTTTCAATCCAAATTGTTTAATAAGACTAACATGATCACACCTAATCATCGAATAAAACTGAAATGTCCGGAGTTACCCAAATTTGCTGGAGTGCTTCCGGATCTATCAAGTTTTGATGCAGGATTCTTCGGTAAGTAACATACCAAATTTAATCACATCATTAAATCCTCACACCACACACCACTTCGTCTACTCAACTCTTACCTTCTGAAACAGCTTTAATACAAAAACCTCTTGTTGAGATTAAAACGTCTCTTTTTGGAGCCTGTAAATTCAAATGTGAACAATAGATATAACAATATATAACAATATACGTTAAGTAATTTTAAAGGATAAAAATCTGTTACCTCAATTGTATTTTTAATTACAAAACATATACCACAGGATTATAAAACATTATATTACTCATTAGAAGCATGGTATCCAAAATTGACCTGCTACATGGAAAAAGTGTATTTTAGGGATTGTACGGTGTAAAACTATAATTTTTCCTATGCAACTCTCTGGAGATTATGACTAAAAAAAGGTATACTTTTGTTTATTTTAAAAAGAGCAGCAATTTTCCGAAAAACTGGTGCCGAAAGCTTTGATGAATTATTAAAAAATTTTAAACTATTACAAAACGTAGCACAAATTTTAAGGGGGTAAAACGGTTTCGGAGATTTGAAACATTTTGCTTTTACAACACTTTTTGTACAAAATCTAAAAAAGAGGGAATGCCATTTATGAACATATATGTCACCAGACTTTCAAATAGATCAGGAGCCGTTGTGATTTTTGTGGCATCTTCTAGTGTAGCCTTCTTTTGGAAGAAGTGGCCGCTTTTGCTACATAATTATTATTGTAAAACGAGATATAGGGCTTTAAAAAGTCTTGAAAATAAGACATTTACGGCCCTCAATACGTGTGCAAAATTTCAGCACGATTTGACTGTTACTTTTCGAGATCTTGTAATTGTTTTCCCAGAGAGCACGTTTTTAAAGTAAAATTTTTCAGGATACAGCTAAATTACACAGACATAAAAGTCATAGTTGTATTATTAGAGGCATCTCCATATATATATATATATATATATATATATATATATATATATATGGTTGAGTTTTTTAAGAGTTGAGACAGAACAGGAATTAATAATTACGCTCCATGGTTTGACACCCATGAGTAGCAATTCTATAAAATCAAACATCACTGAATTCATAGCATTAATGTGAAGTGTTCTCTTTGTTCCTGTATCACTTATCAATTATTTGTTTCCATGGGTTTTGTCAAATAATTTTTGAAATATCTTTGTAACGTCTTGGAACAAATAACCTGCCTCTTCCACTCCAATATTGAATTTTTACAATACACAACTTAAGAAAGCATCAGGGAAATACAATGTAAGGTCGAGGTCGTCATTGACTCTCACAAGCCCTTAGTGGTAGTAGGGGTTGGGGGAATCAGGGATGACTTCTAACAGTTTCTATCGACTTTACAGACCAGTTTTCGGTGAGAGCGATAACTATACATATACAATATCACCCTTCCTGTATTTCCTTAAATCTAAATATGTGTTTCTGAGTAAGTTTCACAATATTGCTTTGTCAACTTTTTAGACCAATAATTGTTAAGAGTTGAGACAGAACAGGAATTAATAATTACGCTCCATGGTTTGGCACCCATGAGTAGCAATTCTATAAAATCAAACATCACTGAATTCATAGCATTAATGTGAAGTGTTCTCTTTGTTCCTGTATCACTTATCAATTATTTGTTTCCATGGGTTTTGTCAAATAATTTTTGAAATATCTTTGTAACGTCTCTGAACACATAACCTGCCTCTTCCACTCCAATATTGAATTTTTTTCTGGATCTGATGTGTTATATAGTTTTAACAGCAATATCGTTTTCTGTAAGTATATAATTTTCATCTTTGTATAATTTTTAACAAACATACCATGTTCACAGTTGCAGTTGATAAAGACAATAAACATTGTCGAAAGCTCCTGTATTAAAGGAATAAGAGTGTTCTTTTAAAAAAAGTCCCAAGATAAGGCTGCATCCCCGTTACTATTTAGTTCATTAACTAATTCAGCCGTGACTACAAAGTTATATATATATATATATATATAAATTATTATTAATTATATATTAACAAAAAAATATATATCATAGCTTACCGAAGGTGAAGTTTTTCTATTAAAAAATCTCTGCATCTATTCCGAAATAACAATTTCTTGTTTAAGTGCGACACACATTTGTCGAACCACAAAGAAATTTTGACGATGCTTTTCTTTAGGTATAAGTTTTTTATAAGGTATTTTTATGTATACTTCTTCCGTCTCAACCCACAACGAAAGTCGAAAGCCAGGACGAAATGATAAGAACCATAGAATCGACTAAAGATATTCGTTAGGACGAATTTCTGGATGAACCATGTTGAGTGAAGGAAGTTTTTTTGTGTTCCGTGCTGTGTTGCTTCATGTGTCATTCCCATTACTCCAATATTTGGTGATATATTATTATAAGAACCACAGATAAGAACTATGGACCTTACCAACCATTCTGGTAAGATTTTGTATGCCCTGTAGTGCCACGACAGACAAGAGACGAGATTGAGTAAAGACGTTTTCAGGGTGGATGTCTTCCCTTTATACACCTTTATACCATTATACGATCATAAGAAAGAGACATAAAGAAAACATCTATAATAAGTTCTGAGAGATCTGTTCAGTTCAGACTTGTCCTGTCACAACAAGTCTCGACAGAACAATTCAGCATGGAACAGAATTTCACTTAGTGTAGATTGAGGGAGGAGAGATACAGGAGAGGATTGTCAATTTTTGGAACACAGGCCCGGAGCTGGGTTAATACGCCACTTGGATTATCCACTCTGGTGAGGTTTCGTGCCGTTTATCTTGTCACGACAAATGAGCATAAAGAAACCCCTCAAGGGCGAAAAATTTCTTTTTGAGTATTGATTTATGTTATTCATCTATTAATAGGGAAGTTTCCTCCACCCTTTTTTTCGTGTTTCTCCTTTGTTCCTCAAGGTGTAGGATGTATGCGTATGAAGTGTTTAAGTTTTGAATATCGGTTTTCCTATTAATCGGTTTGTCTTGATTATGAAAATAAGTCATTTCTATGGAGGTACATTTGTAGTTTTTTTTTCTAGCCAGAATTTCGGTGTTCTCAAAATCTATTAAGTGTCCTTCCTGTGGTGCATGTTTTGAAAGGACACAGGAATCTGACCGTAATCTAATCGCTTTTGTGTGACACGATTCTGGTTTTGAGAGGACGTGAAGTGTGGCCTACATAGTAGGAATGACAGCCCAGATATTCAACGCTACAAATAACTCCTGATACATCCCATTTATTAAATGGGTTTTTTAATAGTCGTTGGTTCAAAACATTGTCAGTAACGTTGGGGTTATCTAGTATCGTAAATATTAATTTATCTAAGTCTGAGAAAACCGTTTTCCAACATTAGAGTGTGTATTCTTCGCAGGCTGTTAGTCTTCAACGTATCGTGGCAAATTCGATTAATGCGTGTTTTCAATGCTACAGCTAAATTCGTTTTCATATGTTGTTAATGATATGAAGTGTAGTTAATATATCTTTCTGAGCTTATAGGTTTCTGGTACCAGTCCAGTATGATTTTATTTTCAGGGTTCCTTATTACTAACGTGGCAAGGAACGTTATGTCTCTTTCTTTTTTCAATTGTGAATTGAATTAATGGATTATAACTACTGAAAACATCTAGAATCTCTTGTGATTTTCCACTGGAGGCCACACAGATTATATCCTCTACATATTTTTGACGTGATATACGTCTTATAAATCGGTGTGCGGGCTACTTACACTTCGCAGAAAACATTGTAACGTTACGCCAGACCCATGCGTGCGAGCGAGAGTGAGAGCGAGAACAATAGACAGAGATGAACCTTAGCGTTTGCCTTGCGACCCATCTATCTCTCTTCCACTACAGCGTCCGAGTGAAAGAGAAACCGGCACCACACAACCAATTAGAGCCATGCGGGAGTGAGATGACGCATCTATCTCCCTTCCACTCCGTCGGCGGTGACGGCGACAGCTCACAGCTGGACGTTAGCGGTATTGCCGACTATTAGTTATAAAGTTATCTGAATATATACTGCGCATACCATTGCTTATTACTATTACAATAACAATTGCGGCAATAAAGTGTGGCGTATGAATACCTACACTTTCGCTTACGGCAGCTGTTCACCGGTGAGCATAAGGTCGTGAGTCGGATTCAGAAACTTGTGATATAATCTGTAAGAGAGACTTAGTTGGGCGCCACCCAGGGTCACTGGGAACGGTATTACAGTGTGATGTGGGGTTGTTCAATAAAACACATAATCCTATCAATTATTCTATTAACAACTAACTAAGACCAAAAGGGCGTGGCAAATGCAACATCAGATCACCAGACGGTGAAAGTACAACAAATAATGAGAGAGGTGGGATAATCGGTGACTTCCCGTTTAGCAACGTGACATATAACTTACGTATCAAATAAACTGATATATAGTAGAGTGAAATATAACCTAGTGCATAGTAGAATGAAATATTACCTAATACATAATAGAATGAGGTATGACCTAATACATAGAATGAAATATAACTTAACCTGTTATAACGTGAGAAATACCTCAAATAGTCACAGCACATAAAGGAAGGGAACAACTTAGCTTACAATAGTGCACTTCTCGTAGATAAATAAATGAGGGAAAATATCTCCCACTAATTGAATAAAAGAAAGGTATGACCTAACAATAAAGAAAGGTACGACCTGATAATAAAGCAAGGTACGACCTGCTAATAAAGAAAGGTACGACCTGATAATTACTCGACCGCTTAGCTCGGTGACGATAGTTCTCGGTAGACTCGGGAAGGTGGTTCGTGCCAGAAGGTAACTTTCGACCAGGCGAAGTGGTGTCCGGTTCCAACGGAAAATCTCTGCAGCTCGATCGGTATACGGGACAGGGACGAGCCTCGGGCTGGAATACTGGATCAGGATCCGGCTCCTTGAGTCAGAATCCGAACGTGGAATGCGAACTCGAAATCCGGGACTCGAAATTAAAACCCTCGAGATGAGGGTTAGGTACACACGTGTATCCAACACACGGACGGTAGCGGCACGAAACTGATAAAGAAACGATAACTGCCTCAACCAGGTATAGCCGTCGAAACGCTCCAGTCAAACGAAAATCCTTTAGGGGCCTCGATGGGCGAAGATACCGTCAAGATAGCCTAGGACGATGATAACGCCATTCTCCTCAAGACGCCACCGCCAGAGAGAGAGAGAGAGAGAGAGCGCGAGAGAGAGAGGGCGCACGTCCTACTTCACAGACAGTCCGGGATACCAACCTCGAAACACACGGGACACCGCATGGAACGCGAGGAAAAATGGACGTGTTCGAAGCGCAGGAAATGAACACGCTACAAAAGTATTTAATTCTTGCATTCTAAGAGTTCGATTAGCTATATAATCTCATATATTTGTTCTTGAATGGGTCAACGAGTGCAGTAATAATAGGTTATGTTACGATTTCGACTAAAACACTATGATGAATGATATAAATGATCGTGTAAAAAGTCGACTGCTTTCATTTTTTAGTATTCAATGAAAACAATTATCCTGCCCAGCAATTCATGTAAGCTTCAAGATTAATGTTCAACTTCACACATGCCATAGCAATGTGTCTAAAATGACCAGCTGGACCGGCCAACCGCAGTGCGAAAAAACCTTCTATGATAATTTAGTGATAATAATTCTATTCAATTCATAAACATATGCCATTTTTCATCAACGTTTTCTTATGACGTTATCACGTAAAATTATCGTCCGTGAACCGACTTTACAGACATCCCAAATTTTTTGAAGAATAGTAAGTTGAATGACAGTTTTCTTAGAACTGCCTCTAAGAGGTCGTCCATTACATGTTGAGCAATTACCGGGCTGATTTTTAATCTCATAGGAATTCATAATATTTGTTTGTAAAATAGGTTTTGGAAACATGTGGTCGTGAACGCGAAATTAATTAAATTTAAGAAATTGTCTTTTGAAACGTTGCAATGTTCACTGATGTAATAACGAAACTACATACAAACTTACATTCGGTAAGCTATGATGTAACCTTTTGTTAATATATAATTTATAATAGTTTATATATAGAAATATATATATATATATATATATATATATATAAAGTTATAATTATTTAATTTTATATAAATTTATTGATTATATATATATATAAGAGAAAATTCACGTCTTACCCGTCTAATTCTGTTAAGAAACGGTAACCACCGACACGTGTTTCTGCTTGTTAGCTTCTTCAGGGTGGTATAACCAAGTTTTGAATTTTTTTCCAAGTGTCAAACATCGTTGTCATTCAAAACTTGGTTATACCACCCTGAGGAAACTAACAAGCAGAAACACGTGTCGGTGGTTACCGTTTCTTAACGGAATTAGACGGGTATGCCGTGAATTTTCTCTTGTACATTTGTTCCGTCGTTAATTTCACTGCTAAATATAGCAACGATAAGTCACGGCTGACTTATTTAACCAACAAATTAATTTTGCAACGGGGATGCAGCCAATTCCGGGCGAAATTTAAAGGAAACTCTTTTGTCCTTAGTTCAGGAGCTTTCGACAACGTTTATTGTCTTTTTTAACTGATACAGCAAAATATTGTATAGGTGACTTATTATGTAAGTGCTACTTAAAAATATACTTACGGAAGGTGAGAATATGACAAGAAATGGCAATATCACACATCTGTACAGTGAGCTATATAATATAACGTTTTTACTTCGCGAAAATTACTACACGACACGAGTTGTCTTACTTAATTTATTTTAACCACTTAACACTCTAATTTACCTGTACAATTACACTTAGCACTTATCTACTAATACTTAATCTAATTTATCTTATCTCACTTACTATTAAGTAACTATTTAATTTATATTACACACTGTTTATTTATCTTACGGCCGGGCTGGCCGACATCTGTCGACTAGTCTCCCTACCCCTGTTTACGTCTACCGTCAACTGTTCGTATCGCTCTCCGACCGGCTATTTATTTAGTCGCATTTGAGTTCCAGAAACTTCGAGGCATTCCTGTCCTTTCGGGGACCTTCTCGAATATTTTACGGTTTTCCACGAAATCCATCTGTTCGCCGAATTCCAGAAAGATCTCGTCCTAACTCGAAGACTCGGTGACTTCGGAGAAATCTATCAGTTCCCCGAATCTACCTTGTTTGGAATTTCTTTGAAGAGACTCATTCCAACGGGCGCTTATCTTTATGGCAGGCTATTTCGTCACACGGCCTCCGCCTTAAAGACGTTTCGTCTCGAAACGTGTCCTTACTGTAAGAACCTATGGCTGGTTCCCTTCAGTAGCATGCACGGCTTGAACAGCTCCACGTTGCCGAAGACGTTCATCGGCACGACCCCGCTCTCAACCGTCGGCGGGTCGTAGTCCATGGTCTGCCACGGGCCGAATATTTCGAACATCAGACGTCACCATCTTGTTCGACAACTCATTATACCTCGGCCTCGCATTGACCACTTTGTAGGGCTTCTCTCCCGACTTCACTACGCGGGCCCTCTTCGTCCAGATGTCGCGCTACTTGCACCCGCACATGCTGTTCCCCGGGTAGATCGGCACGGACTTCACTTAACCCAACAGCGCCTGGCACGGCAGGTAGATCACTTCGAACCTCAACAGGTGCCTACGTAGGGCATACAACGGGTGGTCTTCGAAGTCCAACACAATTGCGCAGCTCCGGTCGAGCTGAATCACCTGTCGTCCTCCTCCCCATCCATGACAGTGTCCCTGCTCCTGCAACGGCGTAGCGTCTCCACCCACCATTTCGGATCGACGTGCAGCTTCCTCGTTGCAGTACCGGAGTTCTTGCAGTAGCGCACCATGACGTCCTTGATGGCGTCGTCGCTATCCCAAGCGACGACATACGTCCCCAGATGGGCCGCCCAGCTGTAGATCACGTTGAAGCAGCGCACCTGCGCCTTGACGACCTCGAAGGAGGTCCACCGCTCTTCCGCCTCGAGGAAAACTTGGGCCCACATGTCGCGCCCCGTCTTCTTCTGCGTCTTCGAGTCGTCGCTCGTCATGATCCTCGCCGGCACCCTCCGTTTCACCTTCGGCCTGAACTCGTCCTCAAATGTCCGGGAATTCCGCTCTTTCAACTCCCCAAAGTCGATCCCGGAACTCTTCGTCTTCCTCTTCGATGGGTTTTCCTCGTCGTCTTCGCCTTCTCCGTCGTCTTCGCCTTCTCCGTCGAGCTGGGGCACCTTCGCCGTCTTCCCGTTGACTTTGGAAGAATCCTACTGGGAGCGCTCTTCTTAACGGCATTATAGGGCTACTCTCTTTCTTGTCGTCGGTGGTGTCAGTACGGGTCGGCTTCGCCATTTTAAAGTCAAAGAGTTAAGCTATTTGTTATAAAAATTGGAAAGTATTAAACTTCAACATCGAGTTTGGTGATGTTTCAAATATGCAGATCGACTGAAGACGGCTCGGAGTCAGTGGTGGGGGAAACTTGAAATCTGCGAGTTCAAGAAATGCAGTGGTAACTTCAAAGCAGCATGTAATTAATAGATATCTCTGGCCATTATTAACCGATTTTGATGATTCTTTTTTGATTTGTGGTACCTCTTCGAGTACATTACAAATATGCAATCTGTAAATCAATTACCTTTTAAATGAACAAAGTAATTTGTTTGAACATTTTTTTCAATTTTCATTTTAAATATTTGCAGTATTTTTGAATGTTATTACTAACGGAAAACATAGTAATCAGTTACGTGCACCCCAAAAAACTAAATCACTATATAAATAAAGCAGCGTGTTTAAACGTTTTCCCAAATTGTTTGATGAAGTTTTTTCCCTTTCTTTTCTTAAATAATTTTTCTTTCATAATTGTTGTATTGCATGTAATAAACAAGTAATAACAATATTTTATTATACATAACAATAATTCTCGGATAATAATAAAGTTAATAATAATAATAATTTCGCGAAACTGACACTTCACGATTGATGTTTATTTTATGGCCAGTATTACCGTTACAGTATAGTATAAGTTTAATTGCAAAGGGAATAGACCGAAATTTTTTGTAAGTCAGTCGCAGAAGATAATTTTCAATAGTTTACTGAATTACAATTTTCATGATTACGAGTGTATTAATCAATACTGAATACCAATGGAATCAGACAGAGCAAGTGAACAAAGGTATGTAAATTATTTGTTAACTTTCATTTGGTAAATCTTTCTTAAACTCAATAATTTTTAAAAACAGTAAAAAATAGGAAAAATTAATAGCTATTTAATTGATACAAGTGTGAAAAGTGCATGTTTAAGGAACGCGTTTCAACGTTTACAGAACGAGCGTAGCGAGGAGATTATTATTAGACGGAAGCCGCGAGAGTAAACAAGCGAAATAGCGAAAGCGAGAGCGTATAAATAAATTAATAATCAAGAGTAATATAAATTAATATTAGGAAATAGTTAAGTGTGTTATATAAATTAATTAATTTAGTAATAGTGTAAATAAATTAAGTAGTGTCTAGTGTACACGTAGTATTAGTGTAAATAGATTAGAAAATAAACGTTACAATAACATACTTTTCTAGTTCACATGAATCTGGGGCAGTTGAATTTTTTGTACAAAGTTATTGTAATTAATTATAAGGTTTTTATAAAAATAATACAAATTTTTGTTTTTAAATAAAACACTTTTACTAATAAATAAGCAAACAAAAAATTTTTACCTACCTAACGAAATAATTTTTATAAAAATGTTTAAACACATTACTTTATTTATATAGCATTTTTTTGGGTGCACACAAGTCATTTCTATGTTTTCCGTTAGTAATGAATTTCAAAAATAATGCAAATATTTAAAATGAAAATTAGAAAAGGTTTAAACAAATTACTTTGTTCATTTAAAAGGTAATTAATTAACAGATAGCATATTTGTAATGTACTCGTGGAGGTACCACAAATTAAAAAAAAATCATTAAAATCGGTTAATAATTGCCAGAGATATCTATCTATTAATTACTTGCTGCTTCTATTTGAAGTTACCGCTTCATTACTTGAGCTCGCAGAATTCAAGTTTCCCCCACCACTGACTCCGAGCCGTCTTCAGTCGAGCTGCATATTTGAAGCTTCACCAAACTCGATATTGAAGTTCAATACTTTCCAATTTTTTTAACTAAAATAGCTTAACTCTTTGCCTTTAAAATTGCGTTAGCTTAAGTTTCTTAATTATTATAAACAAATTAACTGTGATTTTCACAAAAAATGGCTGACTTTGCCCTAAATTGATTTCGGACAATTTTTTTTGTTTTAAAATAAAAGTAAAAATGCCAGCTTTTCAAATATGTATAAATCATTTCGCTGTAAATAATATCAATAAAGGTATTCTAATTGTTTATACACTGAAAATCACAATGTTTTTGTGATGATTTTTAGCAATAGTGATAATTATTGTTTCGATATTAAACAATTAAGTTTGATGAAATAACTCTTCTTCTTCTTTTCGGTAGGTACCCGTAGAATTATTCTATAATCAATATTGTGCGCAAGAAAGTTATATTAACCCTTATATATTTAGTGATATAAGAAAATAGGGTACACTTAAAATTTATTAAACTAATTGCAAGTATAATTTATGTAATGTAAGTACTTTCCTTTAATGATTCAGGTGTTCACCACAAGCAAGCGGAGTGTTCTGATCCGACAAATAGGATATTAATCGAAAAAGTGGTCGAAGCCATTTTAGATGCCGGCCTTCATCCTTCTGATTTACAAGGTACCAACACAGGAGTCTTTGTGGCTAGTTTCATTAACGAATCCGATGCCTACTCTATCGATTCGGACTTCATTACTTCCGAAACATTATCTTGGACTGGGTAAGTTATAAGGAACCCTTCTTTATTACATCACAACTAAAACAAAACCACTTTTACCGATATTTTACGGATTTACTTATACCGATTTTACTTTCAATTGTGTATGATACGAATTTAAAGAGAAACTAATGTTAACTTTTTCAGTATGAGAAGATATATGCAGTCTAATCAAGTTAGTTACGCTTTGAAGTTAAAAGGACCGTCGTTAGTAGTAGATTCTGCGTGCAGCAGTATCCTATTTGCATTAGAGGACGCCTTTGTCGCAATTAAATCGGGAGAGATGGATGCTGCCATCGTTATTGGTGCACATTTGTGCTTGGATCCGAATATGATGATAGAGTTTGTGAGGTATTAGAACCATGCATGTTTCCCAAAGACAGTGGAGATAAAACAGATTTTATATAATTAATAACAGAAAATTACTAACTAACGTCACACATTAAGTACAACTGTTCAAATACCCCAGTCCCTGACGAAATATTTTATGAAGCCATCGTAATGACTAACAGGGTAGTTTGGCGAACTCCAAGTAAAGTAGAAAATATAAAGAAAAAGTAATGAATGTAAGTGCTAGTGTGAAAACCTAACCAATCTGAAGATTGCCTAGTTAAGTTACTAAATATTAGACTAGCTATTACTAACCAGTTAATTATGGGCTAGCTCACATTACAAGCTAAATTGTAAGAAGAAATACCTCAGTATCTGACGAATTGTTTCACTGAATTATACCAATTACGGAGAGATAAGGTTAATCAGCCATTAATCAAATAAAAAGTGTAAACAAATAAATTTGATTTATAACCAGAGTGATTAGTTAGTTAATCTAGAGGGTGACTAGTTAAACTACACTCATTAACTGAATACTTTATACTAATATTCATACCAGCATATATTATAACATACATAACTAATAGTATATTACTATGGTAAATACTGACTAACTCACATCACATGCTAGATTTCAACTAAAAAAATACCACACTTTCGGTCGAACTACTTTATTGGCATCTTGCAATTAGAAACTTTTTAGTTCTGTTATGTCGATGAGCCCACCTGAATAGCCTGGAACTTTTCATCGGATATGCCATACCCCGGCTCGAACGATGTTATGCTGAAGTCAGCCCTTCTGCAGTCTTTAGACTAGCCACGATGGGGAGGGAACGCACTTTTCTGTAAAAGCTTGCTTCCTCCCGGTTACTATCATATTTCAGAATCCTTAGAACCCTAAAGATATTCGCCGTATTATTGCTCCCTGTGTCCCCTACAGGTCTTACTTGATTAAGAGTTTGGGATGTACTACGTTCCTTTTGATATTTCGCTTAAGTTTGAATCGCTTAACTCCTCAATTATTTTTCCTTCAGGATCTTAGCCACTAGAGCAAGTACTGTCTTCCAAAGAGGTGGATCTCAAATTATTACCTACTGCAATAAATTGTTTCATTCATGTGCAGATATGACCGCTCGTATTTGGGCCCCGCAGTCGTTGCCGTACGGTATGCACTCACTACACGGAGCAGGGTCCTCCTTTGCACTCTATTAATTGCTAAGCTTATTTTTCCTATTTTAGCGCTGATCGATAGAATGGGGCAGAGTACAACAGCGCAGAGTGGATTATTCTCACTAGCACTAACCTCTTCTTGATATCTTGACTCCAACGTTAGACATGAACCTTGACGGGGCACCGATGCGTTTGTTTTTAATGTGGTGGCTAAACATCAATCCATCGTCTGAGGAACCCCTATGTACTCTATTTAGGAAATCATGGACAGTGTATAGTTCAACAATTTATATATAAATCCATTTTCTTTCTTCGGTCCCATTGTTTTTATAATTTGATTTTTTTGGGTCAGAAGCACGAGTTCTGTAGCCCCATACAGCCACTCTACCAAACGATACTTTTATCAATGTAGCTAATCTGACACCATCGCCACCTGGAGTTAGCGGAGCTAAATCATCAGCGTATTTCATGTTTTCACAAATGCATTCTCAAAATCTGTACCAACCTACCCATCAAGAATTGTTCATTTATGCCAATCAGGTAGTGGGGAAATATGGTCTCTTATTAATTTACATATTGTGCGCTTCCAATGTGCTACATTGAATGCGTCTCTAATATCCAACGAAATCACGACGACCAAATTCGATACGAATGTCGTTTAGTGGATGTTTTTTCTACTAACAATATTAACGGCTTTCCTATTATTGCAGCCGCAAAGCGTTGTCAAATTTGAATCAAATTTTAATGGTACTTTCAAGTACTTTCAACAGCGTAAGAATGTCCTCCATCTTTGTAATTAACACTACGTCAAAACATTTAATTCAAAATAGCGTAGAACTAAAATAAACAATGGTCAGTGAGTTCATGGAACGATATGTATTGGTAAATTCATTGTTATAAAGATAAAAATAGTACGGCAAAACATAAAATGTGAAATATTGAATCTGAAATCATTACAAAATATTGTAAAGTAAATGCATCTATTTTCAGATTAGGAGTAGTGAATATGGATGGCAACTGTAAAGTTTTCGACAGAAAAGCCGACGGTTACGTTAGATCCGAAGCAATTGGTGTTTTAATACTTCAGAGAGCTAAAGATGCCAAACGAATTTACAGTTCGATTGTCCACATTAAGACAAACAGTGACGGTTTCAAGGAAAACGGGATCACCTTTCCATCGAGCACATCCCAAGAAAATTTACTTAGAGAATTTTACGGAGAATGTGGGATAGAACCGGACGAATTAAATTTTTATGAAGCTCATGGAACAGGTACAAATTCATTGTTAATGTTTTTATTTTCTACTCAGCTTATACCAATTTAACCAATGAACAGCCGAGCTAGCTACGTCTATCCAGGTTTTATTGTCTTACATTTTTTAACAACAACATGCGTTCAGTATTTTTGCACTTATTCGTACCAGCTCATGTGTTCCTTGATCCAACAGAATTATCCAAACAGTACATAGGTCTATGCGCAAAACTAAGAGAGCATTAGCCATATTTCCAGTTAAAATTTTGTTGGGGTGACCAACTTGCACGCGCCGAACGCGAAATATCCAAGAACCCTTAATTGACCGCACTAAACCGCCACCCCCACTATTCTATTTGCTGGTGTGTCGTATGTGTAGTGACTCAAAAATTTGGTTCGCCTGACAACCAGAAGGTAATGACATAATTATCGCCACTAAGTTATATTTGTTGTATTGTATTATTTATAAGCTGTATTGTTCAACTTCAGAGTTAATAATAATTACTAATAATAACCATATTTAATCTTCAGAGTTATACCCAATCCAAAGATATGAAATTTGGATTTTGACCTTTTTTTGAAATTTGGAAAATTACGAAATTTCAAAACATAATATTGCAGGCAACATGTGCCCAACCGACCACCGACAACGATGCCCTTTTAGTACGCTCATAGCCAGCAAGGGGGAAGTATGTCGATGGTCGTATTACGGTATTACGTAGAGGGTAAGGGTATCGCCTCCTAAATTCGGGAAGAAATGAATGTTTTTGACCTTTAGTAATAAAGATGTATTGAAAATGAAGTTCGGCCGGTTTCTATTACTTGGCACGCCTCAAGAAACAAAACGAAACCGATAACATATACTGGATATTTTGGTTGAAAGCCAGTTCCGTTACTTGGTGTATAATTAGTGAATTACTAAATCCATGCGTTGTTTACAATACTTGTAAATTTGAATGCAATATAAATGTACCACAATTCAAAAAATACACTGCTTATAATAATAATTTTATTTAAGGTACCAGGGTGGGTGATCCTGAAGAATGCCGGGCTATAGATAATATCATAGCAAAAGCGAGAACGAAACGTTTGCTAATAGGCTCAGTGAAGTCGAATATGGGTCATTCTGAACCAGCAGCAGGTTTATCTTCGATTGTAAAGGTTCGTATAAATTTGTAAAGCTCAACTCAAGATATATTTATTTTGTTCAATGTCTGTTATTTACAGCCATCATTTCATGTTAATTTAAATACTACAAAATGTTTTCAGTGTCACATTGCATTCGAATCGGGATACTTTCCACCAAATATTAACTACACTGAACCCAAAGATGAAATCATTGGTCTAATCGAGAACAGACTCCAAGTTGTTACAGAAAAAACCCCTTTTGAAGACGACACTGGATTGATAGGTGAGATAGATAAACACTGATAGATTAAACTGCGTACTTATAGATGTCTGTTTCTAGTTACTTTTTTTCTAATAGAAGGAGCTGATCAATAACAGCGTCCCAGTAAGATTTGTGAGAATGATGCTGAAAATTGCCCCTCCCTCTCTCCTTCGCCGTTATTTTAACAGTCTTGGGCCAAATACCGTCAATTTCTTAAAATTTCCTTCCACCTCTTGGCTGCCATTCTAAATTCGTCCGACATGGTTTCTGAGAGGTTAGCGTGGGTAGGGTTATAAGTTATAAGTAAGGCCCGGATTTTATGCAACAAGAAATAGACGAAATATGCGCATATACAGACAGTTTCTAAAGAGTCGCACGGTGGGATCAACATAAGTGCGAGAGAAAGGCCATATATTTCTCGTTAGCGAAACAGAGAACGACCCCCTGCGATGTTGCTAGCTCGCGGAACATTACAGTCATCCGCTCCGCACACTGTACCGCACACATCCGAAAGTGTGAAGCGATACACGCGCTGACTTGGACTGCGTGCTCGGCCGGCAACGTTGCAAAACTTCTCTCTCCGTCACGCCAACGAACTACTGCTGGCTTCTCTCTTGCTCCCGCTGGTTTCCCATCAAGCGTTTCGATAGGAAAGCTCCGTATATGCGCTGAAATTACTTAAAATATGCAGTCATATGCAACATATGCAAAAAATATGTGAAATATGGTGATAATAAAGAGCATCTCCGCAATTGCAGTTTCCGCCAATTCAAAAACAATATTTTTAATAGAAACGTAATTTTTAGTATAAAACTTTACGGCATATAACCAAGTTCCACCTAGTAAGAACAGGTTGTGGAGGTAATGGCAACTCGAGAAATCGTTCTTTATATAATTTATAAATATTGCATTCTCATTTCGTACTTGTCTATTGATCCCCTAAATTACCTTGGTTTCGAGAACCAACGAGCAATTCCAGGTGTAGTCATCTCGTAGCATATGTAGTGGTGGTCCGACGTGCTTAGTTATCTAACACTCGCCCCATGGTTCGTGTAGCTCTGGGTTACTGCATTAATATCTATATAAGACACGGTGTTAATACGTTCATCTTGTAACGTTTTTACTATTTACTAAAACTAAACACTACACTATTTGTCCTAATTTATTTATTTCTTACACGACACTTATAAACTTAACTTAACAATCCCTTAACTTAATTTATATTCGCACACACAAATGTTTATTTATTTAACGCGCGCGGTCTCTCGCCCGAATATTTACGTTCCGATTCTTCAACTGCCTCGGCCTTGGGTCCGGCATTCCTTATAAACGCAGGTAGAAGCCTTCTAGACGTTTGCTGGAATATTCCCGAAGTTTCGGGAGATGATTCTAGAATTCGCGGAACTTGTTATCGCGTCGAACCTTCTCATCTCTTCTCGTCAGCTTCGAACCGTCCTTCTCGGGATCGCAATTCGGCGAACTTGGATATCTTCCGGCGTGTTTATCTCGCGGCGAGCCGTTTCGTTACACTGCCCCCGCCTTAAAGATGTTTCGTCCCGAAACGTGTCTCTGACAGGCCCATGTAGAAACCTACAGTTTGTCCCCTGTCTGCACCGCGAGGTTTGGTGGAAATAGCATGCTACGGTCTTCTTGTGGGGACTTCTCTTAGGATTCCAACAGCACACCAAAATGTCTACCCCGGTGAAGCGAAATAATACTCCAGCATATTCCTGACGACCCTCCAGACCAAGGCGTCCAATCCACAAGCCAGTTTCGGGATAGCTAACTAAGTTAGATCTCCGCTAAGTAGGGTATCCCTGAGGTCATGTAGTGCGTCCAACAGGTCCAAATAGGTGGGCTTGTGAAAGGACCTCCTCTTGGTAACCAGGTAGAAGAGCGGCCGTCGTGATCCATCTTCCTTAATCCTCAGCGCTCGCCGGACGGCCGGTCCCTGCTGATGGAGTTCGTCCAGTTTGCCAAACCTCGTCCGGAACTCCGCGGCAATTCCTCGGGACATCCACAGGTCCTGGGCCACACAATGAGCCAGCGCATACTCAGCCGGAGTTTCGAAGAGGTCTCGTTGCTTTTCCCTGGTCAGACCGAATCGGGCCTTTGAGGTCCCAACAAACGCAGCCATAAACTCTTCAAAGGAGGGCTCATCCTCTGGGGGCCGTAGTTGGCGCACCTGTTGATCTTGGTCATTGTCTCCCTCAAAAGGCGCTAATCGGTTGTAATGCACGACCCTGGGCTTCCCATTCGGAACATTGCTGATTCGGTAGATGACGTCATTTATTTTTGTCTTCACTGTATATGGCCCTTCCCAAGCTTTCTGAAGCTTCAGTGATAACCCTCGTCTCCTTTGTGGGTTGTACAGCCACACCAGGTCTCCTTCTTCATATATGCCGCTGTCAGCCCGAACGTCATAGTGATCCTTCATGCGGTCGCTGGCGACTTGAAGATTCGTCCGTACCATGTCGTGAATCTGGTCCATCTTTCTGCGCAGCTCGGTAACGTAGTCTTCCCCAGCCAGATCTTCTCCCGGTTTGCAACCGAAGCTCAGATCGCAGGAAATCCTCATCTCCCGTCCGAACAGTACCCTTGCTGGTGTTTGGCCGGTGGACTCGTTAATGGCAGACCGGTAGGCCATCAGGAAAAAGGGGGATGTTGATCCCAGTCTCGTTTGTGTTGAGACACTACCTTCGAGAGGTACTTGCCCATGGTGCGGTTCATCCTCTCCACCATTCCATCGGACTGAGGGTGCAGCGCCGTTGTCCTAGTCTTGCGAATTCCCAATTTTTCGCAAATTCCCTGGAACAGCTCGCTCTCGAAGTTACGCCCCTGGTCGGAATGCAATTCCAACGGTACTCCGAAGCGGCTCCCTAGCTCCTTCACCAGGACATCTGCGACAGTTGTGGCGGCTTGGTTGGGAATTGCGTAGGCCTCTACCCATTTCGTGAAGTAGTCCATCGCCACCAAGATGTACTTGTTGCCGCAATCGGTTTCAGGAAATGGTCCAGCAATGTCTAGGGCGATCCTCTCGAAAGGAGTCCCCACATTGTACTGTCTCATCGGGGCTTTCGGTTTGCGGTGCGGTCCATTGCTGGCGGAGCAAACTGTACACTTTCTGCACCATTCGCGAACAGCCTCAAAGCAGCCTCGTATTCCAGGACCATCGAGAGGGCTTCCAATGTGCTCTTGGGACGCAACAGCCGTACCGCCTGCTGCATCTCCACATCCCTCAAGCCGTCGATGAAGGTCGAGACCGCGAGACTCTCCGTCATGGACTCCGCCGCTTCCGGGTAGGCGAATCTGACTAGTATCGCGATGTCGGCTTCGAACTCCCGAAGGCTCTCTCCCTGCTTTTGTCCTCGGTTCTTCATTCGGGATTGGTAGACCTGCCCCAGGTGTGCCTGCCCGTACCGCCTTTCCAGCCTTTGGACGAGTAGTTCGAAGTTGACCAGCTCCCCCTCTGGAACAGTCTGCAGCACGTCGGGGGCGTTTTCTCGGAGGGCGACCGTCAGAGCCACTGCCTTGTCCCTTGGCGCCCAGTTGTTGGTTTTCGCCGCTGCCTCGAACTGCCGGAGGTAGTTCTCCCAGGGTATTTCCCCGTCGAAGGTAGTCGGCTTCACTCGATGACTCGCAGTAGGAACTGCCTCGATCCTGGTTACCTCCTCGATCCTGGTTACCTCCTCCGAGTCGTTAAACGGGTTACCTGAACTGGACATGTTTTGCCGACTGGGCTGGAAATGCATGGATTCTAATCGGGTCCCCAATTCTCGCAGTTGGTTCTCCAGTTCCAGTCGTTGGATTTTCTCGGCTCGAAGCAGAAAATTCCAGGGTCGTCTTCATTGTTGATTAAACATTCCTCCAAACGTTTCTGTAGCACCGTTTTGGACCCTGTCGTTTCGAGTTCTCTATCTTCCAACTCACGTTTGAGGTCCGTCACTTTTAAATCGCGTAATTTCTTTATTGTTCTTGATTTATTTCACTAATTAATCCGCACTCTGACACCACTGTAACGTTTTTACTATTGACTAAAACTAAACACTACACTATTTGTCCCAATTAATTTATTTCTTACACGACACTTATAAACTTAGCTTAACAATCCCTTAACTTAATTTATATTCGCACACACAAATGTTTATTTATTTATCGCTCGCGGTCTCTAGCCCGAATATTTACGTTCCGATTCTTCAACTGCCTCCGCCTTGGGTCCGGCATTCCTTATAAACGCAGATAGAAGCCTTCTAGACGTTTGCTGGAATATTCCCGAAGTTTCGAGAGATGATTCTAGAATTCGCGGAACTTGTTATCGTGTCGAACCTTCTCGTCTCTTCTCGTCGGCTTCGAAACGTCCTTCTCGGGATCGCAATTCGGCGAACTTGGGTTTACCTCGCGGCGAGCCGTTTCGTTACAATGCTAATGTTTCTTACCGGTATTTAGGGTGGATAGTCCAAGCCTGACCTGCGTTTCCTAAGGTCTCTTCCCCCCTACTGTCCATTTTATCTGAACCCCATGTACAAAGATTTCGCATCGAAATCCCCAGCCCCATTAGTCTTTTTCTCCTCATTACATAGTCCTCTAAAGCGTTTAGGAGTATATTATGCTCATCTTCTGAGTTTATCCTTGTCTATCCCATTGTCTTTGACCATCTCGAGGTTAACGTCATTATCAAAAGGGAAACGAATCATTTATACGATTTATAAGTTTACGAAAGTATTCCCTCTCATTTTCTGCATGCATAGCTGTTTGGGTTCTTATTACTTACGTGAGTTACAATAAGATAAAAGAATGAATGAGAAAAGCTGGAACAAATTAAAGTCTCGGTTTGCGTCTGTGCTCCCTTGCTCCGACATAAAAACCCTTCCGGTTGAAGGTAAAAGTCAGAAAAAGTAGTTTTATTGACATCAAATGTACAAATGGTTGATATACAGGACAACACATGACAGTTTACAATATTACAACGTTGTTTAATCTTTTTTTCGACTTAACGCACTACTTCAGGGCGGGCAATAAAAACCCCCCCGGATACATTCACCGGGGGGCGGGGTCCTGCGTCGCGTGCCCCGGCTCGGACGGTGGATGGTCCAGTCGAAACAGTGGGTAAGGAATGACCTTACAATGGGATATAGCTCCGCTCCCTGTCCTTGGGCGTTCCTGACCCAGGGATATAGAATGCCGGTTGATGTTAGCACGGCGATTGCCCTCTTGTCTCCCGATCCCTACGTCCCCCATCCTGGACACTCCAGATTAGGGGTTCAAAATCAGGTACCTCCCCTATTGTTATCTTCGGAACTTCCCAACATCTACTGCCGTGTGGTCAGCTATGAGGCCGCCGGAGGGTCCGTGTCTGGAGCTAAGGTTGCCCTAATGTCTCCATCCTAGAGGTCTCTTCTGGGGTATTCCTGTGCTATGGGAGATTTGTTGTCTCTGTTGTATCCATCTTAGAGGTCTCTTCTGGAGTATTCCTGTTCTTTGGGAGTGTTATTGTCTCTCTTGTGTCCACCTTAAAGCTCGGGCCATCTCAGTGGCCATGGGTCCTGCAGGTGAAGCAAAATACAGGATACCGGCATTCCCTCACCCAGTGCCCCTCTTTGCCGCATCTTCTGCAAGAATCTGGCGGGACTGCGTTCTCTTTTCGACACTGATTTGTCTTATGTCTCATGCTCTAGCATCTTAAGCATCTTTCCAGTTCAGGCCTGGGGCGGATCCTGCACAAGGATCATCCCACCCAGATTTTCCTTAGGGATTCCACCGTAGGCACTGCCTCCCGAGAAATTCGGACAGTAACGGCCCTCATATTTCCCCAGAACGACCAAAGCTGGCCGGCCTCGCATCCCGGCCGTGTGTTTTCTTCTACCGCATGCTGCACTTCCTCCTTCGTGACCGAGGTATCCAAGTCGTAAAGATGGTATACACGTTTTCTCCTTTGGGGGCTCTCACTGTTACGCCACTTCCTGCTGCCAGATCGCATTGCACCTCCTTCATGCACGCCTCGTTTTCTACTTCCACCAGTACGGACCCCTGCCTGGTCTCCCTCAGTCCACAGATTCCTCTATGGACCTGCGGGTCTGTCACGGTCGATTTCAGGGCCCTCGCTAACTCCGCGAAGGATTATCCCTCTGCGGAAACCGGCAGTGCCCCAAACCGGCCCTTCCCCTGTCTACGCTGCGTGACTTTTCCGTCCGACTTTACAAAAGTGATGTTCACAGGTCTACTTTCCTGAGCTAACGCCAGTTCCAGACATTTCCCGATAAGCTTTGGGTCTTGTATTCCTGTTGTGGTAGCTACGAACCTGCCGTACTTTTCCGTTAATCGCATGAACCCTATGCAAGTCTCAAGCACCTCCGACATGCTCTTGTGTTCTACAATCGGGGCCGTTATAGTTACCTGTTCATCTTCATCGGTGGTTTCCTCACCGTAAACTTCAGTCGCCCTGGACTGTCTAACTATGACGATCTTATCCAATTTGCTCTTCCCTCCACAGTTATCTTTTTCCAGATTCCGCAGATAGTCTGGGTTCTTGCCGAGCCATCGTACCTCGAGGGGTGAGTAAAATATCACCCTTGCCGCTGCCTTCTCCATGGCTCTCTTAGCAGGTCCCGTCTATATACTTGTTACCCTGTAAGCTTCCGGGGCCCATGGCCTCTTCAAGAGTAGTTCGCTTTTCTACCTACTATCACCTCATTCTTGTGTAGCGTCAACATCTCTTCATGGGTTACAATGTCTTCATGACCGGTTTAAGTGGCCACTTCCCTAGTTACAGCTTGCCCATGGGCTACCACCCGTTTTTCCTCTTCCTGTGTCGCCCGCCTCTTCATATCGGGAGCATGTTGGACCAGATCCTCCATCTGCCTAACTATCAAATTCTTTGCAATCTATTGCATTCTCTTCGCAGTGATATGTCCTTTACATGATAGGTCCTTAGTGTCAGCCCTTATATGCGTTTGCAGGAAGATTTGTGCCAGTCGTTTATTCATCGAGACAATATTGTCCGTTAGGCTTAGTAATGCATCCCAATCATTTTTATCTTTGGGCGATAAACGCTTTCGTTTGGACGAATTTTGTTCACCCTCCTGTCTCACCACCTGTGAAACCTCGTCCTCTGATTGTTGCGCTCCAATATCCTGTACCCGTTCCATTGCCTGCTCGTCACCTTTTTGTTGCGTCGCCTCCTTGACCCCCCCCCCCCACCCGCCCCCAAAACGTTCTGGGACGTCTCCGCCGGTTCTCGTGGTTTGCCTATTTATATCGCCCTTCTCCCGGGTTGATCATCTCCATGTGCCAACCCGATTCATTGTTGACCCACCACATCCCGTGCCGGGCGCCCATCCCACCGAGGTTTTCACCCGATTTTCAGGGCCCCCGGCGATGCGGAGGGGTGAGCCACTCCTTAGCCCCAGAAGCCGGCACTGTGCCAGGCCGCCGAGTTACACCCTCCCACCAACTGTGAGGTCCCGTGGCTCCTAAGGAGAGAACGTTGTTTAAACTAAATTTACCCGCTGGGGTCATGAATCACTATACAAGTTCAACAAAATTAAATGATCATTCAAGGCCTAAACAGAGCTCTTAATTAAGGCAAATTCGTGGTTCGATACACGGCAACGTGAGGTGGACGAGCGCGAAGCCACGGGATCTGCCCCAACCAAGGTGGCTGAGCGGTCGCCCGTATATCGGGTAAGCCCAGCCATCGACCCGATCCACCAAGGCTAGTATTCGTTTCTTACCCGCTCGCCCCCAGGTCACCCCACGCCGCGTCCTACCCCAACGATACCAACTTTATATGGCGATCGTGCACACGCCTATAACGAAACACCCACAAACTTCACTCGCTGCCTTTTGCGCTCTGCTACGGTTGCCAGACGGTGCTCCCCGCTCTCCTTTCTCTTGGCTGCACTGGTCCACTCGTCTTCGTAAACTCGTTTTGTGTCTCGCGCCCAAGTAGAAAAATTATATCACACACTTTCACGTTTTCAGTTCTGTTCTTGCATAGCAGTGAATTACCAAAAAAAAAAAATTAAAAAAACTCGTCACACCTGTTTTCTATCTTGTCAATTCTCTTACAACACCGGGGATGTCTTAAGGGAAAGCGCGACATCTAACACTTTAATCTTAATATCTAAAAGCGTCCTATTGGCGCACACCTGAAACCTAATCTCTAAAGCGTCCAACTGAACAAGTTTCACAATTGGCGCGAACAATAGCATTGAACTTGTAACATATGTAGCATACATATAATATATATATATATATATATAAGAGAAAATTCACGACTTACCCGTCTAATTCCGTTAAGAAACGGTAACCACCGACACGTGTTTCTGCTTGTTAGCTTCTTCAGGGTGGTATAACCAAGTTTTGAATGACAACGATGTTTGACACTTGGAAAAAAATTTATACAACTCAAAAAGAACGCGAACAGTAGGCAGCAAAGCACATTTGCGCCTAACATAGGAAAGACCCTCCATTCGAGGGCAACAATCGGTCTGTGACGCGGAGGCCAGCTATAGCCAACTGTCACGAATCTTTTGTCAAGGAATTTAGCAGTGAAATTAACGACGGGAAAAATGTACAAGAGAAAAGTCTTTGAATGACAACGATGTTTGACACTTGGAAGAAAATTTATACCACTCAAAAAGAACGCGAACAGTAGGCAGCAAAGCTGAATTTTCTTGAATTTTCTCTTGTACATTTTTTCCGTCGTTAATTTCACTGCTAAATTCCTCGACAAAAGATTCGTGACAGTTCGCTATAGCTGGCCTCCGCGTCACAGACGGATTGTTGCCCTCGAATGGAGGGTCTTTCCTATGTTAGGCGCAAATATGCTTTGCTGCCTAATGTTCGCGTTCTTTTTGAGTTGTATAAATTTTTTTACAAGTGTCAAACATCGTTGTCATTCAAAACTTGGTTATACCACCCTGAAGAAGCTAACAAGCAGAAACACGTATCGGTGGTTACCGTCTCTTAACTGGATTAGACGGGTAAGACAGGTGTTCTTAAAAATCTTGATTACAAAAGTGTAAGTAGTTAACCGGCAATAGTCGCAATAAATTGTTTTTTTGGCTATGTCACCTGTTTTCCACGTCTTTCACGATTGAAGATGTTTGGGGAAATGCAGGGTATAGTGATATAAAATATAAGTATAATGGCATCTCTACCAATGTAAATCGCGTGTCGCTTCTAACTTGTAATAATATAAAAGGTTTGTTTCAACAGAATTTCTAACCGATTGGAAAACTTACATGACTGTAACGAATATCTCGTTTCAGCAGTTACCAATTTGTGAATTCTTATATTTCTGACCAATAGTCCCCTATTTTAGCACGAAATATAATGATTTACTAACTAATTTGTGATGATTTGAAAAGTTTGTGTTCATCCATGTTCTATAATGTACTTAACAGAACAGAGAAATTGATATCCATGTGCATCTAGTGATATACTGTTGTCTTTCCCACGTTTATTCATTAAACTGACCAATATACATACTTACCAATATATAGCGGGGTTTAAACTCAAGTGATAACCAAATCGAGTGGATGGATTGGTACGAATCATATGATGGTGATTTAGAATTCTAACACGAGGAAAGGCCGAAAAATCAAAATTCAAAGAAACTCTCCTTGAGTGTTACGATCAGTTTATCGAACATTCCTATCCTAATTCAAATTGCGGAACGGTATAAAAACGGCTAAATATTCAATTACCAAAGTGGGAGGCATGGAAAATTAAGAGCACATCACCAAGTATTGATTGTTTTTTGTTCGCTGGCTAGTTGTATCCTATGGCAACTTATACGAGTCTCTTTTATGTATTAAACCGCTGATAAAACTATTATGAAGTAGTATATTGTAATATCGAACCTATATTGTATTAAGTAACTCTATTAAAAACTTGTATAGGGATGACCGATAATGAAATAGTTCGGCATTGGAAAACAAATTGTCCAATTTCCACATTTTGTCGATATCGGCGAAAAATGAACAATTTGCATAAAGGAAATTGTTACAGGGTTGGTTTTGTTGGGCCCGCTATGACCAATATACCGTGGAACAAGTATTATGGGGTTGAATATTGTAATATCGAAATTACATGACATTAAATAACTATAAAAAAAAACTAAAGGAGGATGGACGATAATGAAATTGTTGAGTTCTGAACAATTTATATTTATAATTCACAGTCTTCGCATCTCATTGTTTACAGTCCTCAGTAGGACAAGTGAGATTACATTTTACATTATGAAGCTGTAGCTGTAGAGGCATGATGAAACGCATTGAATTTTTGTACTTACTTATAATATGCTTAGAAGTTCCTAGGTCGGCTAGCTCGAACTAATAATGACTCAGGTGTGGTCGAAAGGAAATGTCAATGTCCGATTATAGCCATTTAATTGAGTCAGTCAGATAACCCCAAAATAAATACTCACAAATGTCCAAATATACTAATCAACATATTCATAATACTAAATCTTCAGATAGGCAAACTACTAAAATACAAAGACAATAAAATGATGGCAGAAACAATTACTAATAATAAGGGGGGAAATCGATCGATTAAATGTTTAATTTTAAAGGCCTTTAAAGGGGAAAATACCTTTCACTCAATCGTGAAGCACAACACTCGAGGAAGGCTCGTTGACTGCTGCTGGAAGTAGTCCGGTGACGGGGCGGGTCGCCCTGTCTGTTGTTCGACCTGGCTGGCTGGACGCAAGGCGGTGCTCGTTCGAGCAGATTGGTTGCTGGATGCACCGCGGTTCGCCCTGTACGGCCTCCTGTAAGCCATAGCGCATGGCTGCTGGCCTGGCACTTTAACACTCCGAAACCCACAGTTAATCGCGCACTGATTATGCACTGATTACTCTACTACAGTTTACCCATCAAATTTATAGGGTTCATGTAACAAAAGTTTGTCAACTGAGCTGTAGGCTAAAGTTACTAATTGGTCCAGACCAAAACAGCAACCAATTCACTATTCATACTTTCTACATAATACATACTACATTCTACATACTACATACGTATACATACTACAATCCAAATTTCTAATCAAATGAACAAAACTCAAAAACAACACATCGGGGAAGGTCTTACCTTCCCCGATGCCCGAAGCCAAGTCCCCTTTTCCTCCTCTCGCGGGCCCTAACTCTCCCACTTATTCACCCTAAAATTCCCTCTCTCCAAAATTCCGACCTATCACCGACCCGTAAAAATATCCTTGGAGCGTTACAATTTCCCTCTCCTTACAAAACACATCACTCTCATAGTGCGTGATAGAACCAACGGTTTTTCGAAATTCCAGGAAGCTATTAACGAAAGGTCAACATTGCGAGCCTCTTCGAAATTGTAAGTGGCGTCGCAAAGTCGAGACATCCTAAAAAATTGTTTACCAAGACCGTTCGAATCCGACTTCAAATGCTTGCAAAAATCTCTCTACTAAGCGAGTAGAAAATCACACCGTAACAATGAATATGTCCATAATCATGGACGAAATGTCGGCATTAACATAAAAACAATCACAACTCGTTGTTTTATTTGGGGATATACCAAGAACGTTCCTGTCATTATAAATATTCCAAGAAATTCCAAATATTTATTGAAAAATAAGGTTATCGGTAAATAGTTCGAAGGTGTTACCGTGGTATGCCCTATAGAAAGGTTGACAGACATAAATTGATTCTGTAGCTCCTAGAACCCCTTGAACACTTTATTATATTAGTTTTAGGCGATCCATTTAAGTCTATAAAATAAAACTTCTATTTGTTATAAAATAATTATGGAACTACCTCACCTTTCTCTCAACCACCCTAACGTAATACCGCTCTTTCAAGACCAAATATATGGGGATATTTGTCTGCAACAGCACCCACTCCTTGGAATTCCACATCTAGTGCGAATTCAAGAACTTTTAACAATAAATCAAACTTATGTAAAATTTTCATTAAAATTAAAAATAGTTCGGAATACCATAGCGCGTTTATACGATATGCAACTATGCAATTTAAATACTAGTGAAGCGATTTAGTATTGAATGCTCTTTTTGCAAACGTTTCAGGAATTAGCAGCTTTGGGTTCGGGGGTACTAATGGTCATGTGTTATTGAGACGAAACCCGAATCGTAAAGTTGCTGATCCCCAAATTCAGCAGTTACCACAAATCGCATGCGTAAGTGGAAGAACCAAGGAAGCAGTAATTACGTTATTAAATGAAGTTGAGCAGAGCGATTTCGACGCTGAATTCATTGGACTTTTACACAACATTTTTAGGTAAAATATGCAAAAAATATCAAAACAGTATCGTATTCACGGGTTTCACTTGTATTTAGGAAAAATATCCAGAATTTTCTCTATAGAGGTTTCATTATAAAAGACGAAAGAAGAAACGTCCAGCGAAATATAAAAAAGATATCTTCAATCCCCGTTTACCTTTTATTTGGGGAAATAGAAGATTGGTACAACATCAAGAAACAACTAATAACTTTACCGCCCTTCAGACATTCCATGAAACGGTAGTAGAAACGTTCCATTATGTAATTTACCCACTGAATTGCCGATCAAAATATTTCAGTATGTGTCAGTATCTACAAAACCGGGGATTCACTCTGGACTACGAAGTATCTGACCACAATAACATAATTGGTCCTATTGCGGTTCTTATCGGACTTGGGGACATATTAAAATTAGGAGCCATTCAAAACATCCATATCGGTTTTTCTTACGGTAAATTGATTTCAGCCTATGTAGATGGAATTCTTACAATGGAACAAGTGTTGGATTGTGGGATTTTGATTCAAGGCGTGGAAAAAAATGTATGTATATTAGCGAAAAATGTGTAATGCTTACCGTATGTCGATTTTCATAAATTTAAAGCATTTTAATCATTTATTCTCATCGATTTCAGAACGATATTTCAAAAGGAAACGGAAACGATTTCGAAACTTGGAAGACAAAACTAAGTGACATTTCAGTTAAAGGTACGGTAAAATGAATATTACTTGGATAAGATATAGCAGCAGCACTTATTACTATTCTAGAAACGTTAATTAAAGGTCTGTTAAGTGTAGTACCCCTCGACATTTGGAAACAAATCACAAAAGGAAAATCACTGGATAACTTTGTTCGTGAATTGGGAGACGATTTTGACCTGAATTCTGTAATGACTGATTCCGTCCTATTTCAAGTAGGATGTATTTACGTTGATAATAATGACAAGGATTTAATTCAAACACAGTTTTTTACTTCGATTAAAAAGAGTCATGTATTCAGTATCCTCAAACTCTTGGGAGAGTAAGATTAAAATTTATTTAATTTCGAACAGATACATAATAATTTCACAATATCCCTTAGGTTATATATTCACGGAATAGACAGAGATATGAATGATTTACGCTTAGTGAAATTTCCAGTTTCCAGAGGAACTAATATGATTTCTAGCTTTATAAAATGGAACCACAGGGTGAACTGGAGGGTGCCGGAATTGAATTTACATAAAAGATACCACAAAAGGGTTTCAATTAATACAAAATTTTCAGAATGGGCGTACGTTGAAGGACACATGATGGACAGTAAATATATGCTTTTAAACTTGTTATCATATCTTATTGAGAAATTTTAGATCGAGCAGTTTTCGGAGCTTCTACTTATTTGTGTATGATTTGGACTTTTTTTTCCGAATTGATTTTTCAAAATATGGATGACATGCAATTGATCATCGAGGATTGCAGATTCCTTAATGCTGTAGCAATCCCTTCAAAAAAGTTTATATATTTCGACTTAACAATTTTTAATAATGGATATTTCGAAGTAATGAATCGTGAAACCTTGGTTTTAACTGGTGTTGTACGCACCTTTCAAAAAAATGAAGAATACGTTGGAGAAACATTTTTAAGTCACGAAATTGTTGATGAGATGCAATGTGTATTAGAAAAAGAGGATTTCTACAAGATACTACGATTGAGGGGGTATAACTTTGGGTAAGTTGTTTTAATTTAAAGAATGCTTTCCAAAAAGTTGTATTTAATTTTTACCAGCCGATATACCTGGCTTCGCTGGTAGGTTACTAGGTAAATATTCGACCCAAACTTATCCCTTTTTCCACCTCTTTAGTATGTGAAATTTGTGACTATTAGGTTTTCTCCACCACCTGGAAACCTACCCTATAACCTTGATAAATTTCCAGTTCTTACCTTTTAATAGCTATTGCATAAACATCCCCTTTTAATTCCGTCCAATATACAATTGGGGTAGGGAATTTTTTCCTAGAAAATTTTAACTCCTTGAGATGTACCTCTGAATAAAACCGACAAAAATAAATTTTATCCCTATTTTCATACCCTGTTGTATTTTACTGAATTATTTTATTACATTAGTGTAATGGATTATTTATAGAATTTTTCTCTTAATTACGAATTCTGTTGTCGCAGTGAAACATACCAAAATATGGAAAAATGCAATCTTAATGGGACTCGAGGCTTCGTTCGATGGAGTAGACACTGGGCATCTTTCATAGACGGTCTGCTGCAAATAACGCTTTTACGACATCAAAAAAATGATTTACATATACATAGTTGCATTGGAAAAATTTCAATCGATGCCAAAAATCACCTAAAATTAATGCAAGCATATGAAACAACAACGAATGGGAATAAAGTAGTTATCCCTGTATCTTACAACAAATTTACACAAGAAATACGGTATGTGTTCGCTGTATTTCGCTTCTTTAACTGATTACTTTTTGTTCAACTCATCTGTTTAGTTCTGGGTTTGTAAAAATTGGAGGAATACTGGAAAGGCCTATTACTAGGAAGAAGGTGTCCCAGAATCACATATTAGAAACATACAGATTCGTTGCAAACATAACTCAGCTTTCAGTAGAAGATTCTGTAAGAGTAAACGTGCAACTCCTGCTAGAAAATACTTTCCTGTCGAAAGTAAAAATTGTTGAAATTGTTGACGACGAAGCCAACTATCTGTTAGCACCAATAGTTAAAGTAGCCCTTGATGACATCCCGTTAGTGGAGTTTAAGATAAAGATATTAAGCAATGTACCGATTGATGTTCCTTTCGCAGTAGACCAGAATAGCATTCAAAATGAAAGTGGTTGTTCACTTGTAATTGGATCTCGTTTGCTAGAAAAAGTTGGGGTAAGTTACACTGTACTTGTCTTCACTGTCGTCATACCTACGTATTAATTACTAATGAAAAATATAATTTTAAAGCTCCTAAAAGAGGTCTTGGCGATAATCCACGATAGAGGATGCGTTATTTCTCGCGAAGCGACCAAATGGAATTTGTCGCATTTGCCGGATTCGTTATCGACTCATATTTCCATATTAACTGTGCATTCGGTACCTACGGAAACCTTCGTACTTTTCAGAAAGTATTACAAAATTCCCAGACTGGCTATCATAACTGTCTCCGACGACTTCACCTGGCTATCAAAATTACAGGAGTCGATTGAGCAAAAAAGGAAACAAGTGCTGTTACTCGTCGAAGGCGACTTGACCAGCGGTGTCGTTGGTCTTGTTAAATGTTTGAGGAGGGAACCGGAAACCGTCGACGTCAAATGTTTGTATGTAATAGATGATGGAATTAAATTCGATGAGGCCAATGAAGTCTTTAAGCGACAACTTGAAAAAAATTTGGCATTTAATATTTATAAAAACGGACAATGGGGCACTTATCGCCACCTCATATTGAATAAAGTCGTAAAAAAGGAATCTGAACACTTCGTTTTGAGTCCATTGGTAGGCGACGTTTCCACATTAAATTGGATAGAAGGTAGACTTAGAAACGATGACAGCGCAACCGAAGGAAATGTTTTAATTCAGGTCAGAGTTTTAATGTTGTGTTTTCTCAATCTATCATCTTGTTTGTCCGTTGTAGATACACTTTTGTGCTGTTAACTGTGGTGATGAAACGAAAGTAATGGGTTAGTGTTAGCTTAAAGGTTGTAAGATCTATGTAACGCAAAACTATACCTATCATTTTGTTTCAGGAGCTGACTATTCTGGAATAGATGAAAAGTAAGGACTGAATATCATTCATTGCAGTAATCTCTACGCTATCTGGTCCCCGGTCTCCATTGCTTTTGGTCTCTCCGATCTCTTCTATAAATATGTGTACACATTTTCATTTCTGCTTAAATTTGGTCCTGTTCTACTACATGCCCTTCTCCAATTGTCCACAGCATCGTTGAGGGAGATTTTAAATAATGATGGAGACAGGTTATAGCATGGCACCAACCAGCTGGTGTGTGGTAATGGGTTCGCCACTTATTTCAAGGAAGTGGTTGTAGGTTTGCTTCGTAAATATTTTAATGGCTTCGATGTTTCTGATTAGTTTGTACCGGCAATGTAGCTATTGCGTTCTGTACGTTTCCCATCTCAAGTCCAATTTCTATGCCTGCTGACAATATTTTAAAATTTTGATACTGTACTGACTTCGTTCAGTGTTTCTAACTTATGCTTTATAACCCCAGTTTCCTATCAAGTTTGTGCGATGGTGTGTATTCTGTTGCAAATTATTTTAGGCGGGATTTCCAGATAATTGAATGCCGTCCGAAATAACTCGCACAGGATAATACTCCACTAATTTTTAAGTGGACAACTTATCCTTTTTGCTGGAGGTTGTTTAAGCACGTTCCCAATATTTTTTAACCTCATCGCTGTCATTACTATTATCAACTCTGACCTTTATACCGCCTAACGGGATGATTTCCCATCGATCCTCTAACGCCATTTTTTGCATTACTCATAATATCAAACAGTGAATAATAACTACCTACTTTTACTATTTAAGCGGTAAACGCGTAATGGGTATTGTCCCTACTAAAACAATTTCAAGCCGACTTTTAGCAGATAAATATTTAACACAGTTGGTTCCGGATGGTATAACATTAGAAGAAGCGGCTACCATTCCGATCGCATATACAACAGCAATTTTAGGTTTGATCGTCGTAAGATATGTCACTATGTTTACAAAACATAATTACAAAATTCTTTTTTAGAAAAGCAAACTAGGACGAGGAGAGTCGATACTGATTCATGTAACCTCAGAAAGTGATGGAGAAGCCGCTATTAGATTAGCTTTGCACTACAATTGTGATGTTTTTGTTACTGTCGACGCATCAGACAACCGAAGATATATTAAGAACCTGTTCCCGCAAATATTAGGTTTGTTATTTTGAAGTGGAACACTAATAATTCTTTGGTTGGCTCTAAGATAGCTTAGGTGTGGAACTTTTTAGTAGAAAATTTCAAATATTGTTGCAACAATGAAAATTTATATATGACACCTGTTTCCAGCGAAAAGTCTTGTCGCAGGTTTTTGTCGCACAATTGATCAAAGGAGAAAATCCAGCACATAAAATAAAAAAAGCGTGACCTCGTTTTTGATTAGGGTCTCCTGATCTACTCATATTTTGTAGCAAAAGAGAATACCAATACGAGAATTTTGAGCATTTTTAATTATTATTTTTGATTGAATTTTATTCGGGAATAAGATATAATTGATTAAAACTAAACGAGTTAAATTAACTTCAACTTATCGAAAAATGTGTCTGCAACGTATTATTCTATATTACGTTGCAATGATTTAATTAATTTTTTTATTGTTTAGATAACCGGATCGGTTATTCATACGACTCATCCTTTGAAAAATTAGTCCTTAGGGAGACTAATGGTCGGGGGGTTGATGTTGTTTACAATTCGTTAACTGATGAACAGTTATTAGCCTCAATTCGATGTCTAGCTATGAAAGGAAGATTCATCGAAGTGGGAAAGGAAGAACTCGTAAACAATACCGCTTTAAATTTGATGTTTTTGGATAAGCAAGCTACTTATCATGGAGTAGTGTTAGATACCTTTCTTGCCGGAGGTCATATGATTAAAAGCATAGTTAATAATATTTTCTGCAAATTATTAACTGAAAGCGTCATAAAACCTTTGAGTAGGTCAGTATTCGAAAGGGAAGAAGCTGAAAAGGCGTTTAAATACGTGATCAGTGGGAAACCCAATAAAAAAGTCATTCTCAAGTTGAGACATAGTGAAGCTGATGTAGCAGGGATCAAAGCAAGTTTAACTTGCAATTCAAGGTAAAGTAAAGCAAATAATGAACACGTAAAAATACATTGGTGGTAATAATTGTTGGATTCCATATATACAGACCGTTTCTACAGAATCGCAGTATGGTATAAGCATAAGAGCGAAAGAAAGGCCATATATTTCTCGTTGGCTAAACAGAGAAAGAACTTTTACGACGTTGGTAGCTCGCGAAACATCACAGTCGCCACACTCTACCGGATCATTATACCGCTGTATAGCCTCCGACGAATATTTCGCATGGGTTACGGACCGGCCGGCCGGCAACGTTGCAAAACTTCCTTCTCTGTCATACTAACGAACTACTATTAGTTTCTCTTTCGCTCTTTTTGATTTCGGACCCTGCATTTCAATAGAATAGGTCCATATATGTTATAGTTATAATAAGAAGTTATAGTATAAAGTAAAAATAGGATTTATATAGGTGGTGTGTGCGCGCGCGCGTGTTAAAACAGATTTTTGCATACTCATGCTTTCCTTTTTTAGATATTATTGCGATTCGAGTAAAGTATATGTGGTCATTGGAGGATTAGGTGGGTTCGGTATGGAACTGGTTAGCTGGTTAGTCGAAAGAGGCGCTAAAAAAATAGTTATCAACTCCAGAAGTGGAATCACTAATGGATATCAGCGTATGAAAATAAGGTGAGATGAGTGAAAAACATGAATAGAAATAGATTTTTCACAAATTTAGAAACAAATTTTACTAGATTGGCTTTACTCTAAAAATTTGCTTTGTAACGGCCCATTGATATCCGACAATAAATCAAGACTGAATTATTTGAAATTACATCTTTCGGATTTCGGGATACGGAATGTTTTCAAACCGAACTGAAATGCTTGCATATGACCCATATTAAACCCACACAATAAACCATAAATGCATGTGCAGCATAACCCCACAAGATCAATTATTACATTTATAGAAACTGGAGAAACAGTGGTGTTACCCTTCAATCTTCACAAACAGATATCTCTGGTATGAAAGGTTGCCAGGAACTACTCCGTCAATCAATGGCATTGGGTGCAGTCGACGGTATATTCAACTTAGCAGTAGTACTAATGGACGCGATGTTTGAAAATCAATCGATAGATAGTTTCATGACTGTTTTTAGACCAAAAGCAACATCTATCAAGTGGTTGGATAAAATTTCAAGACAAGCTTGTCCAGATCTTAAGTACGTACCATTTAGACCGTGATTTAATTTTGTAGCGATATTGGTTAATGTTTTGTAGGACATTCGTAGTGTTTTCAAGCGTTTCATGTGGGCGAGGAATTGCCGGTCAAACCAATTACGGCATGGCTAATGCTGTTATGGAACGAATATGTGAGTTACGTAAAGAAGAAGGGTACCCCGCCAAAGCAATTCAATGGGGAGCAATTGGTGAGGTAAATTTTATTTCTAAGCACTAATAAACTTTAGAAATTCCTCAGATTTCTATTTTTCAAAACTTTAGTCAACTATCGGTAATGTGCCATGTTGGCAATTTCCAACACAGGACATTTTCTCCCTTGCATAGTAAGCATAAGTCGTTCCTCAGAGATTTCAATGCTCCTCTGAAGTTTGAGAAATTCTCAAGGAATTGAGAGTAGGTAGTTTATTTCTTGTATATCAGTTCTTGAATGATTTTATAATATATACCTTCATGATTTGTTTTTGTCGCAATAGTTCAGGTCTTGGACTTGCTACATATGCATGTTTGTTGTTAAAAGTGTAAGCTTATTTTTTGTAATGCAAAATTTGCTTAGCGGTCGTAGTCGGCGGCACGACTCCGACGAAAGGAACAGGTTACGTGTTTGACTTTGGCGCTTAGACGGAGTTGGGGAATTCAATTAAACGGTTTTAAAGTCGCTTTTGGTCGGGCGCCAGATTTGAATCGTTTTCTCCCTCGGTTGTATGCCTGGGTAGTTTACTTACTATGAAGAATGCCAGGGGGAGGTAAACGCAAAACCTAACAGCTAAGTCGGTAGCGGTAATAACTCGATGGGAAAATGACTTGTGGATTTCCCGTACTGATTCCTCAATGACGGAACGCCAATGCGAAATCAGACAGGGAAATAAAATGGGCCTTACAACTATGTGTGCCTAGACTGATACTTCGTTCTACCCATGTCCTACCAGACTAATGCCTTTTGGCGGGTTTTATCTCTCCTTATCTTAAGAAAATTAGTCTAATGTTATAGCGTGTTCGGATGGCCACTCTAGAGCACTCTGGGAGCAATCCGAGAGCATAAATTGCGTTCGGGTAGGAATAGCCAATAGTTCTCTCTCAGAAGTTGGCGTTCGATAGGACGATAGAACTGCTCTCAGAGTGTTCCGAGATTACTCGACGTTGCTCTATATATCGAAAGAAGCAAGGAAGCGTTCGATTGACAGAGCACTCTTAGATTGCTCTGACAGATCCGGGGTAGAACATCGAGTAATTTTGACAGCTCCAGAGCAGATAAAATTGCCTCGTCCGAAAGTGCCTAAAGTCACTAGATAGATATCTAGTGACCTCAACCGTGCCGCGGAGCTACCGCTCCTGGTGAGAGACTCCCAAAGTTCATTACGAGAAAGTAGTTTGGTTGCCCAGCCACGGTTTCGCCTCGTTACATTCTAGTGCTACGAACTCACACTCAAATTTTTCTAATTGGGTCAAATCTCACCACTGCAAAAATTGCAGTGCAATTGCAATCTTGCAGAATTAAGATACTTTCAGGTAAAGTAGAAGTCTGTGTAAAGTTGTTTTATCGTGGTCCGCGGCAAGACGAGAACAAAAGGATTTGTTGCAAGGCGAAATTGACGCCTTGTCGTATTTCGAGATATCGGGAGTATTGGAAACGTATTGTACTGGAATAATAGAAGTTAATGAACTTTAATCATCATTAATAATTAATATCAAATTTCAACGATACGTCCGGTACGTTTACCCAGGTGCAGTGGAAAAGTTATTCAATATTGTATAAACTTACGTTTAGCGTAAATCGGCAAAATGTCCATCGACATCCGTCGCATAAAATATCATTACTATTGTTAATTTCATAATTCGTAAACTAAGCAATAAACAGCGTCAAAGATCTTGTATTTGAATGTCCATTAATAAAATAAAAGCAGTTGCAATCGAACCTCGAAGTGTTTCAGTCCACTAATTTAACCACCCTTCAAAATTACCTGCAACCTCGATCATCACAGTATTACTCGAGCGCCAGATTTGTAAGGTTTATTTCTTGAACTTCGGGATAAGTCCCACTCGTAGGAAATTACAGGGTGCTCATGAAAATAAACGCAGAGTTTAGAAAATACGTAAGTTGCTATATTGCTGTGATCATTGGTAAATATAGGAATCACAGATTTATATTTCTAAATTACGGTATAAGTACAGTAAAACGAATACGAAAGCACATGATAACACGTCCATTAGCTGTTTTTAAAAGCAACTTACTTTCAGTAGTACCACTCTCAAATGTAAACGATGATGGGTCTACGGAAAAAGTTGCTCTAAATATTTACAAAGTGCAAACGCAGTCAAGACGCGGATAACGTGCAATTTTCCGGGTTTACCAAAGCAGGGCTTCAATAGCGAGGGTATAACGTTCGTTGTCGTCGTCTCCAGCACGACTCTGACGAAAGGATGGTTTACTTATAGAATTGGCGTTTTGTGCAGATTTTTTGGAGTTTAGGGTCAGTTTACGAAACGGATTGCTCGGGCGCCAGATTTTTATAGGTGTTTTCCCTAAAGCGACGGGTGAGTCTGATAGGTACTCAAAAGAATGCCGTGAAAATAAAACACGCGATTCGAAGAATACTCAAACTAGTTTATTTGTGGAACGACCAGCGGCAACAAATAGTATAAGTGTTAGGTCAAATGTGGAAAAGTCGGAAAACAATGGCAACTCTATACAAAATCATTGAACCAATAGAATCTAGAGGGATTTGGCAGCTACATAAAAACTTTTCCTATATTATGGAATTAAAGAGAGCATCAGCAACCATTTGAGTAGATAATGGGGCACTTAGGACCACCCCCACCATTACCCCCTTCGAACCGGTTTAACCGGTCTGCGAACCGCTTTGAACCGGTTACCGGTTCGAAGCGGTACTACGCTATCTGTTCTTAATTCGGTAAACTTTTAATCTTCTACTTAAAACCCCAAAATAGACACATGAATCGGAATGTACTGTATGTACTCTATGGGTAATATGGGGGAGAATGGGGCCGTTGTAAATTTTCTACATTTACTTTTTTACAATGCGCTGTGAAGATTATGATTCGATAAATGAAAGTTAGTGTCTGTAAAGGATGCCCATTTACTTTGTTTTAATCTACTCTGAAGATTATGACTTGACATTTGACAGTTCCCAATTATTGGTAAAAGAAAAGAGAAATCTGAGAAACCTGTTTCTTGGGCGAGTGGCTTACTCCAGATTAACTTTAATTACTAGTTTTATATTTTTGTACCGCAAAAAATTCAAACAACTTTTCTTAACGAGGATTTCCATTATGACCATTATAATGAAGTAACTAAAAATAAAATCGTAAGTTATAAGCACCCAAGAGCAAATTGCACCTGTAAATGAACAATTTCATTTTACTTGTTTCTTGATGGTTGGATTAATGTTTTAATTTTACCGCAAATCAGAACGAATTTACCGGAAACACGGCGGTAAATATTAGTGTATTGAAACACTACACTAATTTTTTTCTCATTTTATTTTATTCACCTAAATTCTCTACTCTTTATCTCTAATGCCACTAAACTAGACTGTCCCTTTCTGGAGATAAGTGTCGTTTCGAGCTCTTTCTCGAAGTTGATAAATACTCCGACGCTCAATCCGAGTGTTTGACTCCATGGGCGGAACAATGCAAGCTACTTTGAAACATTACGAAAGGCCTATGATTGCACGCCTTAATTTTTAGTTGAGAATTATTACTTTGTATAAACGGTTTTATATAAACTATCTCCTGTTTAAAATAATTTTATTAAATTCATTAAATTATGAAACACATCATAGGTGGGAATAAACGCTAATCGGGAAGAAGATAAAGACGTTGCTGGATA
Source organism: Cryptocephalus moraei (assembly GCA_946251905.1). Lineage (NCBI taxonomy): Eukaryota > Metazoa > Arthropoda > Insecta > Coleoptera > Chrysomelidae > Cryptocephalus > Cryptocephalus moraei. The sequence goes on from OX276459.1 coordinate 771,983, forward strand.
CGTAATGCAGAAGATATCCAGTTGTTTAAATGTGCTGGACAGGTTTCTTACCGAAGATGAATCCACCATAGTATCCAGTATGATCATTCCGGAGAAAAAGGAGAATGAGGCTCCCAAAGATCTCGTAACCGCAACCTTGAACATTTTGGGTAATGGATTAATTTTATTTATTTTTCAATACGAGTTTTATTTAATTTCTAATATATGCTATATGATTATATAGGTATAAAGGACCCAGGTGGTGTGGATCATCATTCTACATTAACTGAACTTGGAATGGATTCCATGAGCTTTGCTGAAATTAAGCACTATTTAGAGGAGCACGAACTAAATTTGAATGCTAAAGATATAAGAACACTTACTCCAGCAAGGTAAGTCCCTTTCCACTGTATACCCTCAGGTTAAACCAACGATGACTGTATTCCATAGAATTTGGTCCTTTATAGCAAAGAATCCTAAACTATTTTTTACTGTGATGCTTGTCGGGCCAAAAGAAATCGCGGCACCATTAAAACGGTTTGAATATTTAAGACAACAAAAAGCAAGAGCACATATTTAACGCTTAATTTTCTTGAATGTGAAAGTGTTCGCACGTCGCATCTTCTAAAAGGTGTAATATCGGCCATTATGAGTTAATAGAAAATCGACGCACCATTCAAGGTATAGGTACCGATATTACGTTTGGGTGGGATTGATTGAGGTAATCAATTGCTTCCAAAAATTAACTGGTGGCCCATGCTTCACTGCTTCCCTAGTAAAGCATGGGCGGGGGGCTTAGCAAATGCCCGCCTTAATCGATTAAAAAAATAAACGATTGAATAAAATAGAAAATTATATTAACTAAAATTTTAAGTCCAAACAAAACAAAGAATTAATTTATGCCACGAAGTTATTCAGTTCCTAAAGTTAAACAACCAGTGTCTAAAGTTAACACACAAAAAAGACATCAAATGAAATTTATACAAATTTTTAGTGAGCAGACACCAAAAAATTAACAGAATAAAGGAGAAAGGAACAAGAACTAAAATACACTACTCCCACAAGGAAGTTTCCTGGCCCAAAACGGCATAGTGGTATAACATGTATTGAATAACAAAAAAAAACCTTTAGCGTCTGATTAACCAAAAACCGTCAAACCCACACAGAGACTATAAAGTATCTACATAATTCATGTAAGTTGATAAAATTGTAAAGTTTCCATTAAAACCCTTAATGCCACTGTATATGAAAACTTGTCTGTAGGTACTGGATATAAGGGAAGTGGCTTTTCAAAATTCCATTAAACAAATTATAGAGATTGCACAACTGTCGATATAGCAAAACCTATCCAAAGTCTAGGGCTACGCGGGGTTTAAGAATTATTGTCGACTCACCCAATAGCTAGGGGTTGTTGGCTACTCTGGCCTTAGCCCGGCGCTGAAAAACTTCGCTCGTCGTGCTTTGCTCATTAGCGGGTTTCACTCGCTAATATATAGTCCGAAGAAAGAGAGAAAAAACAAATAAAAACCATAACGTTTTCGTCTGAATTTCAAAACTCCCAAATTACAACCCAAAAGGAAATTACTCTAGAGTTCAACACAGAAAAATAAACTGCTACTCGCAAGTCTAAACTTTAAACACTTAACTTATTACTCAAGATGAAATTGCTCTAATCTTCAACAAAAACTACCTACTCCCACGTAATAATTCAAAAGACTACACTTCGCCCCTGGCGGACAAAGAAAAACTCTAACTTTTAAGATCCCAGACCTTCCCAAATAAAACGAACACAACCCAAAGCACAATCGTCAGAGAACCCGGTTCTCTACCGACTCCTTTCTACACTGTAAAACTCCCAAACTTGCGCCTTTCAAAATATTATGGCCCTAGCGTAAAACTCTATAACTTAACAATTACGCCTCTCGCGTACAACTCTAACCCTCTCAAAACTGATGCCCTCGAGCGATAACTCTAAACTCCAAAAAAATTCCGTTTCTTGCGTAAACTCTAAAACTTCAAAATTACTACTCTCACTCAACAACTTTCACTCTTAAAAGCGTATGACTCGTTTATCGAATGTAAACCTCTCCAAATACTTACGACTCCTTTGTAATAATTCCAAATTCCTCACTTCGCCCTCGCGAATCAAACTCTATTTTTCCTCACGGTCCTCGGCCAAAAAAATAATTCCTTATTCTTCACTTCGCCCTCGCGAATCAAACTCTAATTTCAATTACGGTCCCAGACCAGGACTAACTCCTAACTCTTGACTTCGCCGTCGCGAATGAAACTCCAACTTGCCTCAAAAAAGGTCCCAGACCTCAAAAAAACAAAACGACCACTTAGTACAAAAACATAACTGGACGGGAGTCCAGTCCCCGACCGACTCTTAGTTAATAATTTCTTCCTTCCAGGAGTACTTGGTCCCCCTTTCTCCGAGTACCAAAACTCTATCAAAGTTTTCCCTCCAAAATTCTGATTGGTCAAAATTCCTTTGCTGAATCTATGACCATTCTTGTTACGTCACAAGTTCCTCCTTCTGGACTAACAATTAATGCAATCGCCACTATTGTTGAGGCGCCCGTGGAGCGACATCATTGTCATCGATAGTTTGAAGTTTTCGGGTTCATATTGCACTTACGAGTCGATGCACGTTACGTAATAACGGATAGTCACGTAGCGATTTAGTCTCTTCATATACAGGGTCCTCTGTCTTAATGTTACAAAATCTAACTCAATGAAGAAAAAAATCCCTTATAGGCCAGCAGGGTGTTACAAAATTTAAAAGTCGCGCTTGTAAATCGTATAAAAAACAGAAAGAAACTTAAACTATTTGTATAGACTCTCACAGGTGAGGGTTACCTCTACACTGATAAAAACCAAGTGACAAGACTGCGGCCCTAAAGTGGGCTGCAGCCAGTTGGTTAGAATTATTCAGGAAAATTCTTACATTTTAACTCAGTAACGTCTTTCGAAAGTGAAGGTTTGGATGGAACGACAATTACAGAATAGTGAAACAATAAGGTATACAGGACAAATAATTCAATGGAACCAATTTACTTATAATCACTATAATCAGTAGAATAAATTCTAAGTGTGAAGTATGGTTACGTTTTGAAATAAAATTTTGGTATGAACTGTGTGATGTAGCTTGAATTGGTTTTGGAATTTTAATAACTGAGTCCTTTATATAACGGGCGATATTTCTATCTAATTGAATCCACTCAAAGTGTACACAGCATCCCCGCAAAATTTCAAAAACATTTACAAGTTTTAAATCTTCTCACAAAGTTGTTCGTCCCAGTCTTTAAAATCTTTAAATTCGTTTGCTTATAGTGGCGTACATTAAACTGCTTCATAGCATCAATCTACTTGGCCATGTCCTGGATCCCTCATGTAACTTGTGAGATTCCTAGCGTTAGGTTTAGTCCGTGCCTAGATGATAACCATTTCAGTGAGTAAGCTAACCAAATATTAAGCACCAGCTGCGTTTTTAAAAATTTTTGTTTATAAAGAATAACCCTGCCTGACGGAACAGGCAAGTTTACTCAAACAACGGCATTTGTTGAATTTATAACTTTATCTAAGTTAATAGAATGAATGCATCCGGATCAGACATGTCTTTTAAAGTTGGATAGAGCCAAACAACGTTGAGGAACAATTCTATAACAGATAACGAATTTCCTTTCCCATGCATGTTCGCTCTCAACCGGAACAAAGCTAAAGAACGTGAGGTGGACACGATCACCTACTCTTGTTATTTAAATGAGTTGTTTGAAATTCTTTAATGACGAAGAAAATATCACTCCTTTACAAATCAGTTCCAAAACAATATTATGGTTAATAGGATGGATGATATTTTAATTAAATTTGCCGAGTTCTCACATGTGATGGAATGAAAATTTAACTAACTTATCGTGTAATTTTCTGTTCAAAAGCGTATCATAACATGGAGTAACTTTGCTCCACTTGCCACTCCACTCCGGGCCACTTTAAAAAATCTCTAATAAATAATAAAAACATTGTTATCACTTTCCTGCTTTAGCTATTGTAATATTAGATCTAATTGCGCATCCAGTAATAATTTCGAACGCTGCGAGACGACGCCGCCTGGTACGTCGCCTGCCCCCTCTCCACAACTCTATTGTATAATCCATAAAGGACAAGTTACTGATAATTTCAAAAACTTTTCAGGGCACACCAACGATATTTAAAATTGCACTTACAGGACAACACTATTTCCCCCCAAAAAAGATCATAGAACATTTTAACACATCATTTTGATCGTAGCGTTGAAATGCGATCGTAAAAACGGAACTCGCTTATGAAATCGCGTACCAGTTTGAGCCGTCCTGCGGCAAATTTCATGCGAGATCGAACAATGGAATGAACATTTTTATTCATTGAAGTCCCCATTTTTATTAGAGTATTGTACAATTCGCTAATCATTGGATAGTTACTCATTGTGGTTTCTGAGCGACTGATAAGCAACTTCGCCCGATGAGACGAAATATTATTCGAGTCATATAAACTGGTATGCTTCACTTCGCGGAAAGATAGTAGACAACATACGACAAAAATTAATACTAGAGGAAGAATACAACAATATGATCTGATCTACTTCATGTCCCAGTTGGGAACGAACAGGCATAGGAAGGGTAATGTGTTAGATGTTAGAGCTGTTGCTTGTTGAAATTAAAAAGCCACCTGACACGCAATCATTCTAATCAGAAACATAAAGTGAAAGACATTTTTAAACTCGGCTAAAGGTTCATTCATTATTAGTTTACTGATTGCAGAAACTGGAAAACCCGTACTGTTTCCGAAGATACTGAGTGAACGTTGTACGGGGAATATTGAAAGTCCAAAGTAAGGTCCAGAGATGGCCGACCGACTTACAGACTTTGACATGTATTGACTGACACAAGATTTATGCTGTGTAGTTGTCAAATAGCACCGTCAGCAAACGAATTTATACAATTTCAGAGTTTGTGAAGAGCGACTTTATATGAGAAGGTTGGAAAAGTAAATCTTTTAATAAATATGTGAAAATTTAAGAAAGTTATTTTAAACTTCGAACGTGACGCGAACGCGGATCCCTAGATTGTGACCTTTTTAATTTACAACTTGATCATGCAAAATATCGGTTACGGAACTTGCTTTTCTTCTTGTGTTCGTACGATATCCATACAAATAGAAACAGAACTTATTTATATAAGTGAACTGCTTGAATCTTACACCATTAGACGATGAAATGTTTAAAGCTATCAAAAAATGTCTAAATATGTTTGGAAGGATGCAAGGTTTACATGCGATATTTGAATGTGCTGTGAAGATAATTAATCACTTTAAGAGGCGTCCAATTTAAGCAGACGGATTTAAAAACTACCTAAGATTGAGGAATAAATTACTGCCACCTTTTACAGAACACTAAATAGGCGGTAGTTATTTAGGCGGAAAATGTTGAACTGATTGAGCTGAAAGATACGGCGATGGTGACATTTACGATGGAGCTTACAATAAACTAACATCGTGTGCCTGCTTAAATTGCAATACCTTTTCGACAGCTTTCGAAAAATAAATTAAACTATCACTTCTTTTCCGGGGAAAGGAGGAGTATAATTAGAGAAAATAAAACAGGCCGAAAAATAATTACAAGTTTTAAAGCACGTGCTAAAACGAGAGGTATAGCTCTACCTTTTCTAAATTACAAGAATTGGTCGAAATAAATAACACAAACTTTCATCCAAACTTCTATGAAGTTGCTGGGTTGCTAGAAACTCTAAGATCACTTCCAAAGTATGTATGGAATCATAGTTGATAATTTTCCTGACATCGACTTAAGATGATGGATCCGTTTTCTAGGGACCTGAAACGTAAATTTACTAGAGTGATTAATCAAGTTTACTATTGGCAAGAGTTTTACTTTAACTTATCATTATGTGTCTGTATTCTCAACTTCAACATACATAAAATCTAGAGCCAACTTACTCAAGTGATTCCTGATTTGAGAGTAAAATTAGTGGAACTCCCCCTAAACACCAAAGAAATGACGAAAACTAATCTAACAAGATTTATTCGTCGCCTAAAAAAACGAATTTTCCTTTACTACGTTAGTACTTGAAGTTGTAACGCGCTTGTGTGCGGTTACGAGTGAGATTTGGCGCTGGGACGGAGTTCGGGAGTTCGGGAAACGGTTTTAAGAGTCGGTTTTACGGTTTTGCTCGGGCGCCAGATTTTTAAGGGTTTTCTCCCTCGGGAATATGCCTGGGTAATTTACGAACTCAGGAGATTACCAGGGTTGTCTGTAGAAATGAAACACACGCTCAAAAATAGAAAATCCTAAAATTATTTTATTTCCAATTGACCGTGAAAATAATTCGTTCGACTAACACCTGCGAGGTCGTCGAACGGAGACCGGAGAAATATAAAAACTTATTTACAATTACTTATAAATCTCGGAAAGGAAACACAAATGCGAAAACATAAAAGTATCACAGTTGGAGAGAAATAAAATTTTATTCTAAATAAAATTGGAAAGATCGAAAACTATTTAAATAAGCGAAAATGCGGAAACTGAAAATTACAATACTTAAACATTGAAAATGAGAGAACGGAAAATTATCTTAACAATTTCACAATGAAAGAGAAATAGCTAAATACGGAGAAGATAAGAAAACGTGCAGAGTCTAATATTCAGTAGTGCGGCTTTTACATATCGAGAGAGCGAGAGTGTGAGAGAGAGAATACGGCAGACGGGAATTAACTTTTCCTCGACACAACGACGGAAAAATTAATTCTGGGCGGTTGGGAAAACGGACGTTTTCGCAGTCGCCGGTTTAACATGTAGTAAACGTTCACCCACAGATAGCTTATATCTAGCGGCCGGTACGCCCGCTAAACGAAAAATCACAGATAACGTATAGTCTACTAGCTAGCGGTCGGGGACGCTTTCACAATAGACGAATAATTACGAATAGTTCAGGCGGCTTAAGACTATCGGTCGGGGACAATGTACAATTTACGTACACTCACAAATAACAAATAGTTCGGCGGCTTATAACTAACGGCGGTGACGTTTACAATAGACAGATAGACGGATCGGATCGACTTGCTATAAACAAGTCTTGGTTCTCGCCTTGGATTAACTCGGGCAGAGGACGCCGTAGAGGGCGAGTGGCTCATATTCATTTAGCCCTGATATTGAAACTATGGTGGATTGAACAGTGCCTTATCGGCCGCCATCTATCCGAGATAGATTTGATTTCGCGTTTAAATGTATGGTGGGTGGTCTACTCTCAACTCTCTAAAATCGGCTTCGTTACAAAGTTATTCAAACCGTCTCAAGGGTCACTGTGCTGCAATATGTTTCCGCACGACAAGGGAACCATTTTAAATACGGCTATGATCTCTTCATTTGTACATACTGAATGCTAACATTGTTTCACAATTTCAGACTTAAAATGCTTCAAGATAAAGAAACTACCGAAATTATGCCGCTCGATGCGACTAGCGATTCAAAAGTAGGGTTAATACTTTTGTTTAAAGACATTGATTTTCAAAGAAAACAATTGTCAAACTCGTTACCGAAGGAAATAAATGACTTAGAATCACAGTTAAAGGTGATCCTTTATCCGGGGATAGAAGGAAATTCTTTTGCGTTGAACAATTTAGGTGCCCGAATTGACGCACAGGTGGTGTGCTTAAAGTACCCGCATCATATTTCTGAAGAGACAATTCAAGAGTTCGTTAAGGTAAAGCTATTATTATTATTAATCACATTTATTACGATATAATATGTACTTGTCTACTGTTTTGTTGTTTTTTAGATTATTGTTGATACGATACACCCCTCGAAATGCTTTAAGTTTTTAGCATACTCCTTTGGTTGCATTATAGCACTAGAAGTTATATCCATTCTAGAAGCCAAAGGATATCATGGATCATTGGTTTTAATTGACACGTCTCCAAAGTTATTGAAAATTATGTCGGAAGCAACTAATGGAATTGATGAAAAAGAATTCAACCAGATTGTAATAACCAATATTTTGACACTTGTTAATTCAAAGGATAAACTTCCTAAATTAAAGGTAACTCAGGTAAAGTACCTATGTAAGGAACAATTCTCAAATATATTGAGAACAAAAACTGTTACAAATAATTTACAAAAAAGAAAAACCCAGTCTACCTTTATCAACAATATTAAGGAACACAATTTTTCTCTTTATGGTGTTTTTCCTAAATTTAACTTTTTAAGAAGGAACATGAATTATGATCCTGATTCTCATTGATGAAGGTAACACAAATTTTGTGTTTGTATTTGTATAAACTGCTTTTGGATAACAACTAAATGCAAAAGTATTAAAAATAGAAGTAATGTTCAGTTTTCAACATGAGCGTCGGCACATCCGCATTCCGTGACGGCTGCACACCAGGAGCATAGAATAAGGTTTAGATTAGGATAACCGAGAGTTCGTGCGCACGTCCGAGCAAGGCGATCCTGTCAGTTCTCAAGGGCAGGCAATCCTCACAGTCCAAAACTTCCTAAATACACCTACATATGCAACATTTCCTCCCTCTATTAAGATTTGAGTGGTATAGTGTGCGTGTTTTTAGCTTGGTGAAAACCTATACGGAGGAGCTCTAGCACGGTTTGACCTACGTGGGTCTTAGGAAGTGTGTAAAGTGTGAGGTATTGGCATCCTTGGTTGTCTCACATTCATCTTCACCGCCTAGAACGTTTAAATGTTTAAATGAATAATTTGGTGGTCATCTATATCTGGGATTCATCGACGTAATTGCAGGAATATTTACTACCTTTGTCTTTTGTTTTAATGTTTTTGTAAGTTGCAAACTCAAGAAGTCCACCTTCTTTTGTTTCAAGTTCCTGAAGTTGCTACCTGAACTGGCGTGTCCACCATTTTGCTACAGGTTCTCAAAAATTTTCCAAAAATTATGTAGAGAGCTACAACTGGAAAATAAATTGTATTCATGTTCGCAAAATCTTGTACATTATCGCACTGATTTATAAGCAATTGTTGGTGCAGTGTGATACAACTTTTCGAAAGTCAATCTTGATGTCCCGATTTATATTTCTAAGTGCTGGAAAATTTTAAATTACTTTTTAGACAGAATCTACACGAAAAGGTCAATTTATAAATTAGGAGAAATTAAAATGATGATTAGATAATAATAACGATCCATTTATCAACTATTTATGTTTCAAAAATTAACTTGCAATTTTTTCATAAATTTTAGAGAAAATACTAGTCAACCATTTTTATTTCAAAATTAATTATTTAAATCTTAAAACAATAGATTTTGGTTTTCCCACTTTTTGTAGGATTATAATTCTCTCATGCTAACGACCATAAAATATTACACGTTGTAGAAGTCATACAGTAATAAAATATTGGACTTTTTAGGTAACATGACAAATCCCACCATTCATCACTTTAGTCTGATTTCCTTAAAATAAAAATGTGCCTTAAACAAGCAAATAGGCATTTTTAACTAAGATCTTATTTTTCATGTTGTTATGAAAAGGTGTAATACTTAACCAATTAACATTTTTTATGTATTTTGGGTATATCCCAGTCTATACTTATGCCATTATTAACCTTTTCTTCATCAAAACACCTCAATTTGATTCCAGGGAGCTGTTAAATCATGCGAAACATGGGAAGACTGCATAAGTTTGTACGTCGCATCCCGTACCGACATTAGTTCACAAGAAGAGATGCAACAACACATTACAGTGATTAGTGATATACGCCAAAGGCTGGATATAATCAATAATTACGATCTGTCCAAAATAAAAATTAAGAGTAGCATCGCATTGATAAAATCGAATCAGATGCATCATTTACATTTAGAAGACGACTACGATTTGTCCTATATTACCGGTTCGTCTGTCTCAGTAATTGTTTTGGAAGACAGCGATAAATCTATTTTGGAACATCCTAAATTAGTGGAAAAAGTTAACTTTTTGACACATAATGTTTAATTAATGAGTACTGTGCTTTACTACTATATATTAAATGGTGTATAATGGATGGTTTAAAGCTGTTGGATATGGGAAATAAACTATTCAATAATAAAGGTTTTTTTAAAAGGCATGTTTTAATTAGTGTTCCATAGCAGATGTATTCACTTTCAGTGTTAGAAAAATGGCAAAAGTGATTTGATAACCTCATCAATATTATCATTATGTTAACCATTAACAATATAAACGTTATACAGGTATCAGTATTTTCACGTTTTTCTTCTAAAGATTTTTAAAGTATTTTAATATGATTCAGAGCCGAAATTTTGTCAATGTTTTTTTGTAACATTCGGTTTGAAACAATTGTTTGAGATAAAATATTAGAAAGGCAAAAAATGATACTAAAAATTCACAACTGCAAATAGAATTGATAAAACTCTTTGCTTTGCATGAAGATTCGGTTTCTTGCTACTCTGATATTGTTTCCAATGCTTCAATAATGTCTGGAATACTTACTAAAAAAGATATAACAGCATCGTGCCTTCTGACCTACCTTGTTTCATACATGTGATCCGCCGCTGCCTCGAACTGCCGAAGGTAGTTCTCCCAGGGTATTTCCCCGTCGAAGGTAGGCGGCTTCACTCGATGGCTCGCAGTAGGTACTGCCTCGATCCTGGTTACCTCTTCCGAGTCGTTGAACGGATTACCTGGACTGGATATGTTTTGCCGACTGGGCTGGAAATGTATTGATTGTAAACGTTCCCCTAATTCTCAGTTGGTTTTCCAGTTCCAATCGTTGGATTTTCTCCGTCTGCAGTGCGCTGTCCAGATTTCCAATTCTGCTATCCAGCTCACCGTGGAGTTCTCCCAGATTGTCCAACTCGCCGTGCAGCTTTCTTATTTTGTTGTCCAACTCGTCGTGGAGTTTCCCTAGTTTGTTGTCCAACTCACCGTGCAGTTTTCCCATTTCATCATAGAGTTTTTCCATTTTGTTATCTAACTTGCCGTGGAGTTCTTTCATGTTGTTATCTAACTCACCGTGGAGTTTTCCCATCTCGCCATGGAGCTCTTTTATGTTATTAAGGATGTGCTCACCTTCTTCCTGGAAACCGGAAGTTTCAGGGTCGTCTCCATTGTCCAATAAATATTTCTCCAGGCGTTTCTGCAGCACTGTTTCGACCCTGTCGTTTCGAGTTCTCTATCTTCCAACTCGCGTTTGAGGTCCGTCACTTTTAAACCGCGAAATTTTCTCATTGTTTCTAATTTAGTTCACAAATTAATCCCACTTTTGACACCACTGTAACGTTTTTACTATTTGCTAAACTAAAACACTACGCGATTTTGTCCTAATTAATTTATTTCTAACTACACTTTTAAACTTAACTTAACAATCCTTCAACTTAATTTATATTCGCACACACAAATGTTTATTTATTTAAGGCGCGCGGTCTCTCGCCCGAATGTTTACGTTCCGATTCTTCGACTGTCTCGCCTTGGGTCCGGCATTCCTTATATACCAGGTAGAAGCCTTCTAGACGTTTGCCGGAATATTCCTGAAGTTTCAGGAGATGATTCTAGAATTCGCGGAACTTGTTATCGCATCGAACCTTCTCGGCTCTGCGACCGTCGGCTTCGACCCGTCCTTCCCGGGATCGCAATTCGGCGAACTTGTGTAGCTCCCGGCGTTTTTATCGCGGCGAGCCGTTTCGTTACACTATTAGTACTACTACAAGTAGCAGTACTATAGTAGTAGTACTACTACTACTATTTTTTTGTAGATATTGAAAAATCTTCAAAAAACACCAACGAAGTTTAAAATCAAGATGATGCTGGTAGTGTGGGATTTTTACCAACTAAAAACAATCCTCTTTCTTCCCTTCGGCCAGGCCGGAACCGCTTTCGCATTACTTCATCCTGACCCATTGATACGCCATAAGGCGTCCGCCATTGAACTTTGCTTTGAGGATGTTCTCCGCAAAGCACATCACCCCGTTTCAAGAGATCTTGGAGCTAGCCAAGAGCGCTATGCTTCTGGGATTTGGTGTTTCCACAATGGCCTCCCAAGCGTTGTTCTTTTCTACTATCCAGCGTCCTCCACCTTCTCCTTGCAGTAGGAGCATTGCGGGCTCTTCTAAGTCCCGACAGATGAAGGTAATGGTTAAACAGCCCGCGTCCGGAAAGTAGCTGCTTCAAAAAGTAATCGTGATTACGTTACTGGCAGTAGTACTAGCAGATTTTTGTAGCACTATATTTACTAGCAGATGTAGCAGATTATTGTAGGAAAAAATATTTCCAGTCACTTTATTGCATACGGTTGTTTTTGTAATTTTTAGTAGTAATAAAAAAAATATTGTGACACTCAAAAACGTTTTATAACAGTTTGTTAACTTAATAAAAAATGAAATTATCAATGAAAAAAGATTTATTTTCTCCTATTCCTTAAGAGCCATTTATAATGATTTTTGAACACAAAATTATTCCTTAACTAATTATTCAAATAATGAAAACATTAAAGAGACGATTCTAAACTATAACACAATTTTTTAAGACAATTTTTTTCATTTTAAAAATCATAATTAATCCTAAACGATAGAATGGTAAAAAAATTATACAAATAGCTGAAAAAAAAATTTCACAATTATTTAATCCTTAGTTTGAATATAAAAACAGCCATAACTTCATATATAAGAGAAAGACAAATTTAACAACAATTTCTCGATTTTGCGTTTTTTGATAATTTTAAAACTTCGTTGTAAACTAAATAAGGAAATTTTAAATAATTTTATGACGTCATCCTATTGAGTACACTCATAGAAAGGACTCAAAGAAGCTAAATATTCATGGAGAATTTATTTAAACATTTAGCCTGCTTTCAATGAAGACGGAAGTACGAAAATATCTAGTTAATTAGCAATAGGCTAGCTTTTTGAAAAATGCATTTAAAAAGTTTTTTCTTCTATTTTTCGCAGCGAACACACATCTTGACTAGACTACTACATGGGTTAAAATTCGATTTTTCAAAATAACATTTTTGAATTCATTTTAAATATTCTTCCTGTATCACCAGGAGCAGATTTTAATAGTGATTCGCATTTGTTAATGACATCAATAGCGTCACAAAATAACATGTTCCTAATTTGCAGATTGATTTACTTAAAAAACCATAATGTGTTTTTATATATGCTAATTGTCTAGATATCTCCAGTTTTTGAAATAATTCTTTACATGCTTTTATTGATTCTGAAGAATCTGAGAAATCCGAAATAATATATTTAGTGGCATCGTAATTACTATTACCATAAAAATTAGCCGCTTCCAACCATGTGCCCCATCTGGTAATAACTGGCTCAGGAGTAAGTGACGTGTTGGCAATCTTTCTTTATAGACTTGAATACGAAGTGGAACTTTAAGAAACACTTTTGACATTATTTATCAACGAATTAATAAGGGAAACTGGGGACGAATTTCTTCTGCAACTCTGTTTAACCCATGCGCTAGGCACGTGACATGAATAATATTTTTGTAAAATAACTTTAAATTAGTTCCAGCGTTTATAACGCGAGTAGTAAACAGCAGTGCGAGACGTGTTTACTTTTGTCGGACCTAGTCGGCGTCTCAAAGGGACGGCGCTACGCTTAATTGAGCCTGCCGCCTTACATCTTATTAAAGAAAGAATCGTTCTCGACCTTTCTAGATAATAAAAGATATTTCGAGTAATTACACGAATAAGCGAGAAGTTTAACGACTACAATTGAGATGTATATATAAGCGGGCTTGTGGTCGAATTATGATTATTAGTAGACGGAAGCCGCTACAGTAAACAAGCAAAAGGAAAGCGATTAAAGTGAAATAAATTAACGATTAGGAGTGTGATATAAATTAATTAGTTAAGTGTGTTATAAATTAATTAGTTTAGTAATAGTGTAGATAAATGAAATAGTGTTTAGTGTACAATTAGTATTAGTGTAAATAAATTAGTAAAATAAACGTTACAATATTGGGAGAAAAAAATACCACTAAACCTTCATTTACAAATCTAACAATCTCTACGCTATTTGTTTTGTCTATTCGTTTAGTACATATTAGAAAAGATTTTGGTTTCATGATTTCATTAAAATATTTAATTTCTAATTCAATTTGCTAAACATCGGAGAATTTAAGTTTAAAATCAAAGCGATTAGATAACGGAAATTTGTAAATTTAAAAAGAAAATTACTTACCACTTTTGAACACACTTTACAAAATATTTCACCATTTTCTAATATCAATTCTGGATGTTTTTTTTATCCAAGTCGTTGCAAGATTCGAAACTTTAAGGTATTTCAAAGTTGCAAGAAGCGCGACTACTAAAAACAGAATGATAAGTACCTCCACGCTTTCATTAAAAGGGTGTTGAGGGTGTGTTTCGTTGCGGGACAATATTCTAAAAATAATACGCAACAAACCACACAGAAAAATTTCAGGCCCATTTTCATGTACAGTAAAACCTCTAATAATGGACACCTTCCAATAGCGGACTCCTCTACATAACGGACAGTTTTATATTTCCCGAATTTCTTAATAGGGATTTATACATATCAGCACCGCCCAATGCGGACCCTCCAAATAACGGACACGGACAGTTAAAAACTACCATTTCTTACTACCCTTACCAATGTTGACGATGAAATTATTAATGTATTATAAATTGATATTGATTGTTTTAATAACCATATTAGCTTTTTAGTGTACATTTAATTTTTTGTAAATAAATGCATGTTTAGCTAGATATTTTGGTGTTTTTTGTGCCTATTGCATGCATATTTTAAACCTTTTTTGGTGTACACTTTCCAGTCTCTAAACATTATGCATAAGAAAGAAGATATTACGGATCTGAAAATTACAGACCAATCAGTTTATTGTCCCACATGTACAAGCTATTCATGACAATTATAACAAAAAGGCTTGTGAACAAACTCGATAGCTACCAACCCCGTGAACAAGGCCGTTTTTGCTCTGGCTATTGTACGGCCGACCACTTACAGGTGATAAATCTCTAATAGAAAAATGTGTCGAACATAACAAACCACTAGTGTTGATCTTTGTAGCTTATGAAAAGGCGTTGGATACTATAAACCAGCACAAGATGTTCTTGGCCCTAGCAGATTATCGCATCGAGCTATATAACACTCATAAGGAACATATATGATAGTGTCACGGCTCATGTCAGACTCTATTACAATATATGTGCAAGAAAATAGACAGTGATGATCTTTGTATTAATATAAATGGCGAAATTCTTAATAAGCTCAGATTCGCTGATGATATAGTTTTAAGAGCAGACCGCATAGATAATACCATAATATTACTCTGTAAGCTCTACCAAGCATCAATACCTAGGTCACTACATTTGTTGACGCTAGCGTCAACATTATTTAAGGGAATTTTAGGTGAAGAAATCATGATTTATTGTAAACGAATTTAGGGAACTTTTTACGTAATTTAATCATTGAAATTAATACGCGTTGTTTTACAAAACAGAAAAACAATTCATAATTAAGAGCGAGGATAGGTGTGAACAATATTATTGGATTGTTTTTACGATCGCACACGAATTAATAACACGAGCGACCATTTCACGTTACTAGAGGAAAACAATTACGATTAACGTGGACCGGTCAAGTTCGATTCGCCATACTCAGCTGACTAATCATAACACGACGACTAGGTAACTTGATATCAAACGATTCTCGAGAAGGTCAGTCTAGTGCAAGGTAACAAAACAAATAATATATCATTTAACCAATGTAAAATTAATCTGTATAAAAACCCAGAAATTTGGTACAATAAATTTAATATACCCTAGTATGCTCAAAACGACAGTGCGTTGTGATCTTTCTTCACGCCACTTAACCCGACAAACCATAACCTAACAAACTTCAATCCGGAGAGTACGTTACACCCTCTCTCCAGACTACAAGAACCTCATGAACTTCAAAGAGATCAGGTCACGCCCTGATCTTCAATCTACAAGATTGTCTTCAGCCTTACAACCTGGAGACAAGATTTATCTCCGCAGCTAACCACGAGTTACGAGAGATATCTAGATATAGTCCACTCTCTAGAGAGATCACTTCACACTTTCGTTCATGGTCCTTCGAGCTGGATGCAGTGACCCAAGAAAGCTCCTGAGTAAGTCAACAGCAACTTCACCAGGACACCGAAATTACAAATACTACAAGTTCGACAAGACGGACCAGTTCACACTTTCGTTCATGGTCCTTCGAGAAAAGTAACCAGCGACGATAGACTTCTACGTCACTACAGCCAAGACAACTCCTGAGTAAGTCACAGACACTTCAGCAGGAAAAGAATCTACAACTCTACAAGTCCGATACGACGGGCACATCGAGTCACTGCAGCCGGGAAGAACCGCCGGTGACTACAAACACGAAACTTCTAGGACTTCGACGCCAACATACGAGAAGTTCTACAACTCCTGAAACTTCTACGCCAACACAAAGCGGGAAGTCAACAAACCAAGAAAGCTCCTGAGTAAGTCACAGAAACTTCAGTAGGACACCAAATCTACAATCTTCAAGAACTTAGACGCCAACACAAAGCGGGAAGTCGAAAAAACCAAGGAAACTCCTGAGTAAGTCACAGCCACTGTACCAGGACATCGAATCACTGCAGTCGGAGAAGAAGCCGCCAGTGAGAACACAAAACTTCTACAACTTCGACGCCAACACAAAGCGGAAAGTCGAGAAAACCAAGGAAACTCCTGAGTAAGTCACAGCCACTGTACCAGGACGTCGAGTCACTGCAGCCGGGAGGAAGAACCGCCGGTGACTATAACTACACAGCTTCTAGAACTTCGACGCCAACACAAAGCGGGAAGTCAAGAAATCCAACAAGATTCCTGAGTAAGTCGCAGCCACTACACCAGGACATCCGATCACTGCAGTCGGAGAAGAAGCCGCCAGTGAGAACACACAAAACTTCAAGAACTTCTACGCCACTACAAGCGAGAAGCCTACAGCTTCAAGCAACAAAATGGAGCAAGCAATGTCCCAGTTTAAATACAGCCAGAGGGAATTCCAAGTGGAGACTGATGCACTCCAAACGAAGTACCAGGAAGTCCAGGAAGAGAAATAGGCGTTATTGGATTGTTTTTACGATTGCACACGAATTAATAACACGATCGACCATTTCACGTTACTAGAAGAAAACGATTACGATTAAACGTGGACCGGTCAAGTTCGATTCGCCATACTCAGCTGACTAATCATAACATGACGACTAGGTAACTTGATAACAAACGATTCTCGAGAAGGTCAGTCTAGTGCAAGGTAACAAAACAAATAATATATCATTTAACCAATGTAAAATTAATCTGTATAAAAACCCAGAAATTTGGTACAATAAATTGAAAACAACCGAATCGGCGCGTGAATTAAAAGTCAATACCTCCAATTAAATTAAAGATATATTGAATTAACTCAGAAAATATTTAATTACAACCGTCTAGTTAAGAGACCGTTTTAAGAATGCCCTCCTCATCGCTGGTCCCCTGCTTTGACCTCCGATCCCATTTCACAAATTGCCGAGCCGGCCGATAGCGATGGACCCATGTCACTCGTCGCCCGGCCCGTGTGAAACTCCTTCGGTTCAGATTCTTACAGTCGGCCTTTCCTGACCCAGGTGTGTCCTCACACCTGTCACTGTTGAGCCTCCACGGAGATCAAGACCATGACCTATGAAGAGACAAATTAAATGTTAGACTTCGACAATGATTTTTTTGTTTGTTTGTTGACTGCAAGAGATAAGGCGTCCCCCACCCCCTGCAGCCTCTCATCTCCACAAGTTCCACTCATCTATCGAGCATACTCAATTCATCAACACATTGATTCACCACAAACGTTAATTTCATTACTTCGTGCATACTTTCTACATACGTTTTCAGTCAATCAATGATTTATACCGTGACTTTATACAATTTTAAGGTTTTTGGAGATCTCCATTGAATTTATAATAGGGTGCCCAGCTGTTAGATTGTCATCCCGCTCGAGCCGAGTTCCCTCAGATGACTTTCTATCGGGGGCCCCAAAGCGCAAACTGGCGAGCCTTCATTCTACTTCGCCATTTGCCTTCTACTTCCCTTAAACAAGGAAGGATTGGTTCCTCGTGTAAGGTACTGCCGCACCGAACACCCCTGCCAAAGGCAAGCAACACTTGCGAAACTCTTACATAATCCCTCGAGCCCAATGACCAATATCTGCCTCGGCCTAATCCCCGAGAAAGTGGATCCACTTTTTCATATTCTCGGCACCAGTAACTGCTTCGTAGGGTGCTCTGGACCGAGCCACCCCAGGTATTTCCTTGACTTCGTAGCGATCCTTGTCCAGGCATCTCGTGACACGAAATGGGTCACACCACTTCGGTAATAACTTTTTACTGCCTCCCGTACTTGGGGACGAACCATGCCTGGGATGTCCTTAATTTCGTAACTGTTGGATTCTTGATGATAGGGCTAGCAGAGGCGCATTTACACAACACTGTTTGTAAATACCTTTATTTATCCTTCTCGAATACAAAAGAAAAAGCATCTAATACAAAGGTGTACCGTGTACCATACGTCCATACGGTAGAGACGTAGAGAGAAGAGAGAACGCACACCGTACTTTTAGGTGGGCGGACGGCGGCGCCACCTTCACAGAACAATACATAACATAGCTCAAAAGAAGCTTAGAACCAACACTCCCTCCCTTCGTTTGAGCGTTATATATTACATAAATATTATCAAGCACATCTAAACTTTCAATAAACATGCTAGACTATTATTACATCCTAATACAAAACTTAATAGTTAACTATTGATACATAATTCCTAGTACATAAAAAGTTATGGTTATGGTCCAGACATTATTTTCAGTTATAGACTTCAATTCGTCATCTATAGCTCGTTTCCATTCTACATTTTCTTTTGTGCTCATGGCTTCCGAATAATTGATTGGATCTAAATTAACAGTTGCCAGTAAGACAAATCCCACTTCATCCCTGTCATTTTTGTCTACGTCTTTATAGTTTGTCAAGAAAGCAAAACTAGTATCTGTCACCGAGCAAGATACAGCTTTACCCTCTGTCACCGCTTTATAGTCTTTATGAACTTTAACTGTTCTTTTAGGCTGTTTTCTAGGTTGTGTTTCGTCTAACTTATGTATATATTCTAATATCCTCTTCCGAGGTTTTCGCTTGGATTCAGAATTAGTATCACTAACCTCCTTTTGAACGTCTTTTTCATCTGGGTTTCTTTCTAAATTTTCCTCATACAAATGTATGGGACTCTCATCAGAGTTATCGAAGGTGTCAATAGACCATTCAGTATTTACTCTTAGTTCATTATCCTTGGCTATGTTTTTATAAGTTAGTTTTTCTTTGACACTAACATGCTTAGAATGTATAAATTTGCCTGTTTTGGGGTGCCACAAAATGTAACCGTCTAATGTTTGGCCTACTAATATGGCTTTAATAGCTTTTCCCGAAAATTTGGTTTCCAGTGTGGGTTTCTTTACATACGCTACGCTTCCAAATCTTCTAATCCCATCCACATGGCATTTATTATTAGGGTTAATTAATTTTAAAGGTATCTTAAAGTCAATGGACTTGTTAGGGGTTCTAATGTATAGATTTATGGATGCTTCGACGCCTAATGGCCACATGTTTTTAGGTAATCCTGAATCTAACATTAGAGCTCTAATCCTTTCAATTAAGGTTCTGTTGAACCTTTCTGCAGTATCATTATGAGAAGGTGTATATAGACTTGCAAAGTTCGGTTCAATTTCCTCTCTGTTCATAATTTCAAGAAATTTTCCACCAGTAAATTCTGTACCATTATCTGCTCTGATATAACAAACCTTTTCATTTTTACCTAAAAGATTTCTTGTAGATTTCAAGTAATCTTCCAGACAATCACCTGACTCCGATTTGGTTTTAACCGGATAAGCCATAGCATATTTTGAGAAATCGTCAACAAATACAATAATGAATCGTTTGTTATCTCGATATGAACTAGGTTTAATAGGTCCTATGGTATCTACATGAATTATTTTTAAAGGTCTATCAGCTCTAGTTCGTTTTTCAGAACAAGGTAGTCTACTCAATTTAGCTAGAATACATACTTCACAATTCATTATATTTTTATCAAATTTAATATGCTTTAAATTCTCATCAAACTTTTGTAAAACTTTCAGATATTCTAGTGATGGGTGCCCTAGCCTAACATGCCATAACATACCTTCGTCTAATTTTTCAGTGTGTATTTTTTCTAATTCTAATGAATCGAACAAATCATCAGTTTTAAGGGTATCATCCACTTTATCGATATCTATAATATTATAATTTAACCATCTGTTTGTTTGATTATTTTCAGTTAACGTAGAATTAGCTTGGTTTGTCTCCCTCCCAACCTCAGAATAATTATTTTCATCTATCAACTGTTTATTTTCTGTGAACTGAGATTGAGACTCTGGTTTTTCCAAACTAATCATCCGTGCTTTACGTGAATATTTCTGATATTGATGTGAATCTATATAAGGATCTCTAACTTCCAATTGTATCAGCCAGTTCGGCTTTTTATAATAACCTGATAAGTATTCCCCACCTGTTTCTTTATTGAATATTTTTAGGGTTTCGTCATCTAAATATATACCTAAACCTAAATCTGCAAAACGTCTAAGAGACATTAGGTTTTCTGAAATATTATTGGCAGCTAATACATTTGTCAGTTTTATTGATTTTCCTGACTGATCTAATTTATTTATGTACAGTTCCCCTTTTCCATCTATTTTAATATCTGCTGACCTATTTTTATTTGCGCTTCTAATGAATAATCCTGAACATTTTTCAAAATTTTGTAAGATAAAACCTTTATTTACTATGTGCTCCGTAGCACCTGAATCTACTAAGAAGGTAACCTTATTGTTTGCCGTATTACACTTGGTCTTACCTTGAGATATTATTTGTGCGGACCTAGCTCTGCCTTGTTGACTTTGATTTTTGTTGTAAGGTATATTTGTGGAACTTCCTCCACCTCTGGAGATTCCCTTTCTTCCAATTATTTTGTTACTATTGTAACCACCCCTCCCTCTAAATTTTCCTCTGAACGACTGACCCGAACTACTACCACTACCTCTTTCTGAACTCATTGCTTTATTATTAATTTTTCCGTACCCTGAACTTTCTCCACCTGAAGCCTGATTTAGAGGACAGCGATTGCTGGTATGATTAACTTCCTGTCTGCATGAGTAGCAGAACCACAGATTATATTTTTTTAGAGGACACATATTGGCTGTATGTCCCTCCCTGTTGCATCTATCACAATGGGCATGTGGACCAATCTGCCAATCAGGCCTCCTTTTATTATTAACTCGATTGGCTTGAGCTTGAGTGCCAACTCCAGGAGCATTTGGATTTGACAGTCTTCTAGTGGCTTCTAACTGCAATAAATACTTTCTAAGCTCTTCAAATGACATTTCAGTTTTGGCAACTTGTTGCCTCAAAAGATTTGCTTCTACTACTCTAGGATAAGTATCTTTAATTGCTTTGAGGAACGCTGATTTTTTTTTCAGCTTCAGTGAGAGGAATAGCTGTATCACACATTTCATACTCTCTAATAATTGAATCGAAATCGTCAAGAAAAGCAGAAACCTTTTCATTTTTGTTTAATTTTAGGCTATATAGCTGTTCCCTCACTCCAGCGTCTGTTAAGTTGACTTCGTTTCTCTTATGATTTTTTAGTTTGGTTAATATTTCTGTAGGATCAGTGGTATTTAATACCTTTTTATGATATTCTTCATCTAAGTGATTTATTATTATATCTCTTACCATATACTTTCTTTTTGCTATTTCTTCAAGGGTAAACATTCTGGTGTTATGCGTCGAGCTATCAATAACATCTAATAATTCCTTTGCATTCAATTCAGATTGTAAACAGTCAAACCAAACATTGATGTTAGACGTAGAAGTTAGTTTATAATCTCTTTTAAACGTTACTTTAGACACACTCTGATTTGAATCCAAGGATTTTTTTAAAGCATCAAAAGTTTCATTCAGTTCTCCTATAATATCAAAATTGTTGCCATTTTCGTTACTATTGTCTAAAACAGTACTATGTTGGTTGATTCTACTGGGATGAGTTGACTGATTAGCTGTGGGCTGCTCCTCTAAATTTAGAATTTGTGGAGATAATCCACAGTGGGCATGTCTATTACTTATTTGAGGTTGTCTATACTCTAATGTGTGAATTTGAGTTTTTTCAGAATTATTTAAATCAGTAGTAGCAAAAGGGTCAGTCGAAGATGGTAAATTTAAATCTCTCAATATCTTCAACTTTTCAACTTCTAATCTTTTATGCTCTAAGGATATGTTCATAATTTCTTTTGCAGATTGTAAAGCGTTCTGCATCAATGGCAAAAACTTTGATTGCTTGTCCTGCACCTCATTTATGGCAGCAAACATGTCCATTAGAGCAGCTCCCTTTTCCAGTTCAGTGTCATTGATTCGTCTAGGAGTAGTCACTGGGTTGCTTCAGCTCTGGGTAGATGTTGTGACGATACCAGTAGCTCCGGTTGAAGTAGTGGTACAGTTTGACACTGCAATTCTAGTTTCCATTACGGATTGGGCAATGCTAGGGACTGCAGGTGCTGGAAAACATTATTCCAATAAATGTTTGGTTTTTCATCTAAAGAATCTAATTAATAACAGATCTGTATTCAAAAAAAAAATGTTGACCAGCATTCTAAACTTCTAATTTATTATTAGCAATTTTCTTCCAAGAATATTACCTGTGTATAAGGTGTTTGTGTTAACTTTACTCCTTGGAGTGAAAACTGCAGATTCCAATGTTACCATCGAGCTCTGAGCCCGAATGGTATCGGCCAAGCTTGTCCCATTTGCATTCACTTGGACATCATTCTCCATTGTCTCCTCAAGAATTCAACAACCTACCAAACATTTATTCTATTAGAGTTGAGGAGACTTGATTTCATTCCAAATTCATCAGAACATCTGACAGATTCAGTCTGAAATCAGCAGTTATTTTTCAACACATGCGGACACTGCCTTCGTGCCTCCTCTCTTTCCAATTATCTGTACAACAACATAACGTACTGAAGAGGAGCGATCGCACAAGTAGACAGCATCCTGCACGAGATCTAAATAACCACCTAAGCTTTACAGAGGATAACATCTGAACTGATTATCACAAATACTTATGGAGAGTTCAATTATCTTTCACATCTAAAAACAATTTAGTCTCAGTCTCTGCTGAATCTAATTAATTGTCATCTAGTATGGTTAATAACAAATTATTATTTTAATACAAAAATGCACGTTCGCTTCGCTCCATCTCTCTCGCATCCAAGTTCTTTCATTACACATCTAACACTTCTAATAAATAATATCGGCCTTTTATTTAACTATGTCTTTTCTTTCGTCTAATCGTCATCTAATCTAAACACCATACGATATTCGAACTCTGACCGTAAATATTTTAACTTGAACACCTGAAATGAGAGAGAACAAATAGTCCAGTGAAATTAGCTCTGAACCTACATTGTAGGCTCGAGTAACAAAAATACCCTGCAAATGGGTAATCGACCCTCAGGATTCCGAATTTGACATTATTTTTGACCGCAACCCCCGACAAAGGGTTGAAAATCGACAAATAGGCATTCAACTCGTGATATCTCAAAAATTACAAAATGTATGGGAAAATAAACCACACCACTGTGTTTCTCGCATTTTTTTACATCGAAAATGACACTTTTTACATTCATATTAACAACATTTCCACTGTAATGTTGAAATTTATAATTAAATTAGAGGGGAAAGATCGCGACCGGCTGTGCGATCCCTATGACGTTACCACGAGAGGAGAAACCGCTAACGAGCCATGCGCTGCTTGATCGTCGCTGAGAGACAGAGACAGAGAGGCGTTCTCGTTGTGTTTCACAGTAAACAATCTTTAAAACTCGGGCCAAGGGATATTTTGATATTAAATTTAAGAAATAGGCAATAATCAAGATGTGCATCCGATTATGTTGTTAACAGTAGTGATATTTGTACGCCAATTCAATTTATGAATTCGATGTATTATTAATTCTGTAAATATTAACAGTTTCATAAGTATCTACTAAACTGCAAAACTATAAAGTCTGGCAGAGAAAACAGATGAGAAAATGTTACATCGGAATAGTAGTTTAATTTGTTCAAAACTACAATTTTCGATAGTGTTCTTAAGATAGAATATTTTCTATAATTTATCTGTATATCTATATATTATTGATGAAGAATCTAGATTAGTTTCATAAAAAAATATTTATTATAAAATGTAATGCATATAAAATAACTGCATCCTTAGTATAAAACATTGAAAAAAAATTAATAATCATTATTTTCATCGAAACTAAAGTCTTTCCAAACTCGGGTCTCTTCGTCATCTTCTACTTCAGATTCTGATTCGTCGTCTGACCCGTTGACATCATCATTTTCATCCAATTGTTCATAATTCGCACTAAATATTGAAAAATTTTCACAGCTCCCTCCCTCACAATGTCGACATGTTCCTGTGCAAGCTAACCCAGCTTTTTTGCAGGTACAACGATTTGAACAACAATTTGTTCTGCAGTTACAAGTAACCTGTAATAGTATTAGAGTTTTATTTTCCATTTATAGATAATGTATTGAAAAAAAATATTAAAGAAATAAATGCATAATATTTGGCCAAAT
Source organism: Cryptocephalus moraei (assembly GCA_946251905.1). Taxonomy (NCBI): domain Eukaryota; kingdom Metazoa; phylum Arthropoda; class Insecta; order Coleoptera; family Chrysomelidae; genus Cryptocephalus; species Cryptocephalus moraei. The sequence continues at coordinate 796,716 of OX276459.1, forward strand.
ACCTATTGATTTGCTTTAAAAAAATTTATATTACTACAATAAACTTATTACTTCTTTTTTTTATTTAGATTTACTTAACAAAACTCGCTTTGGCCTTTTTTTTACTTTTGAAATGTTTACATAATAGTAACGAATAGGTCAATCACAACACATAAAAAATACGTGCCTAACGCATTTTTCTCAATTGTTACAAAAATAAATATTTTTTACCTGTCTTAATAATTCTATTGGAGCTGGTGGGTCCTCGCTCATTATTGGCAATAAGATAAATTTTGTCCTTTTCCACCCCCATTTTTCGGGGTTCAAGTCATTCCCCAACCACTGTTGTATTTGATAAAATACTCTCTTTACATGCTGCAGTAAAGTTGACTCGGTAGGTGGCAATAATGCTAAATCAAAGCTAAAACGAAAATAATTACATTTGGTTTTACGATTACATGTAAAAATTGATTTTACTCCCTCAAAACAGACAGTAAAAATGTATTTTAGTCCCCGAAGGACATAAAATCTATTTTACTATATAACAAATATCATTCTCCAACCTTAAATTATATTTTTTTATACAATGTGTTTCAAAATGATTGTCACCTAGTCGGCTGTGGAATACCCATGTAAAATAAAAAAAACCGCCTTGAGAAAATATGAGTTTCTACTAGCTATACATAACCTCAAAATAACCAACTTAACCTCTTTTGACTTCTGGTTTTTCTCTGTCAAAAGAAAAAGCATTCTGAGTATTTGTCTATTTTTGTAGTATTTGTTTTGGCCCTGAAAAGGCCGTTAATTACCAGCAGTACTGATTGCCAGTTTCACAATAAATGTTCGAAGTGTCACTGGTTGTCAGAATTAGATAGGTTCAAATCGATAGAGCGCGGCACATCAAAAATTACATGCACAGAAATTCCAACGCCAACTAGATGACAATCATTTTGAAACACATTGTATTATATATATTTGTAATAGATTACCGTCTCTTTGTTGTAGACACTCCTGAAGTAAAAAGGGTGTACCTTAAATCATTTACTGATAATTGCTCATCTACTTCTCCTTTTGTATACATATGCATAATGAAACATTTTGCAGCTGCATATAATTCTTCAGGCGTCTTGTCTGGTTCATTGAAAACAGCAGCCAATGTTTGAAGATTTTCATTCTTTTGAAGAGTTGATACGATGCTGTTTTTTCCTTTTTTGTAAAACGAATTTGTTGTGTCACACCCTGCAAAAGCATGTGCAAACAAAATAAATGCTTGCAAATGTTTATAATCAGCCGTTGAATATAGTGCATTTCCTCTTTTTGCATTAGGAACTATTTTGTAGTAATAAATTGTATCTGTATTTGGTGTTAAAGCGATGGATAAAACTATCAAATCTACGTCGTTACCTACAATACACACGGGCTCATTTATTCTGGAATTTAAATGTATTGCAGTATCAACAATTAATTTGTCGGCATCCTCAGTAGCAACCAATGTTTGAATCTTATTGTTTTTTAAAAAACTAGATAATGCTGCTACAAATTTAAATTTATTTGCAACATTGGATAGAAACTTTTTTTGTTTCAAAGGAACTAACTTATCTTCCTCAATCTGAACATCAGGAGCGACAGTTCTCTCTTTACGTCTGTATCGTTCATAAGATTTTGTACCAATTAGTTCATTGTTGTATCCATCAAATACAACCACTGTATTTACACCAAAACGGTGAATTATTTCCGAAAGGTATTTATTAAAAATATCTCTGTATGTGACACTGTGAGACCAATTAACGTTATGCAAGAGCCAGCCTCCATCCACAACAAAAACAAAACTTTTCATCAGTAAGTCAGAATACAAACACTGCTTGAAAAGTTTATATAAATCAGCTTTCGGGCTTTTTCGCATAAATCCTTTTTTGTCAAAAATACTTGGAGGAATTGGAGAAAGCTCATAGCTCAGAGCTTTTTTAGTCATTTCAACGTCACCCTTAAAAATTACGCCTATTCTTTGAAATAATAAATCTGAATCGATATCTAGATATGCTTCATCAGTGAAATGAGCTCCATGCACTGCAAGAGAAAGTGGCTTCACTCTATGCTGTTTTGAAAGTGAAACATTTTCTGCATTTTTTCCTATCATAGTCTTCATTCCTTTGTAACCTTCTTCAAAAGCCATGTGACAATTTATATGCGGTCCTCCTATTACACCACTTGAAAGTGACATTAACGACATGTCACGTTGGAATGGATCATGCTGATTCAACCAAAAAATCATCTTTTTAAGATCCGCATCATCTCTTTGTCTTCTGCTGGCCGACAAATCGACGTGTTGCTCACTCGATTCTGATTTAAAACCGCAATAATTTTCTAAACCTTCCATAACATTTACGGCAGCTGGCATAGCTAATAAATATCGGGCGACGACACTGGGAGTTACACCTCTGCCATGCCTCAAGTCTGTGCCAAAGAATCTGTTTAGAGTTTGCTCTATGACCATGTCGGTCCAAACTCCGGCCCAGGCTTTGTCGCTTCTACGAATGGTGAAACCACCTTCTTTGGTAAATTGATGAAATTCTTTTACATCCATTACAAGTTCTAAATTTGCCATGTCTTGCAAATATATTTGCGAACTTTTAGCATAAGCAAAATGTCCTGCTGAATGAAATATAGGCAACATTTTTTTAACACTGCCTAAATGGAGGTCCCAGTCCCCAACACGTTCAGCTTCGACAAATTCTAATGCTATGTGAATACATCTAAAATACTGTACCCACAATTTAGCTGTTGGGCCAACATTTTCCATCCTCTCTAAACATTTGTTGAGCAACTTAGTGAGATGTATCATGAAGGAATCACTGTTAAAATCTCCAATAGAAGGTGGTTCAGTGCTCCATTTTTCAAAGAAGCTATGGATACAATTCCTTACAGTTTCTGTTGCTTCTATTTTTTTACAAATAATTGAAGCAATGGCGGTAAATGATAGAATATGTGCTCTAAAAGCTCGGGCATAAGCATGTCCAGTCATCATTTTTTTGGTAGAATCAGCTGCGTAAATTGTGGACCACATCTCTTCTAGTCCACTACCACTCATAATGAAACCTACAGAACCCAAGAAAGACATAAATAAATGAAATCCTCCAAGGCGTATTATAGCGTTTCTTGTTTCTGCATTTTGATTCTGAGCAACAATACATCGCAGTTTCCAATAAAGAGGTTGATCGCAAGTTATGAAACACGTCTTTTGATTTATCTTCTGACATTCCTCTAGAGCATAATGTAAAGCAGTGTTAAGCGTTGTCAAGTTTGATGGTGGTTCGTTAATAAAAGGTAAACACTGGATGTGTGACATGTAGTACGTTGCATCAGTGAATAATACCTCCATAAATCCCTTCCATAAAGGTACATTTTTAACATCAAATGCTTTAGCCCAAGCATATCCTGCATATGTAGGTGATAAAGATTTTCGAATTTTTATACACAATGAATCAGTATCTATAAATTCCATACTAGATAAAGCAGCAAAGTTAATTGTAGGGTGAGGCAAGATTCGAATTCTGTCTTGTGACGCTAACTGAGAAATAGTAGGCATTTTTGTTAATTTCTTCGATCCACCTGTATATTGTATGGAGTAATCTGGTGTGTATATTGCTATTCCGCCCAAACAGTGAAATGTTTCACGGCCGTCTATGGTATGTACGTTATGATCGGTATTATCAAAAACATGTTGAACCAATACATCCTCACTAACTGACATCACAGGAGGATCCATCACAGTAGGTGCTTCAAACAATCGCAAGTTATAGTAGCTTGGAGTTACACCAAGAGAAGATAAAAGGTCAATGACTAACTTTGATCCTGTTTTTCTGTATATATAAGTACCGACGGATAGTTGTAGTGTAGATACGAATGATCTAGGGCGCAATATTGTCATAATGCCATGTGCAACATTCTCGAGTTTGACTTGCTTTTGTTGAATAGTGCATGTTTCAGGGGTATTGTCTTGCTCGTCCTCTACCAATAATAAATTTTCAAGAAAAAAATTGAAAAATTCTGGAATACATGATTTAACATTGTTTAAAAATTTAGATGATGGAGGATATGCGCAAGTACTACTAGGACTGCTCTTAATTTCATCTTTGATTATATCAGATGCTATTTTTAGAATTGTCTTTTTCTGGAACGAACCTAAAGATTTTGCATCGGCGAACCAATCATCACGAATTTCTGCCAGGTTAAATGTTTTATAACAAAACAATGGTTGGGTACCAGGTTTTTGTTTGATATATATATCATCGCCAAATTTGCTTTTTAATTTTTCCTTTAACGTTCTTATATCACACTCAAATTCTCCTAGTTCTGCTTTCAAATCATTCAAAGTGAATTTGAACTTTCCACTATTCTCAATGTATTGAAATAGTTGGTCGAAAGATTCGTTGTATATATTTGGACAAGGCGACGTAGTGGGGGGTACCTGCGTAAATATTTTTTTAAAAAAATCATATTTTAATACATAAGTAAGCTACCCAATACTGAAACAACTTTTATAGAGACCTAAAATGGAACTAACAAGTGAAAACATCATTTTTAAAATTAAAACATCAACTTGCAAGAAGTACACTATTTTTACTTATTTATTAACGTGCAAAAAATGAAATGACCTATTGATATCTAACTTTTAAATAACTTTTGATTGATCTTTGTACTTCTTCATTCAAAAAAAATAATGTACAGTATAGTAGATTATCAAATTTATTGAAGGAACTTCGAAGGAATCTAATATATATATATATATATATATATATATATATATATATATAATAATGTAGGTATGTATGTCCAGAAATCATTAGGTACTTTCAGACTACCTACAAACTTGAAAGTTCTGAAAAAATCTGAAAACGCCGAATTTCCATATCTTGGGGCCCTTGGGGGGTAAAAAATAAGGGTAAAATTTTTATTTGTCGCTTTGAATCTGAGGTACTTTTCGAGTAGCTACAGACTCTATATTCATCCAAGGTTTAGATAAGGAATGATGATGAATGATATAAATGATCGTGTAAAAAGTCGACTGCTTTCATACAGTATTCAATGAAAACAATTATCCTGCGCAGCAATTCATGTAAGGTTCAAGATTAATGTTTAACTTCACACATGTCATAACAATGTGTCTAAAATGATCAGTTGGACCGGCCAACCGCAGTGAGAAAAACTTTCTAATGACCTTCTAATGATAATTTAGTGATAATAATTCTATTCAATTCATAAACGTATTCCATTTTTCATCAATGTTTTCTTATGACGTTATCACGTAAAAATTATCGTCCGTAAACCGACTTTACAAACAACCAAATTTTTTTTCTCGAAAACTAACCTGGAAGTCATATTTGCGGCATTAAGAAAAAGTGTTTGAAATACCGCCACCTATTTGGGGTTTTCTTTTTGACTATCATTTACCGGACACCCTGTATATAACGGGTACTTTCGTCAGTTTTAATAAAGTAGTATCACTTTTACCTTTTACCTTGTTGTTAAAAAATAAAAATTATAAACTATTGCCTCAAATAAATGTTACGCTATTGGGTAGTTTACCTTGGCAATGAATTTTAAATTATTTAAAACAAACTTACCAATCTAATGCTGTCATAACATTTTGTGTGGTACGAAAATGTCTGATATTGAGCTAATCCACTCTCAATTCTGTTGATTATTGTATCACTGTCTTCGAGTTGTTTTCTATTTACATAGCTAATAAAACGGCATTTTTCAATTTTTCCTGTAAATTTTGAGACGGCCTTATGAAGTCTATCTAATTTTTTCCCACACAAAACGCATAAATCAGTGAAATTGAAGAAGCACTCCGTATTTGATTTGGACGAAGAAGCTTGAATATTTTGGGGGGAACTGTCAAGTTGAGCTGCAGCATTAAGTGGAGAACAGGAATTTTCGGTGGTTGAAATTGAAGATGATTCCAAGTTTACTAAGGTATCATCTGATTCAGACGCTACATCTGAATCAAACTTTCCTTTTTTGAGAATTGGGACAATTGCAACTCCAGTATAATACCTTTTACGGCATTTACTGTGTACGTTGATGGAAGACTTCCCAATCCATAATTTCCACTTATCATCTTCTCTACTTTCACTTTTAGAAATCAAAGTTTTTAACCCCTTTGTCTTTACACAATCGATGTTATCATCGGGTTGAATCTCTGAATCACAGATTGTACACACTTCCATTTCCGTGCCGAAGAATTCAAAAACTGTAATATAGTTTTAAAGATTGTTTACTGTGAAACAACGAGTACGTCTTTCTGTCTCTGTCTCTCGGCGACGATCAAGCAGCGCATGGCTCGTGAGCAATTTCTCCTCTCGTGGTAACGTCATAAGGGATCGCACAGCCGGTCGCGATCATTTCCCCTCCAATTCATTTATAAATTTCAACATTACCGTGGGAATTTGGTTAATATGAATGTACAAAATGTCATTTTCGATGTAAAAAAATGCGAGAAACACAGTGGTGTGGTTTATTTCCCCATACATTTTGTAATTTTTGAGATATCACGAGTTGAATGCCTATTTGTCGATTTTCAACCCTTTGTCGGGGGTTGCGGTCAAAAATAATGTCAAATTCGGAATCCTGAGTGTCGATTACCCATTTGCAGTGTATTTTTGTTACTCGAGCCTACAATGTAGGTTCAGAGCTAATTTCACTAGACTAAAAGCGTATGTTTGAACGAGCACATATTCGGTCAATCTAATAAGCCGTCCTCCATTTTCTCTTGTACTTACTTTTGTGAAGCGTATTCTTCAGGCGCAGTGGAAGCGTGTTAGGCCCATAACCTGTTGGATTCTTGATGATAGGGCTAGCAGAGGCGCATTTACACAACACTGTTCGTAAATACCTTTATTTATCCTTCTCGAATACAAAAGAAAAAGCATATAATACAAAGGTGTACCGTGTACCATACGTCCATACGGTAGAGACGTAGAGAGAAGAGAGAACGCACACCGTACTTTTAGGTGGGCGGACGGCGGCGCCACCTTCACAGAACAATACATAACATAGCTCAAAAGAAGCTTAGAACCAACAGTAACATTCTTGTCCCAGAATCTTTGCAACTCCATACGGTCCTCTCCATTTCGGGAATAGCTGCTGACTGGCACCTGCAGCTCCAACAGCACCAAGTCCCCTATTCGGTACTCGGGAGGGGAAACAAGCTTCACACTGAAATATTTCCTCTGTGCATCCTGATGATTGGCGGCAACCCTCCACTACATGTACGCACAGTGCAGTGACATCACAGGTCTCTAGGGACTCAAAGTGGCTTAAATCCAATTTATCCTGAAACTAAGATACCTAAAAGAAATTCGCTGGGGAATATACGGATAGCTTAATTTAGGCTACCGTTGAGACCTAGTTGAATATCGGGAATTATTTCATCTTCTGAGTATCCTGATATGAAGTATTTTCAATTACGTGTCGGTGCGGAGCAGTAACACCACAGTTCTCTAGAGGCTCTGATGAATTAAACGCAATTTGCCTTGAAACTCAGATACCTAAAAGAAATTCTCCGGGGATGTACGGATAGCTTCAGTTAGGCTACCGTTGAGACCTGTTGAATATCGGAAATTGTTTCATCTTGGTATCACCATTACCATTTGCACCCATTGTACGTGAATAAACCTAAAATTGTCCCGTTCCCAAGTATTATCGTCACCATATGCATGCATTGAACGCGAATAAACCTAAAATAATCCTGTTCCCAAGGATCATCGTCACCATTTGCGTCCATTGTACGCAGATAAACCTAAAATAATCCTGTTCCCAAGGATCATCGTCACCATTTGCGTCCATTGTACGCAGATAAACCTTTTGAACTACAGCATCTATCAAATTTTCTCGAAGTAAGAGCTCTTCCTCTTTCACTAATAAATCGTCTTGGAACACCAAAACCTTTATCAAATCATTTGGAGCAGAAGTCACGTGAACTGTTTTGCTATTAGGTACAGGCTATATCAAAATAATTTATGTAAAGGCGTCTACAATTACAAATATTTGAGTATTTCCGCTTTTCGGTTTGACAAATGGACTTAATTGATTTATATAGGCCATCTGGAACAGTCGTAGAATTTTTGGGAATAGGGTGAAGATCGCCGGCTTTTTATTTGTTACTGATTTTAAAATACGAAACCAATATTTCTGGGACACCAGCGAGTATGTGTTATAGGTTTCTCGGTAATTAATTTAATGTTCATTTCAGCAATGCAAATGCCTACATAGCATGTACGTGCAATTAGTTTGGGGTACGAATTTAAGTTGTAACAGGTCAGGGATTTGTCAGCTGTTCTGATTTCAATTTGAATGTGGTGTTTATCTATACCTATACGAAGAGGATTATTTCCATAAGTAGTATTTTGTTTATCGGAGCGGCGTAAAATTTTTAAAGTGGTATCAGATTTCTCATAGTTAATGTCGTTCAACGCTGTAAAATCCTGACCTATTAAAACATCAACTCCTTGCATGCGTTTATCTATGGTTCATAGCGTAAGAGAAGAGGTTTTTCTATTCCGTCGATCTCGACAGTGTTATTTACAAGGGAAGAAATTTTCGGTGACAGATCAGATAAAGTTTGGACGAAAAATGGTTTATGGAGAGTTTTTTTTGTAATTTTAATTCTCTAATAATTGCGATGTCAATTAGAGAAATTTCGCTACCGAGATCGATAAAAGCTTGCATAGGTACCTACGTTTTTGAATTATAACGTCTTTTATTAATTTCCGACAATTGGATCCAATTAAATTGATACTGCATTACGGTCATTGCTGATACTGTAAAAGTTTATGTTTTTCGGGGCAATGATTTCGGAGATGGAACACATTTTATCATATTCACCATGCCTTCTACCATTCGTCTACAGAAAGCAACCAATACTCTACCTTTGTATTAACTGGATTAAATTCAGCAATTAAATTTTGGGACAGAGACATATACCTGGTTGGGGTTCCCTTCGAGATCGACGGCTGTCGAACCTTTCTATTAAATTTTCAAATCCTTCCATTACCGCTTGACTCACTGGGCTGGACACTTTTGAGCTTGGACACTTTGGACCTCGACGTCGGGACCTCGATCTTTCCCGTCGTCTATGCTTTCCAGCCTTTCTTCGATGAGTCTTACGCCGTGGCTCGGTGCTTGAACTGGATCGGCTGCTACCTGTATCAGGTGATCGACGCCTCCTCCACCGACTTCGCTCGGGAGCGCCTCCCTTAGCCTCCTCTGCCAGCACATACCGCTGTCGTCACGATAGCCGTTCCTCAGTACCTGCTTCCAGTTCAGATTGCCTTTGTTGCGACATTTTCGCACTATTTCACAATTGCACGAGTTCGCAATCCCACTTCTGATGAAAACAAACGAATCGGCGCGTGAATTAAAAGTCAATACCTCCAATTAAATTACAGATATATTGAATTAACTCAGAAAATATTTAATTACAACCATCTAGTTAAGAGACCGTTAAAAGAATGCCTTCCTCATCGCTGGTCCCCTGCTTTGACCTCCGATTCCGTTTCCCAAAGTGCCGAGCCGGCCGATAGCGATGGACCCATGTCACTCGTCGCCCGGCCCGTGTGAATCCCCTTCGGTTCAGATTCTTACAAAATTTAGTATACCCTAGTATGCTCAACACGACAGTGTGTTGTGATCTTTCTTCACGCCACTTAACCCGACAAACCATAACCTAACGAACTTCAATCCGGAGAGTACGTTACGCCCTCTCTCCAAACTACAAGAACTTCCAGAACTTCAAGGAGATCACGTCACGCCCTGATCTCCGACTACAAGAACTTCAAGAACTTCAAAGAGATCACGTTACGCCCTGATCTTCAATCTACAAGAACGTCTTCAGCCTTACAACCTGGAGACAAGATTTATCTCCGCAGCCACCCACGAGTTACGAGAGATATCTACATACAGTCCACTCTGTCTAGAGATCACTGCACACTTCGTTCAACATTAGAATCGAACAGGATAATCAGATCTGTGAAATTTTTAGGAGAATGGTTTGGCATGGGAAATATTTGGCGGGCTCATAGAATAATTTAACTCAGAAGTTCCTGTTTGTCTGACACGCAAACTTTTGAACCAATGTGACCTGCCAATCATGACGTATGGAGCCGAAACACTGACATTAACCAAACTAAAAAAAATCATTGAGTGGAGGCCACGACAAGAAGCATATCGAAGTCGAGAAAGACCTCCTACTAGACGGACAGATAACAAGGAGAATACGAACGAAGTGGATGCGTTATACAGAACAGATGTGAGTGGCACGGACTACGGGAGGCCAATGTTCAGCAGTGGACGTTACAATAGGCTATTGAAATGGGCAATAGTAGGCGATAAAATATTTGAAACTGTTTAAAAAAGAACTGCTTACATAAAAAAAAGTTTATTCGATGTAAGATACAGTGTGTCTCTCATATTTAGCATTATAATTCAGATATGATTCCAAGGAACGGCTCCAACCAGGATTGCATTTATTTGTACCGCTGAAACATGTATAGACTTATTAAAGCACAATCACTGACTAGTTTCTTTCCAGATGCGCCGAGTTCTGAGTTTCAGTTACTAACTTCAGCTACTGTTTGTAAAGGGGGTTTTCTGCTTGATGAATGGCATATTGTGATCTCCATGCTCAGCATCTATTAAATATGATATCTTATTGAATGCTTTTGTCTTATTGAGGTGGCATGATGTAAAACCACTGTAAAAGTTAACAGGGGTGCATAGGATAAAACGTATACCTTCAGACATTTGAAAAAAAAATGTACCTGAAAAAGTTTACAAAGTAAACAATGCATACTTGCCTTTTTACATACCTTTTTCCAGAAACGCCAAAGCATGGTGATTTGAACTGATGCTTCTTGCAAGCACCAATTACAAGTATTTTTTCATATTCTTAAACAACACTTGCGATTGGTGCTTGCAAAAAGAACCGGCGATAGTGAAGAGAGGGCAATTCGGGTGTGTATTCTAATTCGTCCTCGTACAGAATATCCGATCCTATACGACTTGATTGCGGGCCTAAATAGGAACGGGATATTGGGTACGTTTTATACACCCCGCGACACATTTCGGAATTCAAAATTCAAAACCAACAAAAATAATAACTCTTTGACTTCAAACTGACGTTGTAAACTACAAAGCCACTGCTGCCCTTGCTTTAATCAAATTACACAATAAATTTACAAAAGGTATTATAGTATTAAAACCTCATGCACTGGATAAAAGTCAAGGAATCAAGGAAGACAGCAAAGAGCAAAGTAAGGTTAATTTCACAGAACGTTAATTTCCTAGCTTCACAGAACGTCAGCACAGAATACTCGCTAGGATAGAGCCGACAAAGCAGTTGTTTAAATATTTCAATCGAGTACGAGTTGAGTACGAGTTAATCCTACCGTTGTTGCTACCGGTGCCCTATAAATGTCTATTTATAATGCCCTTCGACAAGGTATTATATTGTCACACGCCTGAGGACCTAGGGTCCAAAGGGAGTGCTCGGGTTGGGGGTGTAGCTCGGTGGAGAACTAAGAAGAAGGCATGGTGTTACAGACAATATTTATTCAAACATCAAATGTAGGGGAGAGAACATCGTAAAATAAAATCAAGGCAAGTGATCAAATGTAGAAAAGTGAGAAGAGGTTAAATGGAGGTGGTTGCTTACTTGAGAAGGACGAAGGGCAGTAGGTGCGAGGCTCCTCCAAGTAGCGGCATGCCGAGAAGGACGGGCTCTCAGACGGGCAGCGAGACGTGATACCTGGTGACAGACTGACTCCCCCGATCGTTATGATCCCGCTGTATAAATACAAGCGGGATGTTTACGAACGTGGTGTCGTACCTGTCCGAGAGTCGTGTCGTCCTTCGGTTTAAGGTCGCCTCGGTGCTGAATAAGCTTAGACGGCGACCTATTTTCGCTAATTGGGGCCGCATCGCGACAATATACTAAAGTAGGTATAGATTCCTTGCCCATATTCATAATAACATTGGATTGTTTGGTATCAACATCTTCCCGACGGGAAAGGCTCGTCTGGGCACTGCTCATAGGCGTAACGTTGTTTTTTTTACAATGGGACACTCACTATGAAATTAATTAACAATAAAACGTGTTAATTATTTATCTTTTATTGTTAACCGAAAAACAATTATAAATATACTTGGAAAAGCAATTTAGCTTAACTATCAGCTGTGAAAAATAAGAAACATTGAAGTATTTAGTTTACTTTTCTTGTATATAAATGAATACATAATACGTTATGGAGAAAGGAAGAAAAAAGTGATTTATTACGGAGGTGGCATTTCATTTTAATTCAAATTTGATGCCATCTGTCAGAGGACGTCAGAGAGTACGACAATGGCAGTTTGTGAACCAATTAGAAGCACATTAAACAGAAGCGTGGGCGGGAAAGCTGAGAGAAGAGAGAAGTGAAGCTTAGCTGTTGTGTCGTAGTCGCCTCTGATTGGTTAACAAATTTTCTATGTCATAATTTGACAAGTGACACGAAATTTGAATTGCAGTGAAATGTCCCCACTAAGCACAATCTGTTTGCAGCAAATTTGCAAAACGCTTTCCTATGGCACTGTAAAGTTCTTACTTAATTTGCACTAAGCTTCCAGCAAGTTTGAGGCAAATAGGATCTGCACCAATATGACATTACATTTGTAAAAGTTTCTCTTCCAAACTTGGGGCAAGTATTTCTCAAAGTTTCAATAACTCACCATCTCAGTTACAAATGTTAAGTTGCAACAAGTATGTATATTATTACATACAGGAAAGTCACAGTTGCAATGTTAAAGTTGGCAAATTTCCATTGAATGTTTCCAGCAAAAATGCAACTGCAACTTTACATCTAAATTATAAAAGAAAGTATTCTAAAAGCTTGGAATTGAAAAGTGGTAGGTTATTTCAATAAAAAATTCAACAATTTTTGTGAAACAAATACATAAGTAAAAAAATACAAATTGTAAACAATGATCAACACAAATATGAAATAAACATAAAAAAATGAAATATCAATACAATAATAACACAAACAAGATAAAAAATGAATTCATCAAAAGTAATATAATATATAAAAATCAAAAATTAAAATGCGACACTCAGTAGTGGCCATGATGTGAAAAAATTAAAAAAAATAAAATACTCTCCAGATGATGTCGATGGAAAAGCCAACTCTTTTTGCGAGCGGTCGTAAAGTGATAGAAATATCGTTATCCCGGCAAGTTCGGAGACCGAGGGAGGTGCGAGGACGAGATGTGATGTGGTGTTCGAATAAGCCCAAGTGATCATACTGTCAGAATTATATATATACTATGGAGTGGGTAGTAGATCGCGTTAAGACGATCCGTCACTATTCACTCTTCCACCTCGCCTCTCAGGTTATTATAGTCCCGAGCAGATGGGCCTGCTCGATTCGTCGACGAGCGACGGTCGCGTCATATTCTTCCTGCCGTGGCAGAGGCACACGATCGCCGGCACCACCGATCTGCCCTGCAAGCCGACGCACAACCCGAGGCCGATCGAGGACGAGATCATGTTCATCCTCGAGGAGGTCAAGAACTACCTGAACCCGGACGTCGAAGGTATGTGTGTCCGGCCCGATGGGACGCGCGATGATAACTCTCTGTCGTCGCTTTCCAGTGAGGAGGGGCGACGTGCTGTCCGCCTGGAGCGGCATAAGGCCGCTCGTGTCCGATCCGAACAAGTCCGACACACAGTCGCTCGCCAGGAACCACATCGTGCACGTCAGCAAGTCGGGACCGGTCACGATCGCGGGCGGCAAGTGGACGACGTACAGGTCGATGGCGGCCTAGACCGTCGACGCCGCCATAGAAGGTAATCCGTACGGTCCGCTGGTTAATACCCCAGCATGCCACTATCAATAGATTAAGTTAAAGAGTACTAATATACCGGCGTCAATTCCAACTGGCGCTGATATACATTTCCACTGATAAATCAAAGTTAACATCCATCCATCAAACATTACAAACGTTTTCGTACGTCGCTGCCACGTTCACCACGCCATGATCGGTCACATGAATTGGTCTACGCCAAAAAACGTCTCATCTCTTCATTCGCAGCATTTCGAATACCTTTCAGATCCTCCTCGCTTACGTCCGGTTCATCTTTTCAGCTTGCAAGCTGCAGCCGAAGTTCCGCACCAGCCAGACGGACGGCACGCAACTGGTCGGCGCCGTCGATTGGACACCGACGATGTACATCCGCCTCGTGCAAGACTTCGGTCTCGATTGCGAGGGCGCCCAGCACCTGGCCAAGTCGTACGGCGACAGGGCGTTCGCCATCGCCAAGATGGCCTCCCTCACTGGCAAATGTTGGCCGATCATCGGCAAGAAGATCCACCTCGAGTTCCCATACATCGACGCCTAGATAAGGTACGGCGTGCGCGAGTACGCGATGACCGCCATCGATATGATCGCGCGCAGGCTGCGTCTCGCTTTCCTCAACGTGCAGGCCGAGCAAGAGGCGCTGCCGGACAACGTCGACATCATGGCCGAGGAGCTCGGCTGGTCCGCAGGTGGGTCTGGGTGAAATCTAGAGCCTGATCCTTATTGCGAAATTGTTCTATGCCGATAAATTTCTAACTTAGTCCCTGTAGGGCAAAAGTCGCAATTTTGATCCAGGGCCATAAAAATAGTAACCTTGTTCCTGTACCGCAAAATTAATCTTGCACAAGATTCAAGAAATTATAACCCTCTCCTTGGACTGCAAAATTCGTAGCTTCGTTCCAGGAACACAGAAATTATATCCTTTTACTAGGACCGCATAAGTCGTAACTTTGTGCCAGGTTCCACAGAAGTCATTATCCTCTCCCTGAAGCCCAACAGTTGTCACCAACATAACTTTGTCTCAGGCTAAAGAACTTTCAATTCTACTTCCTCTTCTATCCAAAATGGCTTTTCCTTTGGGAAGTTAGCCAGTGCAATTTTTTCTAGAGTCGAGGTCCACTTGCGTGAGTCTGAGTCAGGACTCATAACCTCTTCTTTCTAAAATATTAGCTACTAACCAAGTTGTGATTTCTTAGGAAGGAGGGGGGTCTTCTTTTGAATTTTGGTAAACTAAATCTTTTTCTTTCTTTCCTCTAAAAAAATTGATAACTGCTTTAAGGAAGTCTAAGTTTAAGTTTAACAGGAGATGTTTTGAGTCAAAAGGCAGGTCTAACATATATCTAACCTGCGTTAGATATGTGTTTTAAATATATTTGTCGGAGAACACAAAATTTAAATTTAAGCGGGAAAGGCGCGAGCGCTTAGCAAGGAGGTGCTGGCCTTAGACCTTGGATAATCCTACTTCTTCAGGAGGATTATCCTACATATTTGTGTTATGTAAAGCGGACATTCCCAAAAGGAGATGATCTAAAGTCTCGATATTCCCGCAGTCGCACCGATCACTTTCCACAATATTAAATCTACTTAAGTTTTGTTTTGTGCGACAATGACCTGTTCTTAATCTAATACCCATCGTTGTGTGTTGTCGATCTATAAAGGGGATAGTTTTGTACCATGGTCTTTTCGGGAAAGTTTTCTGTAATTCTCTATAAGAGGCCCCTTTATTTCCGAATACTGTTTTCCAATATGTTTCAAAATAGAGAAGAAAAAGATGGAGTTTCGAACCAGCGACTCCCGAAATAAAGGTAAGCTACGTAACCCACCAGGCTATAGAGTTACGGGGTTGTGCAAGGCCACAAAAATGGTCACATTGTACTTTGACGGCAAAACTACCTTTGTTCCAGGGCCCACACGAATTGTAACTTATCTCTGAACCTCAAAAGTAGTTTTGTTCCAGGTCAACAAAAATTATACTTTTGTCCCTGGACCGCAAAAGTAGCTTTGTTTCATGACAACAAAAATTGTAAGATTGTCCCCGGACCGCAAAAGCAGGTCTGATCCATAATGTTCAAGGTCCAATAAAATTTAAAGCTTGCACTACTATCGCAATTGAAACTTTGTCCCAGGCCAAAAAAACTTACAATTCTCCTTGGACCGCAAAACTACCATTGTTCCAGGTCTACAAAAATTATGATCTTGTCCCTGGTCCGCAAAAGTAGCTTTGTTCCGTGACATCAAAAATTGTAAGATTGTCCCTGGACCGCAAAAGTAACTGTGCTAATAACTCAAAAGTTATAACCCTCTCTCTGGAGCGCAAAAATTGTCACCATGTTCAAGGCCCAATAAAATTTAAAGCTTGCACTTCCATCGCAAATGTAATTTTGTCCCAGGCCAAAAACTTACATTTCTCCTTGGACCGCAAAACTACCATTGTTCCAGGCCAACAAAAATTACAATCTTGTCTCTGGACAGCAAAAGTAGCTTTGTTCCATAGTCAAAAATAGTACGATTGTCACTGAACCGCAAAAGTAGGTCTGTTTCGTGATCACAAAAGTTATAACCTTGTTCTTGGACCGCAAAAGTAACTGCCATTTCTTCAAAAGTTATAACCCTCTCTGGAGCGCAAAAGTTGTCACCATGTTCAAGTTGCCATAAAATTTAAAGCTTGCACTTCCATTGCAAATGTAACTCATAGGCCAAAAAACTTACAGTTCTCCTTGGACCGCAAAACTAGCTTTGGTCCAGGTCCGCAAAAATTATAATCTTGTCCCTGGTACGCAAAATTAGCTTTGTTCCATGACAATAAAACATGTAAAATTGTCCCTAGACCGCAAAAGCAGATATGTTCCATGATCACAAAAATTATAACCTTGTTCTTGGACCGCAAAAGTAACTTTATGCCATCTCCTCAAAAGTTATAACCCTCTCCCTGGAGCCCAAAAGTTGTCACTATGTACAAGCTCCAATAAAATTTAAAGCTTGCACTTCCATCGCAAATGTAATTTTGTCCCAGGCCAAAAACTTACATTTCTCCTTGGACCGCAAAACTACCATTGTTCAAGGCCAACAAAAATTATAATCTTGTCCCTGGACCGCAAAAGTAGCTTTGTTCCATGACATCAAAAATTGTAAGATTGTCCCTGGACCGCAAAAGCAGGTCTGTTCAATGATCACAAAAATTATAACCTTATTCTTGGACCGCAAAAGTAACTTTGTGCCATCTTTTCAAAAGTTATAACCCTCTCCCTGGAGCCCAAAGTTTTCACTATGTTCAAGATACAATAAAATTTAAAGCGTGCACTTCCATCGCAAATGTAACTCTGTCCCAGGCCAAAAAACTTTCAATTCTTCTTGGACCGCAAAACTACCATTGTTCCAGGGCCACAAAAAGTATTTGGACGCAAAATTAGCTTTGTTCCATGACAATAAAACTTGTAAGATTGTCTCTGGACCGCAAAAGCAGGTCTGTTCCATGATGACAAAAGTTATAACCTTGTTCTTGGACTGCAAAAGTAACTTTGTGCCATTTCTTCAAAAGTTATTACCCTCTCCCTGGAGCGCAAAAGTTGCCACCATATTCAAGGGCCAATAAAATTTAAACCTTGTACTTTCCCCGCAAAATATAACTGTCTCAGGCTAAAAACTTACAATTCTCTTTGGACCGAAAAACTATCATTTTTCCAGGCCCACAAAAATTATAATCTTGTCCCTGGCCCCCAAAATTAGCTTTGTTCCATGACAATAAAACTTGTAAGATTGTCCCTGAACCGCAAAAGTAACTTTGTACCAGCCCTCAAAAGTTATAACTCTCCTTGGAGCGCAAAAGTTGTCACCATGTTCAAGGTCAAATGAAATTTAAAGCTTGCACCTCCATCGCAAATGTAACTTTGTCCAGGTCCACAAAAATTATAATCTTGTCCCTGGACCGCAAAATTAGCTTCGTTCCATGGCAATAAAACTTGTAAGATTGTCCCTGGACCGCAAAAGTAGGTCTGCTCCATGATTACAAAAATTATAATCTTATATTGAACAGCAAAAGTCGTAACTTTGTGCCAGGTCCACAGAAGTTATAACCGTCTCCCTGGAGCGCAAAAATTGTGACCTCATTTCAGGCCACACAAATTTACAACTTGCACCTCAACCGCAATTGTAACCTTGGACCGGGGGAGTCGAAAGAGAGTCTTGACCTGTCCCGATGTCTTTTTCAGATGAGAAGAAGAAGCAGCTGAAGAGCGCCTCCGAGTTCCTCCAGAACGAGATGAGCCAGAGCGTGAACAGGGCGAGCAGGGACAAAATACTGATCAACCTGAGCAAGGAGGAGATCCAGCTGTACATCAAGCGGTTCCATATCATCGATAAGGACCGCAAGGGGTACGTCTCGATCAACGAATCAGGAGGAGCTTAAGGCTGATCCTACATTGGAAGCGTTTTCAAGCGACCAAGCGATTGGGCGATGAGAGGCGATTTCGAAAAGGCGACCAAAACGCGACTGCGTTCCTCCCTTGGAGGCGACTATAACGCGCGTAGTGTGTTTTTGAAGTTCCTACATGATGGATGAATTCGACGAGTATTACTTATCGGAGAACCCTTTTCTAAATAGGCTTTGATTTATTTCAAATCGACGCAAGTTATGGGTGAACCCTATACTAGCGAGAAGGCAACGGTTGGGTGAGTTCAACCACCTCAATGAAGAGTTGAAGGAGGAAAGAGAAAAGTTTTGTGACTACTGCAGGATGTACCCCAATACATATGACTACATTCTGAATACAATTCATTGTTAAAAGACAATCTTTTCTTATTGAACATTTTGAAAAAATATAGCATTTGCATTTTTTACCAAATTTTATGCATTTTTGGATTTTGTTTAAATGTTCGTGCATTATTTTCATTTTCGAGCATTTTAATGCGCATTTTTTAAATTATTCACGTGCATTTTTTCCACCATTTGGTAATATACATGCACGAGAAATGTGAATCACAACATCGACAAGACAGCTAAAATCATGGGGAAGGGGAAGTAGATCGCGCGTAGACAGGCGACCGATCCCATCCGAATGGGATCAGTCGCTCGTCGCCTCAAAACGCGAGTATTTCTTCGCTCAGGTAGCGTGCAGTGGAGGTCTCCTAATGCACATTAACACAATGGGAATAGTCGCTTGTATACGGACGACTACGCGTAGTCGCTTATTCGCTCGAAAACGCTTCCAGTGGAGGACCGGGCTGAAGGTGATGGGCGGCGCCGTCACGGGCCGTACGCCGTAGGACCGGGCCTCGACCAGGAAGACCCAGGACGGGTCAGCCCGACGGTATACGTCCCGGATGACGCCGCCGACGAGCACGGATCCTTATGGAATGCCTGGTCTTACGGTGAGCGGCTCATACGATCATAGTGCTAGTACAAGAATGGTGTGCCTACGCGTGCCGCTCGATGGTAGTCGCTCTCGGTGTGAAGCCGTTCAGGCACCAACCGATAGAGTGATATACAGAGGTAGCCTGGGTTTAGCTAGTTAATAACTGGTTGATAATTTCAAAGCATGCGTTGCAATGCCTCGTAAAGTTTAAAAAAGGAAGATAAATAATAATTATAGATGAGTCGGTGAACTTCGTATCACCTACAGATATTTTTGAAAAATATGGTCAAAACTTAATACAATTTTTTTTATCTACATTAAATTAAATGCAACGCAGTTATACACAATCAATTTAAGGCTTTCTGATGTACTATATTTTTTGTCTTTTTTTACGGTGTGTAAATATATAAAGATGATGGTTTTACGACTCGCGAATACGCGACGTATAAATTGCCCATGCGCGAAACAAGGAAACTCCAAGTTGATTCCACAAACTGCCCTTGTAATTATGCCATAAATGTACTCGCACTATGGCAGAGTTGCGAGATTTACACGGAAGTGGTGCACTTCGGTATACGATCATACGAATCTCTTCAGTACGACTACCGCGCACGCGCCGCTTCCGTGTAAATCTCGCAACACCGCACTCCGGCCTACTCAAACCGGCCCGTGCAGTCGTTAGGTCTGCGGCTCAGCGACAAGGAGATCCACAACCTCCAATCGGACATAAACGTGACGTTCTACGGGCAGCTCGAGTTGGCAGATTATCTGCAGGTGAGTGTCGAACTGTCGACCCGCCTGACGGGGCGCCCTTTTCCTTTTTGCAGCAACAGGGCGAGAAGGAGGTCTCCGGCGAGGAGCTGCACGAGATCCTCAAGGAGATCGACACGAACATGAACGGACAGGTCGAGCTCGACGAGTACCTACAGGTTCGCTGGCCGTAGTAGAGTGTGCATGTCGAATTCTCACTAGCCCCCCCCCCCATCTTCTTCTTCCGGCGCACTTAGTGCTTCGACTTGAGTTTCTCGAGAATGTACCCTTCGCCGTTCGCATGCGCTACGTTTTAACTCTTTTGCATTAACTCGTTCCAGGGAGCGTGACACTGATTGTGACTTACGTCCTCGATTTCGTATTTCCAGATGATGTCGGCGATCAAGTCCGGCCACGTCGCCTACTCGAGGTTCGCGAGGATGGCCGAGATGGAGGAGATCAAGCACGAGAAGGAGCTGCTGAAGAAGATGAAGATCTCGGTCGAGCGTAGCGGCGGAGGCCTGTAAGGGGCCGATATTTATTTATTTCATGGTTAACACAAGTAGAGATCGATTCGCAGCGACGATAATGTACATATAGGTACGGAGCAGTGTCCGAGCGCTCGGATGGATTGTAAATGCTGAAGGGGTTTTCTTTTTTCTTCTTTGAATAAAACTTACGACATTGCGTCGCTTCTCGTAAACGCATTTTGATTTTTGCGCGTTTCATACTACGATGTGTGGGTGGTAATTTTATTAAGTCTATAAGGAAATATCTCGATTTAATTATTTGCATTGAAAACCTCCTGAAGGTAAGAGACTATCAAATTACCATTACAGGCACAACCCCCTAAAAGTGCTTTGAAGTCAAATCTAGACTCTTTACATACATTCCGGACAATATCACTTAGAACATCTAATAGTTCTAGAATAATGAATCCAGAAGTTGTCTTGAAACATTGTGTAGAACGTAATCCCACTTCTGATTAAATTTGTAGTATTTAATATAATACTCATCCCACTTCTGAATTAAATTGTAGTGTATGGTAATATAATAATAACCTCACTTCTGATAAATTATGTAATATAGTAACATACTATGGATTTATTTGAGCCAGGTGGCGAGGTTGAGTTTGAGACTGACACTCAGCTAAGACCATTTGAGTTCGAGACGACGGCACTTCTGGTACAAAGAAATAAAAACGACTTTGAGCAACTCATTCTCTCTGTTAAATGAACTCTATTACTTCGTACTTGGTGAAATTGACTGAAATGGATACAGAATATGAGAAAAGCAAATTGGAAACCTACAAAATCGTCATGCTTATGTAAAGTAATTTGATTTATCGTAAATTTCCAAATTGAAATGTAGTTACATCAAAAAATTTGCTTCCAGGAACATTTTGAGGATACTCAATTTGAGAGTAGACGGGTTGATGATTGGAGAAAATTGAAACCAAATGCAATTCCAACCTTGTTCAAGGTTCCCAATCTCCCTCGAATGATTAATCAACCGAAAAGAAAATCACTATATGCAGTACGTAACATTTCTATCTAATTTATATGTTTATTTCAATACAATTGTATATGTAGTTTACAATGCACATTGCAAAACTTTAAGAATTAAATGATACCCATTCAAATTATTTAAAAAAATGATTTGCGGAATCGACAGGACTTGACGAAGCTTAACTGCCAATGTCCAAGTACCAAATATTGAGATTCCAGATGAAATTCCCAATATTGAAAATCAAAAGGTTTGTTGTGAATGTAATGATTGACGTAATCGTATTTTCTATCATTTATATATTTATAAACAGGTGGAAGACTATTGTGCTGCGTTAAATGATCAATGATCAATTACAGCTTGCAACAAGCAAGTTGAATGATGCTTTACAAAATTCAAACATGAAGTTAAAGGAGCAATTGGAAAACCTGAAGTGTTGTATGAGTCATATATTTTCCTGATGTAATAATAAAATCCTTTCTAAACTGTCACTACCTTCAGCATTACTGTTTATACCTGGACCCTGAAAAAATAACCAATTTAATTCGATAAAACAGTTCAATATTTGAAATCAATAAACCTCAATGTTGGAGTTTTACCTTATAAAAGTACGTATCAAACATATAAAAGTAAATGATTTTATTTCATTTCAGCGCCTTGGAATCCTCTTATTATTATAGAGTGATATTTATTTGAAGAGTCGAATATTTGTTTTTACTTTCAGGTACTTTCTTTAAAGCACTTCTTTTCCATAATTTTTCAATAAATATGATAACTTTATAACTTGTTCTCGCTTAAAAATAAAATCAATTCCCTAAACTACCGACTGGCGACCAGTAGTATCTGTGTTTTTTCCTTAAATAATAAATAAATTTTATTGCTACTATACACATGGACGTGGTGTTCAGGAAATCCAAAATATCTCCCTTATTTAAGATTTTTGGAAAATACCTGTCAGAAAATAGGGGTAAGACACCAAATCTTAGTATCACAGATTATTGTTGTTTTGTTTTTCATTTGTTTCATGAACAATGTATTGTTCTAACGAAAGGGTTAACGGTAGAGGTTAAATCTGTCTTTCTTCATATTAACGTGCTACACGCGAGATGTAATCCGTTAATTTAAAAAAACATCTTCATTTGAAAGATCGTTTAATGTTGTTTATATTGTTGGTTTCACATATTTCTCACGTACTATGAGTATTATTTTTACATTTTTATTTCTAATTCGAAAAATTTGTTCGTCAATTAACGCCTATGTATTCTTATAGATGATTGATAAAGCCGACAATAGATTGGCGAAAGCTATCGAAGTACAAAGAGAGTCTACTTTCTTTTAAACCCTCATAGGTACATTAAGGCTGCGCATCCTATTAATTTAATAACTTAGTAGTTGATTTAGTCCAGCCGTGACTAACTCGTTGTTATATATATATATATATATATATATATATATATATAAACTAAATAGTAACGGAGATGCAGCCTTATATTGGGACTTTTTTAAAAGAACACTCTTATTCCTTTAATACAGGAGCTTTCGACAATGTTTATTGTCTTTATCAACTGCAACTGTGAACATGGTATGTTTGTTAAAAATTATACCAAGATGAAAATTATATACTTACAGAAAACGAGATTGCTGTTAAAACTATATAACACATCAGATCCAGAAAAAAATTCAATATTGGAGTGGAAGAGGCAGGTTATTTGTTCCGAGACGTTACAAAGATATTTCAAAAATTATTTGACAAAACCCATGGAAACAAATAATTGATACGTGATACAGGAATAAAGAGAACCTTTCACATTAATGTTATGAGTTCAGTGATGTTTGATTTTTTAGAATTGCTACTCATGGGTGCCAAACCATGGAGCGTAATTATTAATTCCTGTTCTGTCTCAACTCTTAACAATTATTGGTCTAAAAAGTTGACAAAGCAATATTGTGAAACTTACTTAGAAACACATATTTAGATTTAAGGAAATACAGGAAGGGTGATATTGTATATGTATAGTTATCGCTCTCACCGAAAACTGGTCTGTAAAGTCGATAGAAACTGTTAGAAGTCATCCCTGATTCCCCCAACCCCTACTACCACTAAGGGCTGGTGAGAGTCAATGACGACCTCGACCTTCCATTGTATTTCCCTGATGCTTTCTTAAGTTGTGTATTGTAAAAATTCAATATTGGAGTGGAAGAGGCAGGTTATTTGTTCCGAGACGTTACAAAGATATTTCAAAAATTATTTGACAAAACCCATGGAAACAAATAATTGATAAGTGATACAGGAACAAAGAGAACACTTCACATTAATGCTATGAATTCAGTGATGTTTGATTTTATAGAATTGCTACTCATGGGTGCCAAACCATGGAGCGTAATTATTAATTCCTGTTCTGTCTCAACTCTTAACAATTATTGGTCTAAAAAGTTGACAAAGCAATATTGTGAAACTTACTCAGAAACACATATTTAGATTTAAGGAAATAAAAACTGGTCTGTAAAGTCGATAGAAACTGTTAGAAGTCATCCCTGATTCCCCCGTTACTATTTAGTTTATTAACTAATTCAGCCGTGACTACAAAGTTCTATATATATATATATATATATATATATATATATATATATAATAATTAAATATTATAAATAATGATAAAATGTAAATAATTATAATGTACAGACAATATTAACGAAACTTAATAATTCGTCGTATATTTTACTCCACGTTGTTACAACTTATAAGAATACATGAAACAGATTATCCTAAAAAATTAAAATTTTACTGTAAACACTACACGCATCATCCTTGTTAATTACAGTATTCAATAGAGTATCTACAATACAATATCACAGTCGTATATTAAGAATATTTGCCAAGATATTATACATTAAGAGATATTTACATATACAAACCGCATAAATTGTTTACGTCAACATTGTGTACTTAAATAAAAGTCATAAATATTAAACTTAAGTTGAACTGACTCATTCCATAAAATCGATTTCATTGTTTATCAAATTTGGATTACCGCTAATTTTATAATTGACAATGAATTTGTCAGTAATACTCGGAAGTAAATTATAGCTAAATAAAATTTTGCGTTGTGGGTAAGGAACCGTTCGTTGCTGGATTCAATCTAATTATTCCTTTTGTTGTCCATATCTGCTTTATAAAACAGTAGAAAGTCCCATTGCTTCGATATATTTCGTACGACTGCACCGATCGAAGGAGTAGTACCACCATGATAGTCTTCATCGTTGGGAATAGCACCACGGCTTATAAGGTAATCCTGTACGTCTGCTCCACGATGCAATGCCAGTTGAAGAGGAGTAAGTCCGTCGTTATCTTCGACGTTAACGTCGGCACCGTTGTCCAGTAAGCATTCAATGGCAACTAGATTACCGTATAGAGCAGCAACATGAAGTGGGACCCTTCCATTCCTATCCTTAGCGCAAACTTGAGCACCTTTTCCGATGAGATACTCTATCATGCCCAAATTCTCAGTAAGAGCAGCATAGTGGAGAGGAGTGCTGTGGTTGTGGTGGCGGGCATTGACGTCGACGTGATGTCGTTCGATTAAATATTTGACAACTTCTAATTCACCACTATAAGAAGCTTCGTGTAAAATAGTAGGATGTAATAAATATTTGTCGATGATAATTAACTTTTCAATATCCTCTATTGTTCGTCGCTCAAAATCAGAAATTTGGACTACCTTGATAGACTTTTCAAACATAAAAGGTGGGATGTCGAATTGCCGTGACAACGGAATCCAATCGAATTCCGGTATAAATTGATCTATGTACCGTACTATTGTCGTTTTGAGTAGATCTATAGGAGTTTTGCCTTGTTTGTTTTTAACGTTACCATCAGCACCGTTCCGTATAAATGTCTCTACAACCTCCAGAATGCGTGAAATAATAAAGGAATTAGATTCACGTAAGGCACCTAAAAGAATTACATGCAAAGGGGTGTTGCCATCTCTATTGTCAGTAACATTGATACCGAGACCGTTACTTATAATTATTGCTAGTACTTCTGAAACCTCCCGTGGTGGATATCTATAAAATATGGTAAAGTAAAGTGATGCGATTAAATGCAAAATAGTGCCATTTTCGAAGTGACTATACGCACCGCTAACTCTCTTGCCAACATCGGCTCCTTTTCCTATTAAAAATTTGATTACATCTAAGTGCCCATCTTTGGCGGCTAAATGTAATGGTGTCCTGCGATTAACATCGCAAGTGTCGAATTTAGCATTTAGATTGTCTACAAGAAATCGAATTACTTCTAAATTACCTCGTTCAGCAGCGAAGTGTATTGGCATGTAGCCTCCGTACCGATGCCCCTTTACTTTGAAGGCGTGTTCAGCACCGTTCTCTACGAGCAACTCAACCATGTTCAGACCGTCACTTTTACTCGCTTCATGCAGAGGAGTTAGCCCTTCATCGTTCACGGCATCGACAACGGTCTTTCCTGTTCCAATTAACAGCTTAGCAAATTCAGTCTGGCCCCTTCGAGCTGCCCAATGTAGCAAAGTATTTCCTTCATTATCGACGTGGGTGACTCTTTCTATAGCTACTGACATGTCATCGCCTCTCGCCCCTCTTTGGAGAAGTTTCTCAGCGACATACCAGTGACGACCTTTGTCGGTATAGCCCAAAGGAGTCCAACCGAAGATGTCGTCTTCAGTTCCGACGTCTTCGTCGTGACGTAGCAAAGTTTCGGTCATAATTGAGTAACCGTACGCTGCGGCCAAATGCAGCGGCTTGCGACCTCCCGCATCGATACTTTTCGCCTTTAGCAGATCCGAGAACGTTTCACGGAACATTCTATCGTCGCCATTTAAGGCAGCAGCGTGCGTCTGATACTTAACTGAATCGCCTCTGATCAACATTCGATCGAAGAAAGAGCGCAACGCTCGATTCTCGTCTTCGAACAATTTGTCGCGTAAAAAAGATTTTACTTTCTCCTCTTTTCGATTGAGGACGAGCCAATCCGCAGCGAAGTACTCTGCGAAAGTTCTATGGACGAAGTTCGGTCTGTCGTCGATGATTTGATTGATGATGCCGGTCTTCTCGACTCCTTGCCTTATGGACTGTACTAATTCATTTACTTTGTTTCGTTCATCTTCAGAAAGCAAACCTTTGAGGCAATCTTCTTTGAACAACCCATACAAGGCTAATATTCTATGCATGTTTACGAATGGTTTGAATATTTCATCAAGTCCCCGTTTAATGTCCACGATATCTAGGTTCATACCCAACTTTTTTCCATATCGGATTTTATAAAACTTGTTGAAAACGAAAGTTTCATACAATGTAACCAAATTAAGTATTGTATCGAGATCTTGTTTGTGCTCATCGGAAAGATCTAACTCATTGGATTCATAGAACTTTTTGAACGCGCCTTGAAAGATCTCAGCAAGCATTCGCATCTGTAACGGTACACCGAGAAACCCTCTCTATCGATCACTCAAAGATGCCGAGAACTTACGAAGTAAGTGATCGATGAAGACCGTTGAGCGCTGCTCATCTAATTCCTCGAGTTCTAAATGTTTCTTCCAAAATAGCGACAGGAAACTTTTCTGGTCGTCTTCGACGAGCGGTTCGAGGGTATAAGAGAACTCACTCAAGTGGTTTTCCAGTTCGTCTCGAACATCGTAAGGACGAGTAGTAATCCACATACTCCCTACTTTAGTATCTTTGAGAAACTTTAATAATTCAATAACCTTGTGTGTATATTCAGGACTGATTTCATCGAACCCATCGAACAGCAAGGTGACATTCCCTTCGTTATACATTCGATTGAATATTGCTATGTCCAGCAATTTCGAACTTTGGATCAGTCCACCGGCTCCTTCCAAACTAATTTTATTGTCTTCGATAGTCAGTCGGCCGAGGATCTCTTTTGATGTCTTCTCATCGAGAAAACCTACGGCCTCGTAAAGGAAACCTACGGCGGTCTTCTCATCCAACGATCCCATCAGCTTCAACTGAGTCGAGTGTTCGATCAGGTTTATCCTCGCGATCCATCGCAATTCCTTCGCTCCCATCTGCAGCTTCGTCAGTAATGTCGACTTGCCCATGCCGGCCTCTGCGCTCACTATCACCACTCCACCGGCGACATCGGTGACGTCGCTCACTTCATATTCGATGACAGTACTCTCGGTATCTACGAACTTACGTAAATTCGATAGGGCCCCATGGGAGCGCCGCCACACGAGACGACCTTCGACTCTCTCCAACCAATGGGCGTCGCGTTTCGGCTGGTCTCGATGCAATCGGTCCAAGTGTTCTTCTGCACCTTTGTCGCTATCCGACGCTATGAACCTTATGTGGTTTCGTATGTCCGGGCTGGCATGTGAGTATTCCCTCAAGGCTTGCCAGTCAACTAACATGAACAGTTTGCTCACTCCTTTGCCGCTCACGACGAACAAATCGCGGATATCTTTCTCTTCGATGCATTCATCTTTGATCGTGATTCGACGACTAATTTTCCGTTCGATGTAGTAATACTCTACGTCTACTGGTGCTCTATCTATTTCGATCGTCTCATCGTTAATGAGTTTAGATAATACCTCCCCTTGTATTAGATGCTTCATCTCTTCGTCTATCAAATCACCTACAAATACCTTTTTGCCTTGGAACGTTACCAGTCGTTTCGATAGAAGCGTCTCCTGCGATTTCTCGGTAAGATCAGTTAAACAGTTGCATCCGTCACATGTACTAAAATCGATTTCCAATTCCTCGGCCAGTGCGTTACTTCTTCCGGTGATCAATATAACCTTCTTATCGATCTTGGATTCCACAACATCACGCAACTGATCGGACAGTTCTTGTATGTCACCTTCGTCCGATTCGCACTCGACGACTAATATGTCTATGTCGCCTTCGAAAGCTCCAATCACCGTATCTCGAAGTCGCAAGACGGAGTCAAGTCGCATGAACAGGTAACGCCCTCCACAACTGTCCCGAATCTCCTGTAACACTTTAACGGCAGTCAGTACAGTGTGCTCGGTAACGATATTAAAAATTTGTCCGTTACTAGTCGCAATATCACTCAGTCCAGACCGTTGGATTGCGTCCCGATTGAATTCAATACCGAGCGATTCGAACTTGGTCTCGTGGTCCAGTGTTAGGCCGGTCAATTCCAACTCGCTCAGCTTTCGCTTCGCTTCTTCTATTATCTTCCCGTCCTCGAGTGGCTTGGATTCGTTGCGTTTCAACCAGTCCAGCATTTTTTGGAAGACTGCATCGTACACACAATCCTTACCCATTTCGTGCTTAATAATCTCACCTAATCGCTGTTCGCCGGGCTGATTCACTGCGAACACTAAGCGACCCAAAAAATCTTTTATATCGTCATCAGAGACTGTGTCCGTCGGCCAATCTTCGTCTCCTCTGTTTCCAAAACGTTGAGATATGTTTAAACCGAACGGTTGGTCCTTGAATGTTTCCATCGAGATAATATCCTCCAATGATAGCTCTTGTTTCGATTGTCGTTTGATCTCATCCGCGAACAGTTCCCTGAACTTCTTAGTTTTTTGAGAAGTACATGTATTATACAGAAAGTAATTAAGAATTTTTTTATTCTTAACATGGATCACTTCCTTTGCTAATACACCGTGGAAATCCTTAAAGATGCCTTGGTGATGACGTATCTCACTCTTAGCTAAGAAACATTCAGCTAATCGTTTCGCCAGTCTGGTCAAGTTGTAATTTTCTAACTTCGGCTTTAGCAGTTGTGAAGCTGACTCATTGAAACGATACCGTACACTTTCTTTACCTGAAACATCAGAGCTTATATCTAAAATATCGTCTGTATCTTCCATTTCATTCACTACATCTTGTATCGCGTAACCGTCACATTTACTATTCAAATTGAAGTCGATATTGGTGAAAACGGTGGTATCCTTGATTTTCCCTTTGAAAATATCTTTGTTCTTAGAATACTGATAGGAGAAAAAGTATTTGACTAAGCTGTATGGACCGTCACTTTCCGTTAACAGACTGTCAAATTCGATCTTCTTGGATTCGTCGTATTTGTGCTTGATTTGTAACAGACGGTATTCTTTAACTTCTCCATTGGTAACCTCGATACATATATCATCAAATTTCCCAGCCTCTTTTTTTTTGGTGTACAACCCATCCCATCCCATGCACGCTTCAAGAACAGCATTAACACCTTCACTTGGTAAATCTCGCCGTGTAGGCCTTGCTTGACCCGTCGTTCCTCCCCGGCGACGTTCGATGCTCCAGCAGGACTTTCAACCACAGCAGACATGTTCGATTGGATATGTAATCGACTCCACAATGCCGTACACACTTAATTCCGGTTCAAGTACTTTTCGGAAATCTTTCGCACGAGACGACAGTCCTTAACGGTACGGTATCCTCGTTCGGTAGTCCGTATCTGAAACGTAGTTCGGTGACGAATAGAGAATCTGAAGAACGCGTGTCTAACGGAAACCGACAGAAGTTAACTCCCTTCCTTCGTAACGAGAAGAGGAATATCTTCACCCAGAAACCGTCATCTCCGCTATCCTCGCCGTTGCTCCGATGTGCATGTGCAGCCGTGTGGACCTCGACCCTACGGAAGACGTTTATAGCGTATTATTCAGAATCTTGGGAAACCTAAAATCCATTACATATTAAATAACAACAAGGAAATTGTAGAAAACGTGACAGTATTAAATAAAATTTCGGCTGGAAGTGATCACTAATATTGTCGCGACCTAATTAAGCGAAATTAATCGTAATCCCCGCGAGTTACCGGCCTGCAATTACAACTTTTGCAATAATTCACATCCGCTCGGCGGTTATCAAACTCTAGTCCACCTGTAATTGCAAATTTTTCAAACAAGTCATATCCGCTTCTCGGGTATCGAACTCAGCGACAGGTTCACGAGTTAATCAAGTAAATACGAGGTAAATCGTCTATTCGGCAGTCTTTACGAGTTCAACAGACCGGCGAATTGGCGATTTCCAAAAATACAAATTCAAAGAACCATATCGATCGCGGCTTTTTTGGTCGTCAATCAGTGAGTGCCAGTCAGTTCTCGCCTCCCCGGAGCAACAATGTAAGAGCCCCTTTCTTTTACCTAACATTTTCCTCTGACTTGTTTAATTATTTTCATTTTTATTTGTTTTCGATTAGTTTTCATTTTTCTCTTTTTTTTTTACTTTTCCACATCCCCATTGTATTTAACCGTGCTAAAATAAACTTATATTTCCCTCATTGTTTTCTGTTCTCCACCTCGAGCTACCCCCTAGCACGCCCTCAGGGTGACTTCATCCCCCGGACGCGACAATATGCTTAAAATTAAAATGAAGAACAACTATAAAAGAGATAGAAATACATTTACAAGGAAAAGATTTAAGATAGATACAAATCACCTGAGAAGTAATTACCTTAAACTCACTAAACACCGGTAAATTATCCTAACTCTGTACCTACTCATTATATCTCGCCTCTTTTATTTTTATTTTTTGCAGTAACACCACATTAGAACAAACAAAGAAGAATGTTCGTTATTCCGTTCGCGAACCTCACTTACCGTTATTCGCTACAGTTAGGTTATGTTCGTAATCACAGATCATACAGCAGAGAACGAAACCGCAGAACACGAAAAAGCAACAAAATGAAGCCTACTCGCCGGCAGGTTCGATTTGAATTCGACGTACGAGTGCATAATTGTATTATCGTACCGTGACCTAGTTACTATTATACCACTGTAGATTACGATGGATACGATTAGGTACCTATCAAAAATCGCACAATCAATGAAACCGTTACTCGACAAACGCAGATAAAAGCTAATCGACGTCGAGATAAGATTAAGGAATGAGTCGTAAATGTAAAAAGGACCGTTCTGTATTGTACTGGCGAAATATATTACAATATCGAGAAGCTTACCTATAAGGAGATCTGCATGTGGATTTATCGAACGTGGAAAGTACAGATCTTCATAAGATGAGTCCAGTCGATATCGATCTTTATTACATCGATGAAGGAACGGCGATAACACGACATTTAAAACGGTACTAATACTTTGATCATTACCGTCCTATTTATCGTCGATTACTAATTAACAAAAGTGACACGATAATGTTTTCTGTGTACTACTGAAACAAAACAGTATATCTGATACTTCTCATCGATATAAATGGATATCTTGTAGGAGAGATTAAGCTCGATAACGTCTTTATCTCCAAACATTTTTCTCGGAACTATCAAAATCACATGAGGAAAGTTGTTGATTCCATTAATCCTGCGCTTTTCCTTACGTAAACATACAAAATTAATAGCCCCTCTAGGACATGATCGCCGATGACCGAAGTCGCCGAAGAAGTCGTCTCCCGACTTTTTCTTTTCGGAAGAGTGATTGCTCTACTCTCTACTCGAAACGTCAACGTCAACGTCAAATTTCCTCTGAATATTCTCCAAAGTTGCCTCGACGATCTGATAATGACTTTTTTTTTAAGAAATTTCAGAAATACGACCCAAAAACCGTAAGACGGGTCAGGTCGTTCGGTTGAAAATTCCATGAAATAGATCCACGAAGCTTCATTTTGTTGACACTTCATCTGATCGCTCACTAATCACTTACGAAAATTGTCATTACGACATGACAGTTTCAAAGACTTCCCTTAAGACGTTTCGGAAATACGGTGAAAATAGTTTAGCGCCAAAAAAAGAAGAAAAATTTTACCTTTTTTGTGGAGGATATTAATTTATTCACTACAAACACTAAATTCTTCTCGGATGGATTAGCAAACGCGATGCAGCCCATGGACCAAACATGTTAAATGGGTCATTGATCCGTAAAATACATTCAATATTTGAGCAGCTTTTATCATATATGGTGCAGCTTCAGTAACTAACAGAAGTATTTTTTCTTTTTTCACTCGATCTGGATACAAAATTCCTAAGAAAAAAAATATGCAAAAAATTACATATACATATGTATTTTCAAACATGCAAAACTTACTCATACTGTCATCAAAAAAATTTGCAATTGTTTTTGTCTAATTTTTTGCAAGCTAATGGGTGGCGAGTTCCAGGCTGATTTTCGTCTAGTTTTCCGACCATCATATTTTAAATACATCGCCCTCTGCAGTCCGTTGTTTCGTCCAGGGACACCCAGATATAATTGTCACCGATATCCTTTCGTATAGATTCTATTTTCTGTAATTTCCAAAGATTAAAATACAATAAAGTTGATTCAGGTCTCAGGTATACTTATTGATTGATAGCATCGTTGATTGAAGAGGGAACCCTCTTCAATCAACGATAGCATGGTAAATAGAAGACTCTAATGCTTATACAAAATTCGCTACCTACGCCTCTGGTTATCATAATGATATTGGGGTAAATATGTATTGCACACCTACGCCACTGGTGCATTTTCCCCCTATGTTAACCTGCGCGGACAGATCTGCGCGAACATCGGGCATCTCTCTCTGTTTCCCTTCTTGTTATTTCCCTATTCTTTGGTATTCACCATGAAATGAACTCGTTGGATAAGAAACAGAATGTTATACCACGTTTGGAAATAATAGGAGTAATGACATTTGGCGATGAATCCCTTTTTTGAAGAAACTGTAGAGCGTTTTGTGTGGAGCAAACGCATAAATCCATGTGCCGCACATACAGATCGTGAATTTATCGCACAAGCCATGCGGCGTTGTCAAATACCGACCTTTTGTTTTCTTGAATCATAAAGTTGGTTCAAAACATTTAAAAATCATCTTTTGAAATGCATATTCCAGTCGGTTAACTGAACTTTACACTCTAATAAAACTAATGAAAAACTATAATGGTTCAACGTGTGGTTTTAAGCGAGCCACGAAAAGAGTATTGTTAGTGATTGCGGCAACCAGAAATACACCATAGGAGTATATTGCTGAAGATTGCTTATAACGGCAACAATGCACCAATCCTTTCCTTTCGCCAAGGTTCGTTCCATGAACGTAGATGCTGTAAGTCAATAATAATAATAATCAACCAAAAAGGTAACGCGCTGGTCAAGTACCTCATGGTGGCGTGGAAACCTCGACAAAACATGAATATGTATTATTCTTATTGATTTGTATCTGTATCTTCTTATTTGTAAAAATGTATTAGTAATTTTTTAAAAAATTCCTTTAGTCACGACTCATGGTCGTCTTTACTGAAAGGCCGGAACATTGATATTTGACAACGCTGCGGCGAAGGCCGATTGTGTGAATTTAAGGTTATATTTACAATTTTTAATGTTGAGTGAAGAAGTGTTTTTTCTTTAAATTAAGTGTATTTTGGACTGTATTTTCTATAATGACTGTGGTAATCCTATACTTTAGGACCCCGAAATTTGTCCTTGACTTTGACATGTACGCAAACCTCCACACTGTTGCCACTGATTTGTGTTGGGAATATCGACGGTTTAACAAATTCAAACGTAACGGATGATTTACTGCCAAAGAAATAAATAAAAAATTCCATTATCCATAACGATTAAAGTTGAAAGCGACGAGAACAGCTGTATTGCTGCAATTAAATTATTTAGCAGACTGTCTATTCAATTGAAAACTTTGTTACTGACAATATTAATACTGATTCCTTAATGTAAACACCTATATTGATATAGGTATCTTATTACTGATATATATATATATATATATATATATATATATATATCAGTGAAATTAACGACGGAAAAATTATACAAAGGAAATTCACGACTTACCCGTCTAATCCCGTTATGAAGCGGGTAACCACCGACACGTGTTTCTGCTTGTTAGCTTCGTCAGGGTGGTATAACCAAGTTTTTGATTGAAAACGATGTTTGACACTTGGAAAAAAAATTTACAACTCACAAAGAACGCGAAACAGCAGGCAGCAAAGCACATTTGCGCCTAACTTAGGAAAGACCTTCCATTCGAAGGAAACAATCCGTCTGTGACGCGGAGGCCAGCTAAAGCCAACTGTCACGAATCTTATGTCAAGGAATGTTATCAGTGAAATTAACGACGGAAAAATTATACAAAGGAAATTCACGACTTACCCGTCTAATCCCGTTATGAAGCGGGTAACCACCGACACGTGTTTCTGCTTGTTAGCTTCGTCAGGGTGGTATAACCAAGTTTTTGATTGAAAACGATGTTTGACACTTGGAAAAAAAATTTACAACTCACAAAGAACGCGAAACAGCAGGCAGCAAAGCACATTTGCGCCTAACTTAGGAAAGACCTTCCATTCGAAGGAAACAATCCGTCTGTGACGCGGAGGCCAGCTAAAGCCAACTGTCACGAATCTTATGTCAAGGAATGTTATCAGTGAAATTAACGACGGAAAAATTATACAAAGGAAATTCACGACTTACCCGTCTAATCCCGTTATGAAGCGGGTAACCACCGACACGTGTTTCTGCTTGTTAGCTTCGTCAGGGTGGTATAACCAAGTTTTTGATTGAAAACGATGTTTGACACTTGGAAAAAAAATTTACAACTCACAAAGAACGCGAAAGAGCAGGCAGCAAAGCACATTTGCGCCTAACTTAGGAAAGACCTTCCATTCGAAGGAAACAATCCGTCTGTGACGCGGAGGCCAGCTAAAGCCAACTGTCACGAATCTTATGTCAAGGAATGTTATCAGTGAAATTAATTGCTGCCTGCTGTTTCGCGTTCTTTGTGAGTTGTAAAAAATTTTTTTTCCAAGTGTCAAACATCGTTTTCAATCAAAAACTTGGTTATACCACCCTGACGAAGCTAACAAGCAGAAACACGTGTCGGTGGTTACCCGCTTCATAACGGGATTAGACGGGTAAGTCGTGAATTTCCTTTGTATAATTTTTCCGTCGTTAATTTCACTGATAACATTCCTTGACATAAGATTCGTGACAGTTGGCTTTAGCTGGCCTCCGCGTCACAGACGGATTGTTTCCTTCGAATGGAAGGTCTTTCCTAAGTTAGGCGCAAATGTGCTTTGCTGCCTGCTCTTTCGCGTTCTTTGTGAGTTGTAAATTTTTTTTCCAAGTGTCAAACATCGTTTTCAATCAAAAACTTGGTTATACCACCCTGACGAAGCTAACAAGCAGAAACACGTGTCGGTGGTTACCCGCTTCATAACGGGATTAGACGGGTAAGTCGTGAATTTCCTTTGTATAATTTTTCCGTCGTTAATTTCACTGATAACATTCCTTGACATAAGATTCGTGACAGTTGGCTTTAGCTGGCCTCCGCGTCACAGACGGATTGTTTCCTTCGAATGGAAGGTCTTTCCTAAGTTAGGCGCAAATGTGCTTTGCTGCCTGCTGTTTCGCGTTCTTTGTGAGTTGTAAATTTTTTTTCCAAGTGTCAAACATCGTTTTCAATCAAAAACTTGGTTATACCACCCTGACGAAGCTAACAAGCAGAAACACGTGTCGGTGGTTACCCGCTTCATAACGGGATTAGACGGGTAAGTCGTGAATTTCCTTTGTATATATATATATATATATATATATATATAATAACAAGTAAACAATAAAATCACTACATTAGTATGGCGATGGAACGCTTCAAATAAAATTGTAAAATTTGTTTTTAGTTTCAGTTCAGGACACTTGTACCAGTCCTAATTACCTATTAAGTTCATGTTGCATCAAAGATGATCGCACATCGTCTTGGGTTGCATGTAATTTAATTTAAACTCGATTGCTTCTAACAATAATTGGTCATATAAATAAATAAATTAGTGTTGTAACATTATAAGTAACACTACCAAGCGACCCGGGATCAATTTCAGAGACACACGGAATATTTCAACAGCTGGAAGAACTTCAACACATATATAATTAAAGTATCCTATCTAGAAATTTCTCGTATAGTTGGTTGCATACTTTAAACACGATTGAATACACCATTCGCTTCTGCGACAAAAAATAAATCTGGCAACAAAACTGTCAATTGAAGCGTTTCGTCACGTTCTCTACTTTTATGTTCTATGGTGCTTGAGTTTCGGGGTCCTAAAGTATAGGATTACCGTGACTGTTACTAAATACATACTTTACATACCTATATAAATACATAATACGTACATAGTATGTACAGGTAGGACGTAAAGTACGTACAAAATACGTACACTACCGGACATAAGTACGTACATATGACGTCCTAAATACGTCCGTTTTCCACAAAAATGTACGTGCTACGTACGTACGGGCGGTACGTACAATGTACGTACAGGCGGTTCGTACAATGTACGTACAGGCGGTACGTACAATGTACGTAGTGTACGTACCGTCGGTACGTACAAGATACATACGGGACGTACATACAATGTACATACAGATGGTACGTATTAAGTACGTAGTAGGTACGTACAGGGCGTACGTACAAAGTACGTACAGGACGTACGTACAGTGTACATACAGCCGGTACGTACTCTGTACGAACAGTTTGTATGTACGACGTACACACAGGCGGTACGTACAATGGACATACAGGGTGTACGTATGAAGTACGTACAGAACGTACGTACGAGGTACGTAGAAGGCGTACGTACAAGGTACGTAGAGCACGTATGTACTAAGTACGTACTAATAGGTATGTACTAAGTACATACCTACTTTTTTTACTGCTGTACGTACTTTGGATATACTGGTTGTACTCACATAAAATATTATAAGAAGCGAAATAAATGGCCAAAATAACGGCCGTCGTGGCAGCAAATAAATCAACATTAGAACTTAAAATCCCCAATATTGCCCTTTAATACCATTCCATTTACGTCCAACTGTCAGTTGAGAGTCTTTCTGTCTCCTGGAAGAGAAAGAGAGAAGTTCTGCAAAGTCAAAAGTATACATGTAATGGTATTATAAAAGTCAATCTAGAGAATAGGAAGTTAACATGTTGATTTATTCGGTTGAACGACAGGAGTCGTTCTGGCCATTGAATTCGCTTCTTTTATAGATCCAAACGATGTACAGCATTTAACAGAAATATTATTATTATAAGCGAAATAATGGAAACCCAATTATAGACGTACAATTTATTACGATTTGTAAGTAATACAAATTTTGCACAAAACAAAAAAAAAATACAAATATACTAAAAAAAAACCGGATAAAATGCCTATGCGGGGCTTTTGGATTTCATCACACTTTTATATTTTAGGCGATCTGGTGCTCTTCTTAGACACCTGCTGATTTCTACTTCGGCTTCTTTCTTATCATTGCACTTGCCAGATTTTATGGAAACACCTGAAACAGAAAAAAAAAATGCCATCAGTGCACGTTCTATCTAGTATAAATGGTGTTACACCATTGATGTAACATCCAAACGGGAGCACAGATATGGTTAATTAAAGCAAAAAATAGTTTTAAAAATTTTGACGTTATTGAAATAAATAATAATTCTTAAAAGAAATTGGTATTGTACATTAAACATTAATCAAATGTGGTAAACCTAATTCCATGTAAAATATTTTGTGTAGATCTGAAACTTACCACGATGGGGACAGGAATAACATTGGCACTGAATTTTAGCTGAAAAAAGCAAACTTTTTAGACGCATGAAATTTTTGAAATAAATAAATAGTAATAAATTGGGGACAAATCGGTTTTAAAATTTTTAAAAGATCATTACCTGCTGCACGAGTGATATTATGCTTAACACACCATTCGGATAATTGTGAAGGAATATTTGAGGGAGTTTCTGAAAATTTTCCTTGAACAGATTTATTATAATCCATATACTCTTGATTATCAAATAGAGTTTTAGATTATGTTATATTAGTAAAATTTTTAATGGAATTAATGTCATTTTCGTGATCAACAACTATATCTGTATGTGTATTAGTATAAACGGTCACTGAAGAGCTAATATTTAAATGTACATTTTCAGGAATTTTTAAAACAGGGTCTTTGCTGATCATCACATAATGTCGGTAGGTTACAATAATTTTTAACAGTTCTTTCACTTGACTGCTTATTTAGTTAACATCTGAAGCTGTTTTGATGCATTTTTGTAATGTTTACTTAATTTCGAACGTTTATTATGATCAGACATATTGTGATGATTTACCTAATACTTTTCTTACACTCACGGTACTTACCTTATTAAGCCTCAATTGCACAAACGAATAACACCAAAAAAGATGTACTGGACGTATGCGTGAATAACGCCTTAATTTTATTTAGGGTATACAAGCACACTTCACACCTCGAATTTTTATTAATGAAGTGTTCAAGTTAAAAAAAATAGTAAAAAATTGGAAAATATGAACAAAAATGGTTAGGTAGATCTTGTCTCGACGATGGTTCGAAAAAGAATCTCCTTTCAGAACAAAAATTTCCTTTAGGGATTTTTTCGGGGTAGGTACCTGCTAGGGGTAGATCAATACACTTGTCTTTTAGCCGAAGGTCTCAACGGGATGCCATTAACACATATGGAAATATTTTAAATAGTCAAAATTCCAACAAGTGTCTTGGTTTATGACATGTCCGTTACACTTTTACAAATAATGAATATATCTCTTGTATCTGAAGTACTAAAAATCTAAAAAACTACTGTTACGGCTTAACATGTACGTATCTTCTTACACAACAAAATAGACTGCCAACAATAATTAAGACGAAACTCTCGGTTTGATATTCAAAAATAAAATGAACATGAAATAAACGCAAATATCGTTTACACCCTCGACCCCCACCTTTAATTGATTTTGTTTAATTTCAATTGTTTAAAGCGTTAAAGTTTAACTGCTTGTTAAACTTGATGCTGTTGAACGGCCTTTTGTTTAATCACTCAATGACTCAATCCCACAGCTGTTTTCGGGGATCTCGAGTAGTTCGAATACCATTTTACTTCCCATACGCACTGTTGTAAAAAGGACCTACAATGTACGTCTTTAGTACGTACAAATAGTAACATTTACCGTATACGAATTTTTATTGTGTACTATGTACGTACATAATACGTACTGAAAAATACGTACATTTGACGCCAGTCCCCGTACGTATTGAAGACGTACTTTTTACTTCCCGTACGTACTGTTGTAAAAAAGGACCTACAATGTACGTCTTTAGTACGTACAAAAATTAACCTCTACCGTACGTATTTTAATTGTGTACTATGTACGTACGTAATACGTACTGAAAAATACGTACATTTGACGCCAGTCCCCGTACGTACTGAAGACGTACCTTTTACTTCCCGTACGTACTGTAATAAAAAGGATCTAAAATGTACGTCTTTAGTACGTACATGTACTAACATCTATAGTACGTACTTTTTTTATGTACTATGTACGTACGTAATACGTACTGAAACATACGTACACTTGACGCCAGTCCCCGTACGTACTAAAGAGGAACTTTTTACTTCCCGTACGCACTGTTGTAAAAAGGACCTATAATGTACGTCTTTAGTACGTACAAAAACTAACATCTACAGTACGTATTTTTATTCTGTATTATGTACGTACGGAATACGTACTGAAAAATACGTACATTTGACGCCAGTCCCCATACGTACTGAAGACGTACCTTTTACTTCCCATACGTACTGTAGTAAAATGGATCTAAAATGTACGTCTTTAGCACGTACATGTACTAACATCTATAGTACGTACTTTTTTATGTACTATGTACGTACGTAATACGTACTGAAAAATACGTACATTTGACGCCAGTCCCCGTACGTACTGAAGACGTACCTTTTACTTCCCGTATGTACTGTAGCAAAAAGGACCTAAAATGTACGTCTTTAGTACGTACATGTACTAACGTCTATAGTACGTACTTTTTTTATGTACCATGTACGTACATAATGCGTACCAAAAAATACGTACATTTGATGCCAGTCTTTGTACGTACTAAAGACGTACCTTTAATGTCTTGTACGTACTGGCGTAATAACGACCAATTATGTACGTACATGGGACGTACTGTGCTTACTGGTTACTGTTTACTAAAACTAAAACACTACGCGATTATCCTAATCAATTTATTTCTTACACTACACTTATAAACTTAACTTAACAATCCCTTAATTTAACTTATATTCGCATACACAGGTTTATTTATTTTAACGCGCGCGGTCTCTCGCTCGAATGTTTACGCACCGGTTCTTCAACTGGCCTCCTCGGGTCCGACATTCCCTTTTTATGGCAGGTAGAAGCTTCTCGTACTTTCGGGATAATTACTAGAATGTTCGATTTTCCAGGAACCCGTTATCGCATCGAACTCTCCCGTCGTCCTTCCCGGAATCGCAATAAGGCGAACTTGTGTAGCTCCCGGCGTGTTTATGTCGCGGCCGGCGAGCCGTTTCGTTACATTATTTTTGTATGCTCTGCGTACTAATAAAATGTAAGTAAAACCCAACTTTTAAGAATTTCGGTACAGTACCCAGTAAGCACAGTACGTCCCATGTACGTACATAATTGGTCGTTTTTACGCCAGTACGTACAAGACATTAAAGGTACGTCTTCAGTACGTACAAAGACTGGCATCGAATGTACGTATTTTTTGGTACGCATTATGTACGTACATAGTACATAAAAAAAGTACGTACTATAGACGTTAGTACATGTACGTACTAATGACGTACATTTTAGGTCCTTTTTGCTACAGTACATACGGGAAGTAAAAGGTACGTCTTCAGTACGTACGGGGACTGGCGTCAAATGTACGTATTTTTCAGTACGCATTATGTACGTACATAGTACATAAAAAAAGTACGTACTATAGATGTTAGTACATGTACGTACTAAAGACGTACATTTTAGGTCCTTTTTGCTACAGTACATACGGGGAGTAAAAGGTACGTCCTCAGTACGTACGGGGACTGGCGTCAAATGTACGTATTTTTCAGTACGTATTCCGTACGTACACAGTACACAATAAAAATACGTACTGTAGATGTTAGTTTTTGTACGTACTAAAGACGTACATTATAGGTCCTTTTTGCAACAGTACGTACGGGAAGTAAAAGTACGTCTTCAGTACGTACGGGGACTGGCGTCAAATGTACGTATTTTTCAGTACGTATTACGTACGTACATAGTACACAATAAAAACACGTACGGTAGATGTTAGTTTTTGTACGTACTAAAGACGTACATTGTAGGTCCTTTTTACAACAGTACGTACGGGAAGTAAAAAGTATATCTTCAGTACGTACCGGGACTGGCGTCAAATGTATGTATTTTTTGGTACGCATTATGTACGTACATAGTACATAAAAAAGTACGTACTATGGATGTTAGTACATGTACGTACTAAAGACGTACATTTCAAGTCCTTTTTACTACAGTACGTACGGGAAGTAAAAGGTACGTCTTCAGTACGTACGGGGACTGGCGTCAAATGTACGAATTTTTCAGTACGTATTCCGTACGTACATAGTACACAATAAAAGTACGTACTGTAGACGTTAGGTCTTTTACGTACTAAAGACATACATATAAATATAACATATCCAGTTAAACTGGAACGCTTTAGGGCCGGTACTTTGGGTCCTGATTAAACCGTGGATTAAACATCGGATTAAGTTAATCCCCTATTAAAACAGCCAGT
This sequence comes from Cryptocephalus moraei, assembly GCA_946251905.1. NCBI lineage: Eukaryota > Metazoa > Arthropoda > Insecta > Coleoptera > Chrysomelidae > Cryptocephalus > Cryptocephalus moraei. Next base: position 838,744 of record OX276459.1, read on the forward strand.
CAACTGAATCGCAGTTATAAATAACAGACGAAAGTAGTCGTACTTTAGTTGGTTGGCTGTTTTAATCGGGAATTAACTTAATGCGATGTTTAATCAGGACCCAAAGTACCGGCCCTTAAACAATTAGAATTAAAAAAAGACAATTTTATTAAAGGTGCGGTCGAGGGTGTAAACGATATTTGCGTTTATTTCATGTTAATTTTATTTTAGAATATCAAACCGAGTGTTTCGTCTTAATTTTTGTTGGCAGTCTACTTTGTTGTGTAAGGAGATACGTATATGTTAAGTCGCAACAGTAGTTTTTTAGATTTTTAGTACTTCGGATACAAGAGATATATTTATTACTTGTAAAAGTGTAACGGACATGTCATAAACTAGGGCACTTTTGTTGGAATTTTGACCCTTTAGAGTACCAGATGTTTTAATGACATCCCGGAACACTTGAGACCTTCGCCTAAAAGACAAGTGTATTGGTCTACGCTTAGCAGGTAGTACCCGAAAAAATCCCTAAAGGAAATTTTTCTTCTGAAAGGAGACTCTTTTTCGAACCATCGGCGAGACAAGATCTACCTAAGCATTTTTGTTCTTATTTTCCGTTGTTGAGTTTAATAAAATAGAAAAAATCTTTTTACTATTTTTTTAACTTGCACACTTCATTAATTAAAATTCGAGGTGTGAAGTGTGGTTATTCGTTTGTGCAATTGAGGCTTAATAAGGTAAGTATACCGTTAGTGTAAGAAAAGTATTAGGTAAATCATCACAAAATGTCGATCATAATAAACGTCCGAAATTAAGTAAACATTACAAAAATGCATCAAAACAGCTTCAGAAGTTAATTAATAAGCAGTCAAGTGAAAAAAATGTTAAAAATTATTGTAACCTACCGACATTCCCAGACAGCACAGAGACGTCTTTAAGACGTCTGATAGACATCACCATTAGGCATGTGCGACATCTCAAAGATGTCCTGTGACGTCCGAAGAACGTCATTAAAGTGTCCATTTTATGTCCATTTCATGTTATTTGTTACAAAACGGTACGTCTCAAAGATGCCTTCAAGGCATTAAAAAGACAACTTTACGACGTTCATTTTTCGTCTTTAAGACGTCATAAGGACGCCTTCTTCACGTCTGTAAGACGTCGTAAAGATATCCTCTGATTTCTTAGTGACGTCTTTAAAATGTTCTTTTTATGTCCATTTCATGTTATTTGTTACAAAACGGTACGTCTCAAAGATGCCTTCAAGGCATTAAAAAGATGTCCGTAATGACGTCCAAAAGACGTCTGTTTTAAGACTTTTTTTATACAAAACTACGCCTTTAAGACGTCTCTTATGCGTCTTTAAGACGTCTTTATTACGTCTTTAAGACGTCTCTAATACGTTTTTAAGACGTCTCTAATACGTCTTTAAGACGTCTCTAATACGTCTTTAAGACCTCTGGTTTACACCTTTAAGACGTCCAATCTATGTCTTAAAAACGTTCGATGCACGCCTTTTTATGGTAAAAAGGTAAAAAAGGTAAATTTATGGCAAAAATTTAAAAAAAAATCAATTTTGAAACTAATACAAGTATTTATTGAAACTAAAATTGAACAACACAAATCACACTTAGGCTAGATTTTAAAAATTCGGTTTAAACTAAAAGTAGGAGTTTAAATGGAAGATTTGTATACTCATTTTAAGTTTAAACTGGACTGTGTAGATTAAACCAAACATATACAACCGGGCCTTAACAGAAAAATAAAAATAGATTAAATAATACCAACACCAAGTAAAAATAGTAAAAAGTAAAAAATAGTTTTACCTAAAACCATACACCCAAAATTAAAATAGAAAAAAACATAAAAAACAGAAAACATAGGAAAGTAATAAAAAATAAGACCTAAAATTATTATGAATTTAAGTTTTATTCACAATACGCAATTGGCGATCCGACGCCCTTCTCAACCAGGCCTGGATGGCAACCTCCTTGTTTCGTTGGCTCCCACCATATATGTAGGCCTGTCTTCTGTGCTGCTTCTATAATATAGAGATAATATATTAATATGTCTAATTTTATCATTTATAAGCGAAAACTATAAATGTGAGAGTACTGAATAAACAAAATAGCTATTCTTCCTTTTACTTAAAATACATTTGCCTTTACGAATTATCATTTTTGATAAATTGAGCTTTGTTAATCTGTTAATAAAGCGTTAAATTCTGAGTCAAATGAATCCACACGAGAAGTAAATTTTTATTGTGTGAAATTTACATTTAAACTATTTTGGTCAAATGCATTTTCACTTCAAACGGAATTAAAACTCAGATCAGAATTTATATGTTCATGAGAATTACTGTTAAGATACACTAAATGGTCTGGTTTTGAAATGGTACTTGTGAGTGATGGTTCGGTAGTACTACATAATAATTCAGGTGTGGAACTACGACGCAGTCATTTAGCGCGCAAATAATGCTTTTGTAAATTTAATGTATATCTCATATTAATATTTTAATATGAGTTATTAATTTTTTAAATTTAATTATTGTCACTTACCTTAAATAAAACACAACCGTCGATAACTTACGATATAACTAGAACAGCTAATACACAGTAGTAATTAATGGAGCCTACACGTACGACTTATTCGGAGTGTAGAAAAATGCGAACTAGGGACACAACATTTAACAAACCAAAAGTAGTTTCCCAAAAGTAGGTACATCTACCCGCTGCCGGGAATTTGTTACTATATAACTAGTGAAATAATGGTCAATCTTCTAAATCACACCGTAAATCTCTAAGGGTACCTACTTCAAGACATGTGGTACACAGATGTCCTTTTCCCCATCTCTTCCGCGAAAATATCCCAAACGGCCGTTTATAACGATCGTGACATTAGTTACGTCTTAACAGTTTAAATAATTTTATTATCAAAAATTTCTTGCTGGAAAATGAATTTTGAAATAAATGACAAAAGCAAAACGATCTAGAATAAAGGTTTCAGAGTAAATAGCCGATATAAGTGTCGGTAATGAGACGAAGACAAGAATGGTTGGGGTATACGGTATACAATCTGTCCGAGAAGGCCAAGAAATAGTGTACTTCGGGGTGAACATCGTGAGAACATCATTTACTTTAAACAGTAAATATAATTAAGACTTTTTTGTCCATGTTTCCTTAACTCGCATCCGAATCTTGCACTATTCACGTAAATTTAATTAGGCGCGTGAAGCGTGCGAAGTGATATCCTTCGAATTCTGAAACGAAGAGTTAAGTTCGCACACAAAAAAACATCAGAAATATAGTATTTTGAAGTGGTAGGATTCTTCATCTACCAAAGTACTCATTACGTGTATCATTTGCATTTATCTGGATTTAAATTTTTCACAAGCTAAGCTCCTAAAGATATTTACAGATTTACACGTGACCATCTGCCAAATATGGAATTTATAAGAAATTTAATTCTGTTCAAAAAAGTGCATTTTCTTAACTAAAATTATAAATCTTTAAGACGTCTGCTTTCAAACATTTTAGTGACATCCAGTTGATATAGACGTCCTAAAGAAGTCCACTTCAGGTATAAAAAATTAAAATAAATCTGACGTCCTTAAAACGTCCGCCTTTTAACATCTTCTAGACATCCAAAACGACGACTTTAAGAGGTCCACTTTAGGCATAAAGATAGTCAGGCCTGAAAACGACATAGATTGGACGTCATTAAGTCGTCAGATTTTGAACATCTTAGAGACATCAAGAATTGGACGTCATAAAGACGTCCACTTATGGCATAAAAAAGGGCAGGCATAAAATTGACGTAAATTAGACGTCATTAAGACGTCCGTCTTTTAGTATCTTATAGACATCTAAAAATAGAGGTTCTAAAGAGGTCCACTTCAGGCATAAAGAAGGCCAGGCATGAAATCGACATAAACTGGAACTCATTAAGATGCGCGCTTCTTAACATCTCAGAGACATCCAAAAATAGACGTCCTAAATAGGTCCACTCTAGGCATATAAAAGATCAGGCATAAAATTGACGTAAATTAGACGTCATTAAGACGTCCACGTTCGAACATTTTAGAGACATCCAGAACTGGACGTCCTAAAGAAGTCCACTTCAGGCATAAAAAAGGGCAGGCATAAAATAGACGAAAATTAGATGTCATTGAGACATTCCGATCTGGGCATCTTAGAGACATCCAGAAATGGACGTCCTAAAGACGTACACTTCAGGCATGAAAAAGTCAGGCTTAAAATCGACGTAAATTAGACTTCTTTAGGACGTCCAGCCCTGGACGTCTTAGAGACGTCCTGAAATGGACGTCTTATAGATGTTCTTTTTATGTCTTAAGGCGTCCAGGCATAAAAAAGGCGTAAAACAGATGTCTTTAAAACGTTATGTGCTGTCTGGGTTATGTGATGATCAGCAAAGACCTACCGACCCTGCTTTAAAAATCCCTGAAAATGTACATTTAAATATCAGCTCTTCAGTGACCGTTCATACTACACATACCGACATAGTTATTGATCACGAAAATGACATTAATTCCATTCAAAATTTTACTAATATAACACAATCTAAAACTTTATTTGATAATCAAGAGTATATCGATAATAATGAGTCTGTTCAAGGAAAATTTTCAGAAACTCCCTCAAATATTCCTTCACAATTATCCGAATGGTGTGTTAAGCATAATATTACTCATGCAGCAGGTAATGATCTTTTAAAAATTTTAAAACCGATTTGTCCACATTTTATTTTAATTATTTATTTCAAAAATTTCATGCGTCTAAAGAGTGTGCTTTTTTCAGCTAAAATTCAGTGCCAATGTTATTCCTGTCCCCATCGTGGTATGTTTCAGATCTACACAAAATATTTTACATGGAATTAGGTTTACCACATTTGATTAATGTTTAATGTTTAATACCAATTTCTTTTAAGAATTATTATTTATTTCAATAACGTCAAAATTTTTAAAACTATTTTTTGCTTTAATTAACCATATCTGTTCTCCCGTTTGGATGTTACATCAATGGTGTAACACCATTTATACTAGATAGAAAGTGCACTGATTTCATTTTTTTTTTCTGTTTCAGGTGTTTCCATAAAATCTGGCAAGTGCAATGACAAGAAAGAAGCCGAAGTAGAAATGAGCAAGTGTCTAAGAAGAGCCCCAGATCGCCTAAAATATAAAACTGTGATGAAATCCAAAAGCCCCGCATAGGCGTTTTATCCGTTTTTTTTTTAGTATATTTGTATTTTTTTGTATTGTGCAAAATTTGTATTAGTTACAAATCGTAATAAACCGTACGCCTATAATTGGGATTCCGTTATTTCGCTTCTAATAATAATATTTCTGTTAAATGCTGTACATCGTTTGGATCTATAATAAGAAGCGAATTCAATGGTCGGAACGACTCCTGTCGTTCAACCGAATAAATCAACATGTTAACTTCCTATTCTCTAGATTGACTTTTATAATACCATTACATGTATACTTTTGACTTTGCAGAACTTCTCTCTTTCTCTTCCAGGAGACAGAGAGACTGTCAACTGACAGTTGGACGTAAATGGAATGGTATAAAGGTCAATATTGGGGATTTTAAGTTCTAATGTTGATTTATTTGCTGCCACGAAGGCCGTTATTTTGGCCATTTATTTCGCTTCTTATAATATTTTATGTGAGTACAACCAGTATATCCAAAGTACGTACTGCAGTAAAAAAAGTAGGTATGTACTTAGTACTTACCTATTAGTACGTACTTAGTACATACGTGCTCTACGTACCTTGTACGTACGCCTTCTACGTACCTCGTACGTACGTTCTGTACGTACTTCATACGTACACATTGTATGTCCATTGTACGTACCGCCTGTGTGTACGTCGTACGTACAAACTGTTCGTACAGAGTACGTACCGGCTGTATGTACACTGTACGTACGTCCTGTACGTACTTTGTACGTACGCCCTGTACGTACCTACTACGTACTTAATACGTACCCTCTGTATGTACATTGTATGTACGTCCTGTATGTATCTTGTACGTACCGACGGTACGTACATTGTACGTACCGCCTGTACGTACATTGTACGTACCGCCTGTACGTACGTAGCACGTACATTTTTGTGGAAAACGGACGTATTTAGGACGTCATATGTACGTACTTACGTCCGGTAGTGTACGTATTTTGTACGTACTTTACGTCCTACCTGTACATACTATGTACGTATTATGTACGTATTAATGCTTACTGGGTACAGAATTTCTTATATTTTTTTTGTAAAACGAATGTCTTTATACAGTCGAACCTCTATATAACGAGAATGAAGGTGCTGCAAAATTTGCTCGTTATATGGAAATTCCCCCATTTTTAATGGTTATAAGCAGAAGACAAAGGAGGAAAGTGGTGACAGTGGTGATGAAGAAATTATACAAAAACCATCTAAGCTACAAGTGTTCAATGCACTTTCAACAATAAGAACAGCCTTTCAGTTTGAAGACGTTCCAGAAAATGTGTTTGTTCAATTATAGCGGCTTGAAGATTTAGGTATATGAAAAATCTTTGTCGTGTGATGTACAAACCAAAATAACAAATTATTCTAAAAAAACTGTACATAATATTTTATAAATTAGATAAACATAATTTATAAATGTGAATAATTTACAATATGGTAATTAATTTCAATAAAAATGTTTGTATGTGAAAAAAATATTTTTTCCTAAGGGCCTAACCAAGCCCCTATAATTGAACAAACACATTTTCCGGAACGTTTCAAACTGAAAGGCTGTTCTTAATGTTGAAAAAGCATTGAACACTTGTATCTTAGATGGTTTTTGCTGTGGTTTTTGTATAATTTCTTCATCACCACTGTCACCACTTTCCTCATTTGTCTTCTCCTTATTTTTCACATCCTGGATGAGACTTTCTTCTGTCGGTAAGCCAGATTCTTTTAAATCGTCGTCGAAATAGTTTAAAACTACTTTAACTATGATTAACGCTATAATCCTATATCCTCTGCATTCAAATTATTCGAATGTAAACACTTAAAGACGGCCATGTTCCGATAAGTCGGCCTTCTATTTTCTTAGTCGGCGATGTTGCCAAATTTAATGCTTCAGCCTTTCAGTAAAGACGGCCGTGTCACGACTCTATTTTTACGCACGCCTTTGGAATCCATATAAGTACACACGAAACATCAAAATCGGACTGTCAATCACTCCTATTAATAGGGAGTTATTGGAAGTTTCAAAATAGTGACAGCAGTAATAACAACAGCCTTATATTAATAGTGCGGTGTCGTTATCGCGGCCGAAAAAAACGAGTTATTGGAAATGCTTTTTGGTTTTGTGCTATTTCCTTATTGCTAACCTTACTTTTAAACGTCGAATTGACAGTTGGCGGATGACCCGATTGTTGTTATTTGTTTGAGTTTGAGGTGAAGACAGACAAAAATTAAAAAAGCAGGTCGTCGTCGTACGTAAACCTCAGTCTAACTTTTTTGTCACTCATTGTTTTTTAAAACAAATTCACAACTACTCTACTCGTTAAAAAAATAGAGTAGAGAGTAGAGTAGTTGTGAATTTGTTTTAAAAAACAATGAGTGACAAAAAAGTTAGACTGAGGTTTACGTACGACGACGACCTGCTTTTTTAATTTTTGTCTGTCTTCACCTCAAACTCAAACAAATAACAACAATCGGGTCATCCGCCAACTGACAATTCGACGTTTAAAAGTAAGGTTAGAAATAAGGAAATAGCACAAAACCAAAAAGCATTTCCATTAACTCGTTTTTTTCGGCCGCGATAACGACACCGCACTATTAATATACGGCTGTTGTTATTACTGCTGTCACTATTTTGAAACTTCCAATAACTCCCTATTTCCAAACGGAGTATAACAGAATATTACTAAACATTTATGTTGGTAATCAACAAGGCGTATCAACTTTAAATAGGTTACCTCATTGAACAGCTCCCGGGCGAGGGGGTCGTGCGGGGGAGGCGGAGTTCGTGACGTAGACTGGCGACCCAGGCAAAGAGTAGGGATTATTAAGAGGAGACAGCCGGCGAATTTCCTTTGATGTTTCGATACGGGCTTCGTTGACCTTGAAGTGCCTGAGCTCTTTAAACTGGTAGTGCGCGGGTTGCCGCTTGTACAATTTTTTCGATAGAAGCCATGTTGCCATTTCCTTTGTAGCTGTTTTTAAGACTCAATATCGCCAATTTTATTTTAATAACTGAAGAATGTTTAAGATTTCTTGTAATTATTATTATGTTTTAAAATGTTTGAACTGTTTATGTTTTTCCTACTTTTTAGTGTACAAAAAATTAACTTGCAAAATGGCAATTATTTATACCTACCCAACTTTTGAACTCTGAATGTATTGTTGTTGATGGCACTGAAGTTTGGCGGATATGATCCGATTATTTTATAAAATAAATGAAACTTCAAAGATTGTGAACACAAGTTTATTTCTTATGATTTCTAATGTCTTCTATGGAGAAGCTTGTAACAACTTAAATAGTAAACTTAACAACATTAAGTAGCACAAACACTAGAAACATCACTTTATTAATATGCAGTGTTGGATAACTTTTCGATTTTAGAAAAAGTTAAGTTACAAGTTAATCGATAACCAAACCAACTTAAGTTAAGTTAAAAAGTTACCTTTTAATAATCGCGAAGTTAAAAGTTAAATCAAGTTAACTTTTATAAAGTTAAATCAAGTTAACTTTTATAAAGTTAAAAAGTTACTTAAAAACAGTTTACAATTACTAAACAATTAACGTTTTAACCTTATTGAACCTAATTTTAATGTATTTATTAGTGTTTACAGTATTTATCTTACTAAAAATAAAAACAGACGAGATAATATAAAGGACAGGTGAATTAAAATTTCATTTTGTCTTAAATAAACACAATAAGGAAGGAATCATCAATTATTTATTATGTACATACATGTTATTAAGTGTTCAATGTTAAGTGGATCAAGTGTTATTAAGAACACTTGATCCATTTACAAATACTTATTCAATTTTAACAATAGGGCAATTTCAAAATTTTTGTCAGTGATTTTGTCAGTGCAGATGATAGAATCGAATTGATGAATCTAATAAATGCTTTTTTAATAGGAAGGGGAAATTCATTCAGACTCGTTTTTAACTTCATTTGAACTGGTCAAAATGTAGTTGTCTACTATCTTATTTGCAATGTTTTGCAAATCATTGCTTTGACTGGCCTTTTTAAAACAGAAGTCAGTTTTTTTTTCTTTTTGTGCTTGAATCACAATTTGGTTCTCTGGTTCAACAGTATCATTTTGACAATATTCTTTGGTGTACATTTTCAGCTGCGTACTCAGTCTACATTTTTAAATAAATTTAACTTTTCAAATAAGTTTAAAAAGATTGAAAGTTACCATATAAAAGTAACTAGTTAACAAATTCTAAAATCAACTTAAGTTAAGTTAAAAGTTAGTAACCTTTTAACTTAACTTATAACTTTTTAACTAGTTAGTCCCAACCTTGTTAATATGTAACACTGTGCAATAAATGCATAATACATTGTATTAATTACAAACAAACCTTCAAATAGAAACAAGAATTTAAATTGAAAAAATAAAAATTAATTACAGATTACATAAAATGTTAATTTTTCGATTTTTTCGTGGAGTAGTTTTGAAACTTCCATTACTCGTTTTCAAAAGATGGTAAATACGTAGCCTAATATATAGTTTTAGAAGATAATGTATAGGGAAACTTGAACATGGATGATTGTATTCCACCTGTTGGAAAAGGCCATATAAAGTATTTCCTGGATACTGTAGCAGGGAGCATTCGATATTTTGAACAAAATATGTTTCCAACTTATAAATAAAGTTGTAAAAAGCGTCATGGGGCGTCTTTAAGCTACCAAAGATTCCTTTTTTAGTGCTATAAGCTTTAAAGTGAAGAAACATATTTGAATCATCCAACTGATTATTTTCAGTGGCAAACTGTCGACACGTTTGGCAACTGTGTTTCTTCAAACATCGATCTATTAAATATCCACATAAATATTTGAAAGCATTCTGCTCTGGAAATTCCATGTCCCGATAACTGTGGCCATCGCATTTGGAGGTAATGATAATAAACTTACATGGGTTTCGATACCAGCAGCAACAGTATGGCTTACTACTTGAGTTGCTAATTTTACCCGCATCCTTTCAAAAACCGTGGGATTAACATGTGATTTTGTCAATTTAGGGGCCATTTTATTTAAAAAAGATTTGTCTTTTTCATAGAAAGCAACAATATTTGACCAGGAAGCTGTTTGATCATCCCATTTAAAATTGTTCTGAAACAAGTTGTTTCTCATTGCCTTAATTGAATGTGGTGGATCGAAATAAAATAACATGTCTTTCCCCCCCAAATGAATTTCAGGATTACTTTCAGAAACTCCCAAAAGCTTCGACAGTTCTATGCAATTAGACCCCATATCTGAAATTAGGCACAGAACCTCAAGACCAATATTAGTTAAAGACGTCACAATTGAGCCCAACAATTCTTTTATATCACTTGCTTTATAAGTTGTTGAAGAAAAAATATATGCCACTGGTTGTTTCCAAGTACTTTTTATCCCTCTTACCATGAGAACTGTAGCGGAAGAGGCAGGTTTGGCTGAACGAGTTTCGCCATTATCTTCTAAACCAATTGTAGTATCGTTGCTGTAATTGTAAAATAAATTCGTTTTCAAAGATATTTCATCCATACATAATACACAAAGTTTATCTAACGGCTCAAATTTAGCAACTTTCATTTCCAGTAACGTAAATAAATTTTTATTAATCCCTGGAGTAAATTTAATGTCTTGCACAAACCGACATAATGACCTATATGATGGCAAACAAAATGTTTGTTGTAATTGCTTGTAGCATTTCGGGCTCAAAAAATATAAAGATAGGGCAAATTGCTTCAATTCAGTTGTGTAACGTCTACCATGCTGGGTTCTGTTCAAGATGTTTAATTGGGATTTAATAAAAGTTGATATTTTGGGAGGAAGGAACTTATCACAAATTGAATTGAAGTCATCTTGGGTAGGATCTTTTAGGCTTTTTAAGGCTAAGTCAAGTTCTTTTTTTAGTTTACTATTTTCTTCTCCGAGTCTAGCATTTTCTTTTTTTAGAGTTTCTATTAAAGATTTTTGCTTCAATTTCCGTGGAGTTGCTACACTCAATATGTTGTCAGTTTGGGTCTCAACTGGCGACATCAGTGGTGGTGGAATAATTTTGATGGCTTCTGATGTTGGCAAAATTCTAATGTCCTGAATCACTTTAATCTTTTTTGCAGCAATTTCGGTTGGTTCTGCAGGACCTGAACGTTTTTGAGAGTTGTTCCCCGTTGTGTTTGGGATTGCCAGATCTAGAAATAAATAACACATTTAAAATATAACATTTTAGCATCCTCCAATACACATTGCTTTAAAAAATATATGATTTTTTTAGAAGTTACAAAATATTAAATAATGGGAGAATGTTATCGGGGAGCTGAGATGAATAGTCAAGAACGTTCTTGATAATCCCCAATTATAAAAGCAAATAAATCTAGAATATATCAAACTGCGGACGTTTCGTTCATCATTATGAACATATTATAATATATAATGTATAAAATAAAATTTTATATCTTGATAACATGTCGTAGCCATGATTATGTTCATAATGATGAACGAAACGTTGGTAGTTTGATATATTCAAGAATTATTTGCTTTTATAATTGGGGATTATCAAGAACGTTCCTGACTAAAATATTAGATACTACCTGTTTTATCAAAATTTAAAATGAATCAGAGAAACAGACTAAAAAATATCATACTTGTTTGTTAGTTGCCACTAAAATAAAGAAAAAAAAATTATTTACCATCAACAAAAGCTGCAAGTGTAGGTATGGCTGCAAACCCTGGTCTTGGTGACTGGTGATACAAAGTATTTGGAATTATCTCATCTAAAATAAAATAACATTTAAAATAAAATAACTTTCATTAGTTTAGTTTTTGTTTAATTTTGTTATATGTGTATATATTTGGTATATAATATTGTTAAGCATTGAAACAAGGAAAGAATAAAACAAGAATAATTTACTTACCATCAACAAAAGGCTCGGCAAAAGGTATTGGTATGGCCTCGTTTAAAAGGGTTGTTTTTTCTCGTGGATTATTGAACATGAAACCATGAAAATGGATACCACAAACACGATATGTTTTATATGCTTTTTGTGGAGTAAAGTCATCTTTTAATAAAAGATCATCACGACCACAGGCCTGAAGCCACTGTCGGCATCTGGAATCAAAAATGTAATTGTTAAATATTTTGAAATATAATAGGTACTAGCAAGGGTAGATTTTATTATGAAAATTCCATGTAACAACCAAATTGGCAAAATATAGCTTTGATATAGCTAGGGAGGTATATTTTACATATTATATGTTTTGGTGTGACCCCATAAAAATACCCTTGGTGGCATTGATGACGGTTTGGTCTCTGAATAAAAATTAGTATCAGCAGAGTGTCATTAATTTGGTTCATATTGGTTCGTACATTTAGGAAATTAAATAATATAAACTCGGATAAACCCTGTCCTATATTAAAAAATGTGAATTTCAACTTTCAATAAGTGATTAGTGAAAAAGATACCTAAGTGTCTATAGTATGAGCTGCTCTTTGATATGAACTTTAAAAATATCAAATTGGTTGAAGTAGCACCAAATGAAAGAACGATACAAAGTATTTTAATAACAAACTTTTAACTTACCTGCATTCGTCATTGGGCACTCTAAAAAACTTCTCTTCGCAATTCTGATAAGTGTTTTTACAGTTTTTATATACACAATAGGTTCCACTTCTTTTCCTGATATTTTCCATTTTATTTTAATCAACACACAACACAAATAAATCACTAAATAACTATTTTAACTGTTAAAAGATTATTCCGAATTCTGACCGGTAATTTTTAGGTTAGCCGCAAAGAAGAACGTTCCCAGCAGGATTCTCCCAAAGTCAACGGGGGAGACGGCGAAGGCGCCCCAACTCTACGGACATGACGACGACGAGGAAAACCCATCGAAGAGGATGACGAGGAGTTCCGGGATCGACTTTAGGGAGTTGAGGAAGTGGAGTTCCCGGACGTTTGAGGACCAGTTATAGCCAAAGGTGAAACGGAGGGTGCCAGCGAGGATCGTGACTAGAAGACCCAGAAGAAGACGGGGCGCGACGTCTGGGCCAAGGTGTTCCTCGAGGCGGAGGAGCGGTAGACGTCCGTCGAAGTCGTCAGGGCGCAGGTGCACTGCTTCAACGAGATCTACAGCTGGGTGACCTATCCGGGGACGTATGTCGTCGCTCGGTATAGCGACGATGCCATCAAGGACGTGATGGCGCGCTACGGCAAGAACTCCTGTGTTGCAACGAGGAAGCTGCCGAAGTGGTGGGTGGAGACGCTACGCCGTTGCAGGAGCAGGGACGCCGTCATGAATGAGGAGGAGGACGACGACCTGGTGAGGTAGCAGCTCGACCGGAGCTGCGGAATTTTGTTGGAGTTCGGGAACCACCCGTTGTATGCCCTACGTAGGCACCTGTTGATGTTCTAGGTGATCTACCAGCTGGGCCGGGCGCTGTCGGGTTAAGTGAAGTCGAAGCCGATTTACCCGGGGAAGAGCGTGTACGGGTGCAAGTAGCGCGTCATCTGGACGTAGGGGGCCCGCGTGGTGAAGCCGGGAGAGAAGCCCTACAAGGTGGTCAAGGCGAGGCCGAAGTATGATGAATTGTCGAACAAGATGGTGACTGGTCTGATGTTCGAGATGTTCCGCCCGTGGCAGACCATGGACTACGACCCGCCGACGGTTGAGAGCGGGGTCGTGCAGATGAACGTCTTCGGCTACATGGAGCTGTTTAAGCCGTGCATGCTGCTGAAGGGAACCAGCCAGAGGTTCCTACAGGGGCCTAGTAAGGACACGTTTCGGGACGAAACGTCTTAGAGGCGGGGGCAGTGTAACGAAATAGAGACCATAATAGCCTGCCATAAAGTTAAGCGCCTTTCGGAATGACTTCAAAGAATTCCGCACGAGATAGGTTCGGGGAACTGGTGCCATTCTTGGAAAGCCGTTCGAGTTTCTAGTACTATCTAGAAGGTTACCGAACAAAGGACCGGAAACGTCTCGAAGATTCTGGACTTCCCATACGGCTATAAATAGCAGACGGAGAGCGATACGGGGAAAGTCGACAAATTCGACGGTAGTCGTAAACAGTCGCCGGTAGACTGGTCGACGGGTGTCGGCCAGGCCGGCGGTAAAATAAATAAACAGAGTGCAATATAAATTAATTAGTTAAGTAGTAGTAAGTGAAATAAGATAAATTAGATTAAGTATTAGCAGTTAAGTGTAGTGTAAGTGTACAAATAAATTAGCGTGTAAGTGGTTTAAATAAATTAAGTAAGAAAACTCGTGTCGTGTAGTAATTCTCGCGTAGGTAAAAAAAACGTTACAGTATAGCTAAACAGTGATATCTCTGCAACAACATCATCTTCGTTGCTGTGAATTATGCAACCCAGATGCCAGTTGTATTGAATAGAAACGCAACATCCAAATTCTCCTCCCAAAGTTTCACAACTTTACCTTTTAAATCGAAAAACATGCCCAATTCTCATCCATACTGGTATTTTTACATTTGACGATTTGCTTATTATGAACACAAAACTGATGGAAACTTCTAGTGCCTGGAATAGTTTTTACTTCCTTTTTGTCGCTATTTCTAACATGCAATTTCTTCTATTGTTACGTGCTGACACAAGACAGACTTGATATTTTCATGACAAAATTTAAGAAGCTCGTGCACTGTCATTATTTAGTTTTCATAGGGTCGTTTCAAACTCGCAATAGCAGCTTGACGCTTGATCAGGCCCCCAATTTCATTACAAGTCACAATACGACTTTCCATGTGATGTGGCGAATTAATTGCACTTGATATTAAGTAAGAATGTTTCCTAGCATTCCGGGAAGAAAGCGAAAATTTCCCCGTTTTTGTACTGGCCTCCACATCCACACACTACGCGCGCAATCTGATTAACACCACGCGGGAATTTGAATTCACAGTTTCTGAACGTGATTACTAAACAGTTGAGGGCTGCATTAAACCAAATAAAATGAATCCCCTTGACTAATCGGCATGTAGTCAAACGTGAAAATTTCGTATAACGTGGAAATCGGAAAAAGGCTCCAATCTCGTTAAAAGGCCTGGGTATGGCATTAAATTGTTCTTTTATCACTACAGTATAATAGTGACGGGTGTGAAGATAGCCACATCCACAAATTCTGTAGTACGGTAAAGTAGGTGCTATTTTTTAGTATCAAAATTTGTGATAAAAGCGCCCTAGGAGAGACTGTTTATTACTAATGTAAATTACTAAATTTATTTAAATTTCTGTGAAAGGATTACAATTGACAATGTATAAGGTTAATTCCAGTAATCTTACTTCGGGTTTTATTTCAATTTTTTGAGTACGGTCCCTTTAATGTCGGCTAAATTTCTATTAAAAGGTGTAGCAGTAGGCGAAGCCGCGGTAAAAGCGGCAGGGGGTGCACTAAACCACTTAGGGTGGGTTGTAGCACCAAGAGTTAACCTGACGTTGACCAGCGGGTCAGCGGAACCGGCGGTTAAAGTTAACCATAGATCAAGGAATGAGGTGTTGTACGTCCTCGGTTTAAACCGCGGTCGGGTGACTTAAGAATGTGCATTGTTGCCAGTACTTGCGACAATCTTTTCGATGGTTTATGGATCATAGCACACTGAATCGTAGCGTCACTTCAGTCACTTGTCACTCCTCACTCGTTGATGGGTGTTGGGTGTTCGGCTTGGTTTTTTCTGTTGGTGTATTCCGTTTATGTTTTCCTTTTTGTTTCATTTATATTGTATAAGTAGTGGACAGTATCTTTACTTAATCGAAATCTCGCTCGAAATTCATTGTTGTTCCAGACTTCGAAATGTCTGGTTTGGGCCGAAACTGCTGTGTGGCCTTCAGGAAGGCTTCCATCATTACAAGCTCTTGAAAATGCTCGTCGTCAGTCAATGCTTCCATGTTACGTATTATAGATTGGAATGTATCATTCTATTGTGTTATAATCATGTGTAGGAGTAGATAATTTGAACCACTACATGCAGAAAGGATGAGTAAAAAAATATAATTAGATGTTTGGGACTTGAAAGTACCCTTTCCGCTTTAACATTTTAAAAGCAAATGCTCTAATTGTACGCATTTGAATGAGAATAAAATGGTATATATGATAATCAGTATCAATCACCACATTTTATTACTTACCCGTCATTGTGCTTATCCTATCGATAATAGAATATCAATCCGAAAATTGGAGTGTGATACCTAACCTATTGTTGTTTGTTTTCTAATTGTAACGTCTACTTTTCGCTGCCGGGGTCAATCATAGACATAATACTATATAGACTACGGATCTGTATAAGGCGCGATGTGTCGAGTGGGAGCGAGAGGCAAATAAATAAGGCGACTTGTCTCTCACTCTAAATGAGCGGAGTTGACAACTCCGTAACCATGACGATCTAACCTCTTGCCTTGTCAGTTACGTCACGACCTTTTATTTTAGAGGTCGCGGGTTCTATCTCCAAGAAAACGAACTTTTTCTTCTCAATTCCACTTTTTTCCCGCTATATTTACAGATTTATTTCATTTCTTTTATTACCTCAATATTTTTCGAAGATAAGTGATAACAAATTCTTGATTATGTTGACAAATGATTGACATGAGGCTGTAGAGGTTAGAGCGTCATGGTTACGGAGTTGTTAGCTCCGCCCATTTAGAGTGAGAGACAAGTCGCCTTATTTATTTGCCTCTCGCTCCCACTGGGCACATCGCGCCTTATACCGATCCGTAGTCTATATAGTATTATGTCTATGGGGTCAATCTGGACGCATACCTAACCTATATATGGTGTCACTTTTTCCTTATGCTGTGCTTGAACCAAGGTTAACCCGCCGTTCTCGCATGGTCAGCTTACTCGTAGTTAACCGCTGAGTTAACTCAAAGTTCGCTGCGCTACAACGCATTTTTCGACTTGACCTGAGGTTGAACCGAGTTCAGGTCTGACCAGAGGTTAACTCTTGGTGCTACAACCCACCCTGACAGTTTTGAGTTTTTCAAAGTACATATTTTTTGCATCGCCGGTCGCCGTGTGACGTAGATCGGTCGCGCACTGTTGTGGTAGGTCAGGATCGCTTGAGGCAACCTATTTGAAGTTGATAGGCCTTGGGTAATCAACCATATTCCGTTGGTTTTGTGCCTGTAGCTGTTTTGTGATGACAGATGACAGTAACCTATAAACTTTGGTCTTTGGTTATAGCCAGTCAGTGATATGTTAGGTTAGGGATATGACACAATGGCTAGTTTTAACATAAGAAAGTGGGCCTGGTAGGCGTGTCTTTCGCTAGTTCCAATATGGCGAAATGTCAGGTCCGGATTTAAATTAAAAATCATAATAATACAACTTTCATTCTCAAACAGATTTATTTCATTAATACAATATTATTTGTAAATCATTTCTTCACAATAATAATAAAGACAATATAATACATAAAAGGTGTATTTAAAAAGTAATTTTTCAAAACTAAATGCAGTCAGAAATGTACAAGTAAATTTTCTTGAATACAACTCTGTACAATGTTGAAACTAACCTATGAAAAGTGATTCCAGTATTTCCAGTGAGATCCTTCTTGTCTATGCGTCCGTTGCTCGTACAGCTACGTCGTATCACACATGAAGCCATTACTTGTAAATGTAAACGCAGTGTAGAAGTTAACATAAACACCAAAAACTCCGAAAAATATCACAATCCAGTGACAATAAAAGTTTGACAAAGCGCAGTGAGCAATATGGCCGACCTATGCCCGTGCACAACCTCTCCGGGTCATATCCCCTCTTTAACATATCACTGGTTATAGCTATGGGTTATAGCTGTAAGGGTTATAGTTATACTCATGGGCGGGAAAGTTACATTTAGAAACTGGCGACACCGACCGAGGCAAAATGGCGACCATTTTTCTTGTTTCAAGCTGATTCTGAAGGATAAGTAATAATATATGCAGTGATGCCAGGTCTCATGCTTTTGCATGAGATCTCATGTTTTTCGAACCAATCTCATGCTTTCCATATTTAGTTGCAAAATCTCATGCTTTTTAAGCTTACAGTGACAAGTTCAAATTTTATTTAAAAAATAATTTGAATGAGAATTATTAACTACAAATGAATTACATGTGTCGAAAAAACTTATAATCAGACATTTTAGCACCGTTGCATCACTTGCATCCTAATAATTCATCTGCCCCCCCCCCCCCCCCCCGATGTATTCGGTAATTCCCCGTAGCCCACAGTTAAGTCAAAGATTAAGTTATATAGTCTTCAAGAGATATACCGTTTTTATTATTTTACCTCTTGAAGTGTTGCGGTTTTTCGTCAATAATAAATAAAGATGGGACTACTCACTGGCGTGTGCCGCCAAAACCGGCTGTACCTGGGATATTTAAAAATGTATTAATATCTTAGATATTAATACATAGTTTCATAGTTATAGATATTATTTTATGTCCATTTTCGTATCTACATTGTTATAACACGATAATTTGATAAAATGTAAGCCATTATACTTTGCATTTGATTTAAAAAAATATTTCGCTTCAATGTTTGTTTCAATTTTCCGAATATCACCGCATTATCTCTTATCGTCCCACCTCCCTCGGTCTACGAATTTGCCGGTTTTTATTACTTTACGACCACTGGCAAAAAAAACGCCGGCTTTTTCCTAGTAATGAAACTAGTGAGCATACCGAAAAAGAAATAGCGTAACGGACGTAACGGTCAACACGTGAGTAGCAATATTTATACTAGTTATATTCTTATATCGAACATCGAACGCGTAAGTAGATACCGACTAGCAGTAACTGTAACAAACAAGAGAATGATGAAAAGTGATAGTGATAGTGAGAGTGATGGTAATGAAACTGACCAAAACCTGCCAGGACCTAGTTCGGCCAAGAAGAAAAAGGTTTACAAGCAACATTTTAAAAAGGAGTGGGCGAAGTTACCTGGGTTCCATTGGGTAGAGTGTAGTAAGAAGGGAACAATGTATGCGTGGTAAGAAGATAAATAATATATTTCTCGATATTCTTTTACAAAAATGAAATTTTGTTTTAGGTGTAAAGTATGTAGTTGCGATATCAACATAGGCGCCGGAAAAGTACAACTTTCTAAACATCTAGATTCGGTAAAACACCAAAAATCAATTCATAAAACTGATGCAGCACTTAGTGGAAAGCAGCAAAATATTGCTAATATGTTTGCAGAAAGTACCCGTAAAATCAGCGTCGAAGAAAAAGCAAAAGAAGGTATTATAAGGACAGCAGGTTTTTTAGCTGAACATAATCTTCCAATGAATTTGATGGAGCATTTTATTGATTACTTAAATGCTGTGTGTACAGATTCTGAAATTGCCAAAAAAATGAAAACTGGACGAACCAAAATAACTAGAGTCTTAAAAAATGTAACGGGAGCATCACAAAAGGCACATTTGATTGAGCTCATGAAAAATAATAAGTTTAGTATAGCAGCTGATGAGTCAACCGATAATTCATGCATTAAACATTTGTGTCTAGTGGTTAGAATTAACATCGATTACAAAATTGAAGATAATTTTTTGGATCTGATACCAGTTGCAGAAGCTACAGGATCTGCTATGTTCGATTTGCTGATCAACTTTTTTATCAAACATGACATACCCTATCAAAGAAACTTTATTGCTTTTGCTTCTGATGGCGCCAGTAATATGGTGGGTATCAGAAATTCCGTAGTGAGTAGACTACAAGAAAATATACCAGGCATATTCGCAGTCAAATGTGTTTGCCACAGCTTCCATCTTTGTGCATCCTACGCTTGCCAGAAACTGCCAGAAGAAGTGGAACAGCTGACACGAGAGGTAAATATGAAAAAATGGTAATAAGTTTTATAAAAAAAAATATTTTCAGGTGTACAACTATTTTTCGAACAGTCCAAAACGAGTCGAAGAATTAAAAGAGTTTCAGCAATTTTCAAATGTTGCTCCAGCGAAAATTCTTCATCCGAGCCAAACTCGTTGGCTTTCGTTGGAGACTATGGTAAAAAGAGTTTTAAGCCAATATAATGCTCTAAGACTTTATTTCACTGATCAAGTTGTAAACAATATTACTCAAGCAGGCATAATTTTAGATAAACTGAACAACGAAGAAAATAAATTATATCTTGAATTTTTATCTCATGTGTTGCCTATTTTTAATGACTTAAATAAGTTAATGCAAAGTGAATCGCCGAAGATTCACATTCTTTACAAAGAAGTAACCAAAGCAGTGAAATCAATTTTAGATTTTTATATAAAGGATGAATATATTAGTTCTATAAACAATATTGAAAATTTAGATTTCAAAAATCCTAGAAATTTTTTAAAACTAGATGAGATGTATTTCTCAGCAGAGATAAACTCAAGCAATTTAGAAAAACATAGATTAGAAAGAGTTAAGTTGAATTGTTTAAATTTTTACATAGAAAGTGTGAAGCAAATTTGTACAAGATTTCCACTCAAAGATTCTGTGTTTCAAAAGATGGAATTTATGGATCCCGAAAGCGTCCAATCCCGTAAAATCAGATCGATTAGTCATATTTCTAAATTATTTCAAAATTTACTAGAGGTTGACATACAAACTATTGACAATGAGTGGTTGGCACTAAGAAACTTTGGACTAGATTTTAAAGACGCTCATCAAGATATATGTGAATTTTGGAAAAATATTGCATCAATAAAAACTGCAAATAATAGTGGGCCCCGTTTTCCAAATTTAACAGGATTTGTTTTCAATTTACTTACTTTTCCCGTTTCAAGTGCCAATGTGGAAAGAATATTTTCCGCTATAAACTTAAACAAAACAAAGCAACGAAATAGATTAAAAACTTCTACTCTTAAGGCAATACTCTATACGAAAGGTTTGGTAAATAAAAACAAATCTATATGTTCAAACTTCCCCATTTCAAAAGAAATGATTAGAAACCTGAACCAAAAAATTTATGTGTCAGATTCCGATTAATATTTTAATTGTAAAAGGTTTTCTATTTAGTGGTTTAGTTTTTCAATATAGGAGCTTATAATTCTGTTTTTTTTTTGTTTGTGTTCTTTTTATTTGTATTTGTTTTTTCTAGTATAACCTAGTCTAAAAACCTATAAATCATCTAACTGATCGAGATGGATGTTTTATTGTAAGAATTGTATTTTGTTGTTTTTAAGAATATTGTCTTATTTTATTCCTGTTGTCGACTGTGTGAAAATTAGTTACATGTAATTGTTTATTAAAGTGCAATACATGTTCATATTTCTTTTACTTTGCTTCCTGAAATTTTCGTTATGATTTTTACCAATAACAATGACCTGCATTATTTGAATTAGGACTTTATTAGAGAATAAAGCGACACTGGCGTCATCTCATGTTTTTTTTCTTGAAATCTCATGCATTCTGGGAATATTTCTCATGCAATGGTTCTATGGGACCTGGCAATACTGAATATATGTTCTGTGCGTGGGATCTTAGAAATACGTATTGCACAATTAAAGTGTTTAATTAGTGTGGTAATCTAATTATTTAAGTGTATGTTATACCGAATAACGTATGTTTTGTGGTGTAAGACTACCGACTTGTGCATAAATGCGGTAAGTATATTTTGGTATAACATGAATTGTTAAATTTGCCACATATAACCTACAAGGATGAAATTTTAAATCAATGAGTATGAGTTACGTAAAACGTCTTTTCCATTGGATAAGACACATTCTTTAGCGAGTCTCTCTCAAAACATTTGCAGTCGTTACGATTCTGATAATTGTCTTTATAGATTTCATCCACCGAGTGACGTTTTCTTCTTCCAGACCAGGCTGTGGGCAGGCTACACTCGCCGGCGGTGACTGCCGAGATCGAGGGCGAGGCAATCAGCATCGACACGCCGACGGCCCCAACGCGACATCAATGCGCTCCTCCAGGAGGTCGCACCTCTTCCGCAGTCAGTTCCGCTGTCAACTTCGTAATGTGAACAGGCCTCCCAGAGGATGTAAGTGGACTGCAGGATAAAGTCTTTTCTTTATCAGTCTATAAATCTAGCCCTCGTTTATATAAATACCTCATTTTTTTCAATTACCTTCATCGAGAAATTTAAAGTCCCTTCTGTCCTCAATTTTATTTGAATGTGGTGTTATCAGGCCAGTACTGGACAACCGAAGATTACTAAGGACTAAGAACTAAGGAAGAACTTGATCAGTGTTGAACCGTAATGTTTGATGAAATTAGTCTTAGTAGAGGTCTGTCTTATCAATACAATCGGGAACAGATTTATGGATTTGAAGATTTAGGGTATGAAAGAACCAACAATTTTGCTAACCATGTTCCGGTTTTCATGATATGGGGAGTCGGAAAGTGTTACAAGCAAGTTGTTGCCTTTTATTTTGTTAAGGATACAGTTAGTATACTGTATCGTTAAAAGGGATTTTTTTGACGTTATATCGCAATTGCAAGAGATTGGTTTGAATGTAGTAGCCCCGTTTGTGATCAAGGTCCAACAAACAGAGCTGCCATTAAAGCTCTTTGTTATGAAAATCGGAAGCGACCTAGTCCCTTCCATTTTGTTGTTAATAGTCAACCAATATGCACAATTTTTGACATTCCGCACCTACTGAAAAATACCCACAATTGCTTGTTGCAAAATACCATAGAGTTTGATCACAATAAAAATCAGGAATTTATTTTAGGAATTGTGGAGTTGAAAACTAAAGATGAGGGAAGAAAATCTTATTGAGAAGTTTTATAACTAAAATTGTTCACAACGGTCATTCACTGAGTTCTCCGATGTCTGCCCTAGGGTGTAAGGACGATGACAGTTTTGCTAGTGATTCTTCGGAAAAAAAAGGGAAGGTACACTTTGTTTCATTATGCAGATGTGACTTCTACTCTAATCAGGAATTTATTTTAGGAATTGTGAAGTTCAAAACTAGAGATGAGGGATGGAAAATCTTACTGAGAAGTTTTATAAGTATAATTGTTTAGAACTGTTCCTGTTATTAAAGTTACATTTCAATAAACAGTCTCTGATATAAGACAATTTCATTTCAATTCAACTGTCACTAATGTAGAAATGTTTTGTTTGAATGTGTGTTTTCTCCATTACTTGTGAATACTTAACATTGCAAAAAATGGAGGTGACACTCATTCATTCATGTAAAATCACTAGAATATGCACGTATAGTCCGTTGCATGATATTTCGTACGGGATTTCCAGGTAGTTGAATGCCGTCGGCGACGGTATTCGGCTACCTGGAAACCTTGTCCGAAATATCTGTCAACGGACTATACAACTTAATTTTCAACTTTCCCACAAATTTCGAATTTCCCGCTAGGGTCAGTGGTGGGGGAACGAGGCAAAATGGCGGCAAATGTCATCTGTGTCGCCTTGAAATAACACGGTACTTGCGCTTCTTAATAATATATGTTCTGTGGTTATACTGTGGTTCCTCTCCAGCACTACCGGAGTCCGACGATGAATCTAATACATCGATTCTATGAATTCTATCGACAACATCAACATCAGCAATCATTGTTGATAAAATTAATCGAAACATAAACAAAATAAATTTCGATTTTGATAACATAACCTCAAACTCTGCCAATTGTACCGTTCTATGCACTTTAACACCCTGGTAAAAGTTTATCAGCGAAAGTTCGGACTGTTAACTTTAACAAGCTGTTAAGCGATTTATTTGAATGGTGAATACCAGTCAAATACTGCGTACTTGAGGAACGGCAGGAAGTAATCTGTTTGCCTCTTTCTAATAATTTTTTGCAATCTGTATCAGTTTCTATAGTGCCATGAGTAATACGGAAGGAGTGGTGACCATTTGCGACTGGTGCCTGCAAGAAGCACGAGTGTAAACAATTGACCAGAAGTTGTGGCGTTTCTGGAAGATAATCAGCACCGAAGTGAGTATGAGCCGCAGTTTACATCACACATTTGACTTGTGGAATTGTAATATTGTTGTTGGTCTTTGGTCTTGCTGTGCCACTTTATTTATCCACAGAACGTTAACCAATACCTATCTTTCCTTCCAGGATCCGAATACGACATCCCACAGGAATATCTGCGACAAATGTAAATCACGCTACGAAGGATTTTCGATTTACATCGAAAGGTGTAAAATCAACACATCCAAAGTAGGTGAGCTACTATCGACGGGACAGGTCAAAGACGAACCTTCCATCGACATCGAGTATCCTCCGTTAATTAAAACACAGATACCAGATGAAATACACTGGAATTTGTATCGTCCTGCAGTGTCGAGTGGAGTTTTCATCGAAGGACAAATGCTAGCGGGCTGCTCAAATGCTCTTAGGTATGAGGAGAAATGATTCCATGATAGATATACCTACTCTCCGCTGAAAATATCAAAAAGGAACCTTTTTCCGACATTGAGGATCATGTCATAAGTGAAGAAGACCTTTGGAAAAAAGAAGAGGCGTCCGATCCTGATTACCCTACAGTGTCGGGGGGCAAAGGAGAGGATGGGTTAGTGTTACGTGTCGTCTTAGAACGCCAAGTACTACCAGACTCGATGGTTCACCAGAAGAAAGTTAATAATATCCTTATGTGTACATATTGTGGTCAAACTTTCAATTTTTCTTGTAGATTGAAGATTCACTTGCACACTCATACAGGTGAAAAACCTTTTAAATGTTCTCATTGCAATAAGAGTTTTACTCTATTGAGTACTTTAAATAATCACTTACACACTCATACAGGTGAAATACCTTACAATTGTTCGCATTGCAGTAAGAGCTTTGCTCGATTTGATTGTTTAAAGCGTCACGCACGACGCCTTCATACAAATGACAAATAAATGTTCACTTTGATATTTAGTTCGTAGATATAAATGTTGAAAAATCTGTTCTCTTTCTGAGCAAGGGGTGTGCATCTGGTACTGTGCTACATCACCTTGTTATTGAGTGTATTGTGTGCTTATGGAGAAAACAGGATTCTCAATTGATGTGGTGACAACTGACGGTGCTTTGTGAAATAGAGCTATGTGGAGGAAGTTCAATATTTCTGAAGAGAATGTATCTTGCCAATATATCTGTGATCAAGGGAGGAGATTGTGGTTTTCATCCTAGTTTCCTCACTTAATTTAAAAACGTCAGGAACTTCATTACTCAAAGATGTGAGACATGGGCCAGTAAACAAAGAATATTATAAAATAATTGTAATATTCTTTCCATTCAATTTTATAAATTTCTTCAAAATCTTAGTGCATTTACAAAAAATACATTTTTAAAATTATCCATTTTACTCTAAGATTGTTACGTTTATTGAAAATTAATAAATTATGTTAAACTTATAGACACCTGATGGTGTGGTAAAATTAATACACTGGGATATTGTCGTGGAAATCCTTCCAATCCTTCAGAAAAGCAGTTTAATTTCAGTGAAATACGCTGTGAATGCTTTTCAAAATAATTTTCTACTTTCTATATGAATAGAATAATGATTAATTTAGTCATAAAAACATTTCCTTTCCTTTAAACTGGGAGGAAATTATGTAATTTGGTTTAAAACATTATTAAACCCATAAGCAACCATACATTTGTAAGGCCGCTCGGAACAAATCTCCCT
The DNA here is from genome assembly GCA_946251905.1 of Cryptocephalus moraei. Classification (NCBI taxonomy): domain Eukaryota; kingdom Metazoa; phylum Arthropoda; class Insecta; order Coleoptera; family Chrysomelidae; genus Cryptocephalus; species Cryptocephalus moraei. The sequence continues at coordinate 864,498 of OX276459.1, forward strand.
CTAGCGGAGGTTCTGAAAGCTGAATTACCGACGTAGTGTTTTGGTCACGAGCATTGCAATTTGCAAATGCATTGCGATGGGTCTCCTAACCTATAGGTCTCCATAATTCTAACTGAAAACGACACTTCATTCTAAAAGTGTCGACAAACTTTTGGGCTGAGAAAGACAAGATTTTAAATTTTTTGCCCTTTGAGAAAACCAATAAGTACTTTTTAAACTCTTAATTGCATTCAAAAAATTCCAATGCAAGTCCAGTATAATGATAATGATACGTAGAAAACACGCCAGATCACGTAAATACGAGATAAGGTGATTCGCGTGACGTGTGCTTACGCGATACATTTTGTTTATTTTAAGTTTGGCGTCGGTTCAATAGCCGTCAATATCGATCTAGTGGGTCCTTCAATATCATCGGAAATATCTACCTATACTGGATTTGACCATTCAATCAGGTAATTACTACTTACTCCACATTTATTTATTATTTAGCATCTTGATTTACGATGTTAATTATTTATTGTCCTTTATCGTGCATAACCTCAATAATTTGCAAAGGTTTCGAAACTCCCCTGAAAAATGAGTTAGGTACGTATGAATTCAATTCGATGAAGAAGGTGGAGGTGTCGCGGTTGTGCACAAAACGTGAATTACTCCTAAATAATCACAAGTGTATTGGCCTCCACATAAGAATCGATTTACATTCAATAAGGCTCTTGAGAAATGGAGAGACTGTGGACATGGCTCGATAGACTCTATTTAAAATTAAAAGGACTTTTCGTGCCTACGGTATGTACCCACAGCAGATGCCCTACAAAGTACTTAATATACTTACAAAAAAAAAAACCTTAAGCTAATCTCACTTCAATAAATTTATTAGATATGGATATATTTTTCCTTTCAGTAGATATATATATGTCCCTTCGCTTACTTAACAATTATTCTAAAAATGAAACTGTTGAGAAATGTACTTGTAAATTTGAATTACGCGCTTGTCTGCGGAATGACTTGTATATATTTTCCTGTTCCGCGGACTAAAAGAGGTGTTGTGTGTCGTCAAAAAAAGAGGAGAAAAGAAAATGGAGAGAGAAGTAGTACCACGTTGTAAATTGTAAGCGTAATTACAGGAGTCAATAAAGTTAGAGTAGAAGAGGAGGAGTTTAACATTACCATCCAATCCAACACGGAAATTTAACAGAAACTATTGGATTATGATAACTAAAATATGAAATAAAAACATTTAAATAAAATTTATCTTGTAAAAACAGCGTCAATTATTGTTCCATATCTTGTTGTGCTTATTTTATTATCATTAGACATTTTTAATAGAAACTTATCTTTTTAATTCATAAATTAATCAATAACCGCCAATTAATGGTTTTGATGATTAATTGGTAGCTATTGAAGTCTCCACTCAAAATCATTGGCATCTCATGCCAGTTTTGACCAAGTATTCTGGAACCTACTTTTGAAATCAAAATGGCGGCCGAATTGCGCTTCTTTATATTACGTTACAAGTCTCGAGAGATATAACAATTACAGTGACAGTTCTGAGGAAGATGAAGTACAGTTGAACACAAAATGAACTCGATCGCCAGAAATAAAATACGCTCCACATTTAAATTGTAGGTACCTAGCATGTGTATAAATTGTTGGAATAAAATGATTTTGATATCAATTTGTAACGAAGCCGATTTTAGAGAGTTGAGAGTAGACCACCCACTATACAATTGATCGCGAAATCAAACCTATCTCGGATAGATGGCGGCCGATAAGGTACTGTTCAATTTACCATCGTTTAAATACCAAGACTAAATGAATATGAGCCACTCGCCCCCTACGGCGTCCTCTGCCTGAGTTAATCCAAGGCGAGAACCACTATTTATTTACGTTATTCGTATTTATCCGTTGTTGTCTGTTTCCGTCCGACCGACCGATATTTGTAATTGTCTGATGGTGAGCGTACCGCCGACCGCCGCTATATGTAACTATCTGTTATCTGTTACGTAACCGTCCATAAACTGTGCTTGTCACCGACCGTTAGATTTAAGACCGCCGAATTTTTCGTTATTATGTAACTGTGAACGTACCGCCGTTATCCGTCAACTGTGATCGTCACCGCCGTTAATTTTAAGGCCGCCGAATTATTTGTTATATGTATCTGTGATCGTTCCGCCGTTAAATGTTATGTAATTGTCCGTTATCGACCGATATATATTATGTGAGTGATCTGTAGCACCGTGAAACTGTCCGTCCCTCCGAACCGCTATGAGTTAATTTTTCCCTCGTCGTGTTAGGGAAAAATTAATTCACCAGAATCTTCCGCTCGCTCTCTCGCTCTCGCTCTCACTCTCTCCTAATGTAAAAACCGCACTACCGAATATTAGTCACAGCACGTTTTCCTATCCGTATTTAGCTATTTCTATGTTATTGTGGAATTGTTAGGATAATTTTCCGTTTTCGCATTTTCCGTAATAAGAGGTTTTTTTTTCATATCTCAAGTTCTATTTCCACTTTCCGTTTTCGCATTTTCGATTTGTTAAAATAATGCCTTCTCTACTCACTGTTACTTAGAATAAAATTTTATTGCCCTCCAACTTTATACTTTTATATTTTTGTATTTGTGTGTTTCCTTTTCGAGATACATAAATAATTGTAAATAAGTTTTTGTATTTCTCCGGTCCCCGTTCGACGACCTCGCAGGTGTTAGTCGTAAGTTATATCACCCCAAGATACTAGTTTTATATAGAAGAAGACGAAAATCCCGAGTCAGCAATAGAAGAGTATATAAGGATCCCACGACGGAAGTGCAGTCAGTCAGTCGCAGTTAGCCATTAACGACGTTATTAATCCTTCGTGTTCGTTATAATTATATTATGTTATTTTAATAAGATTAATTAAAAGTTGTAACTTGAATAAAAATAGTTTTTAAAAATAAAAGTTTCGGTAGTGAAACTAAAACTGGCGCAGTCAGTAGGATTTCCGTGCGGTTTTCGGAAGTGACATTTTCGCATCGTGCCGAGAAAGTACTCTTTTCGAAAACTAAGTGTTTCAACACCTAAGTGCGGATACACCTAGAAACCCCAAGAAGGAAAACTGTCTGGACCATCTCGTCGAATCGCCGTTCGTGATTGGCTTCGTATCTTCGAATCCACCAGGCAGAAGCAAGAAGAAAACAAGAAAGAAGAGAACAAGAGAGAAGAGGAAGAGGAAAATCTCGAAGGAACCCCGAAGACAACAACACAAGGACCTGGGACAACATCGCCCACCCTCGTGAAGCACAACTCCAGCACACAGGACGTCAACCTACCTAGAAGACAAGAAAAGGATGATCAACGTGGTCTTCCTCACGCTGTAAGTCACTAAAACGTAAAAACAATCTAAAAATTTTATGTCTTTAGAAGATTTAAGTGATTTAACAACCGCTCTTGAGAATTTGAGTTCGACTGACTCCTCAAATTCCCAAATCCTAAGAACCCAACCAATTATAAGACCCCCAAAATTAACCCTACCAAATTCATCAACAACAATCGAAATGAACTCATTTAAACCAGAATATTTAAATTGTTTAACTGAATTCGACGGTAATACGGATGATTTAAATCGATTTTTAAGTGTAAGCGAGTCGTTGATAAATCAATTCTACGATACTCAAAACGTAAATAATTTCCAAAACGTTTATTTGCTGAATTCAATTATCTCGAAGTTAAAAGGAAATGCTAAAACAGTTGTAAATATACAAGGCAATATATCATGGGCAGAACTAAAACAGTTGCTAATATCGAATTTCTCTGATCAAAGGGACGAAATTTGCTTAAACCGCGATCTTGTGATGTTGAGACAAGCACCGCAAGAGAGTCCGTCAAAGTTTTATGATAGGTGTTTACATCTTCTAAATTTACTATGTTGTTATGTAGATGTTCATGAAACTACCGCAGAAGCGAAAAAACTAAAAAGGGACTTATATCAAGAAGTTGCTTTAAAAACATTTTTAGCAGGTCTTAGAGAGCCACTAGCCACTACAATTAGATGCATGCAACCTAAAAAGCTAAGTGCAGCTATGCAACTTGTTCAACAAGAAGAAAATATTCGATATTTTCAAAATAATACCAATAGAAATGCTGCTAGACCGCAAACACCATTTAACCTACATCGAAACCAAAATCACCACCAAAATTTTAACTATCAACAGAGAAATCAACAACCTTTCAATTATCAGACCCCAAATAATTTCTTTAAAAATCAGAGAACCTTCCCATCGCAACCGATAAACATTCAACCAAGAAATCCACCTCCGCAAAGATTTCTTACCAATAGTCAAGTCTTTAGACAACCATATCAAAATGTCGATGTTTTCAAGCCCAACCCAGATAGAGCAAAAAACTTACCTCCTCCAACGCCGATGAGCACTTCAACTAGAAATACCACTCGAGGTCAACACCCTTCGTCCTCTAACCAATTTCGTCAAAATTTCCAACGTCGACCTTTTAACACCTTCCACAACACCTATAATTCGCAAAACCAAAAACCTCCTTTCATAGCCGAGGAACTTTTTAACACAGAGACCGAGACATACGAACACCCACATGAAAATTTAAACGAAAATTATGATCAAGAAGATTTTAATGATTATGAAGATTATCAACAACAAAACTCAAAAGAGGAATACTCTGGCGACCAACGAAATTTTCAAATGGTATCTCGAATAAACAAAAAGACATAGCACCTCCAATTATTACATTTAATACAATTTCAGGAAATTCCAGTGAATTACCTTATATCACCTTTCCAGAATATAATCTAAAATGTTAATTGACACCGGTTCAACAAAGTCTTTTATTGACCCGACCATCGCAAACAAATATTTTTCCAACTCAATTAAAGAAGACCCATTCATAGTATCAACTGTGTTTCAGAAATCGTCTCACAGACTTAGTACAATGATCCCAATTTCGAAAATATTTAAATTAAACAATCAAACTAAATTAAAATTCTACTTATTTAAATTCCATGATACTTTTGATGGATTAATAGGTATTGATAATTTGACCGCACTGCAAGCAGTCATTGATTTTAACTTAAAACAATTAATAACACCTCATACAAAAATCAATCTTGAATATTATCGAACTAATATTCAAAACGACCTAAATCAGATCATTGTTTCGCCTATAGACGAATTTAATTTCGATATAATTTACAAGAAAGGAAAAGCAAACACAAATGCTGATGCCCTTTCTCGTATTGAGATTCATACTAAGGAAACAAATTCATTTTGGAATAAATTTGATGACCTAATTAAAGAAAATTACGATAACACATTTGAAACGGTTACATTTAACGAACAAACGGAAAGAACCTTGACTGGAGACTCATCCGAACAATCAGGTACTATTACGGCGGATGAAATAATACCCGATATGGAAAACGCATCAATGATAGTGCAATTAGACAAGGACGATCCCGTAGAAAACGAAAGTGAAAATGAAACGATCCATTCAAATGCGGAACAACACCCCGTTGTGAATATTCCGATTGTAGAACGCGCGGTTAACTACGGTCAAAACCAGATAATAATTAGCTCTGTTCTACATTCACCTGCAGACCCTGAAATAAGAAAAATATTTGATAAAAAACAAAGAATTCACTTACAAATTTCACAAGACAATTTTGACAATGACATAATAAATTTTGTCAAACATTATATTGCCCCAAATGTCCAATATGACTTATATTTTGAAAATCCGGAAATCTATGAACCATTTTCATTAGTCCTACAACAAAATTTTAAATGGCCTTCATTAAAATTTACACGATGTAAGATTAAATTAATTGATGTAACTGACAAACACGACATTAAAGATACAATACAGAATTATCATGAAGGAAAAAGTAACCATCGAGGAATTGACGAAACGCTACAACGAATTAAGGAAAAATATTATTGGCCATTCATGAAAAATTCTATTCAAACTTACATAAACGATTGTGAAATTTGCCAACAGGCGAAATACGAGAGAAAACCCGTAAAAATGCCACTGAACCAAACACCAACAGCTACCAAACCATTTGAAATAATCCATGTAGACACGTTCACTTTTGAACAAACGAAATTCATAACAATAATTGACAGTTTTTCGAAATACGCGCAAGCCTATTCCCTAAAATCTTTGAATAGTACAGAAATAGCAGACAAATTGATAAATTTCTTTTCTCACCATAGTATCCCAGATATAATTATTAGTGATAATGGAACTGAATTTAAAAATTCTGTCATCATTGAACTTTTTAGTTTACATAAAATCCGAGTACACTTTTGTTCTCCAAACCACCCTCAATCGAATGGGGTAATCGAACGATTCCATTCTACAATCACCGAACATCTAAGAATTTTAAATACTAAAGGTTTTCAAAAGACTCCTTCTGAAATGAAAATGCTATATGCAATATTGGCATATAACCATTCGATACATTCGGTAACAAAATTAAAACCCATTGACGTAATAAATGGACACATATCAGATAATACACCATTTAATGTAGAATTAGACAAAATCCTATTAAATGATTACGTCCAACAACATAAGGAAAAAACTAGATTATTGTATTCAAAAATAAATTCAGAACTTATTCGAAATAAAGAACATGTAATCGAAAAGGTAAATGAAAATTGCGATAATCCACAAATATTTCAACCCGGACAAAAGGCCTTCATCAAGAAAAATGTTAGAAGTAAAAACGCAAATAAATTTAACAAATCCGAAACGATAGAGAATGTGAACCCAGAAAGAAAAATACTTGCAACTACATCTCAACCTAAGGTTCATATGGATAATGTAAAACGTCCATTAAGAAAAATTTATTCATTTGATTAAAAAATTTACTTAGTTTATATATAACACTTAATTATCTAATATAGTTAATACTTAGTTATAATTTGCTTTCAGATTACCATGCATCCTTGGCAATCAAGAGATAACATACAGAAACTTGCAAAACAATCCCGGAATAATTCCATTGAGAATTGGCACCGCAAAGATTAAAGAATATTCCCACACACTCATTCATTTTTATGACTTAAACCCGATAATAGTAGAAATTAATAAACTGAAAAGCCAATCAGAAAACTTAATTAATCATTTAAAATTTAACGAACATTATAAAGTAGAAGTAGATAATTATGTTAAAGTTTTAAATTTTGTAGAAGAAAAGATAGAAAATAAGATAATAGAGATAATATCACATCCAAATAGGATAAAGCGAGGATTAATTAACGGACTAGGTTCCATATTCAAAGCAGTCACAGGTAATTTAGACGCAAACGATGGCAAACGTTACGAAGAATTAATAAAAAATCTCCAGGAAAATCAAGAACACCTAACCACCTCAATTAAAACACAGAACTCTCTTGCTGTATCGATGATTAATAAATTCAATGAGACCACAAATAAAATCATTCACAACGAAGAAATGTTAAACGTTAGAATAAAACAAATTTCAGGAATTGTACAGGGTAGCGTAAATAGAGACTACACAAGATTTATTAAGGACACTCTTACACAAATAATTAATATGTTTGAAATAATCAATTCAATATTACAAGATATCGAAACTGCAATCTCATTTGCGAGACTTGAAACATTTCATCCGAGTATTATAAAAACAACTGACCTATTCCAAGAATTAAAATCATTACAACTTAAACTTAAGGCAGACCAATTACCATTGAAAGTAACATTAGATGAAATTTTACTTTTTGAAAAATTACTAAAAGTCGATTGTTTTATATTAAATAATAAAATAACATTTTTAATAAAAATTCCTATAACCTACCCCCATATATTCGAACTTTACCATTTATATTCGATACCCATATTCTCGAGAGATCATTTTGAAACCATAGTACCAAAATCAAAATTTGTCGCAAAAAATAGATTGTTTTATGTTTCAATAAGTGACAAATGTTTGGAAATATCAACGAACCATTTCTTGTGCGAGAAAACGACACTACAACGCATCGACAAGAAGATCCCCTGCGAAGTCCAACTTCTCGAAGACAAGACCTCTCCCACCTGTCAACAAGTCGAAATTCAGCTTGGTGACAACGTTTTCCAAAGGACCGAAAACTCCAATCAATGGATAATTGTATTGCCAGAGGAAGAAACCATCCACCTTCGTTGCGAGAAACAGATGGAGTTACTTAAATTGAAAGGATCGTACTTATTTGAAATCCCTATGGGCTGCCAAATGTCTACAGGAACAAGATTAATATCTAATGACGAAGACATCACAACAGGCCAGATGATCCTATTCCCGAGTCTCACCGAAGGAGCTGAGGATCAACACAAAATAAATTTCACCGTCAACCTCGAGAGAAGTAACTTAGACGAACTCCATGAGATCAAACAGAGATTGATCGAAAACGACCCGTCGATCACATCGCCAGCCGTATCATACATCCCGAGTGCCTGGACAATATTGATCTATGGACTATTGGTAATGATCGTACCTATTATCATCTACAAGATGTTCCTGAGAAGAAAAAGACTTCAAGCACGACAACAACCAGAGGCCCTAGAGTTAGAAGACGTTCGATTTCCTCAATAATTCCGGGAATCGAATCTTCGAGGGGAGGAGTTATATCACCCCAAGATACTAGTTTTATATAGAAGAAGACGAAAATCCCGAGTCAGCAATAGAAGAGTATATAAGGATCCCACGACGGAAGTGCAGTCAGTCAGTCGCAGTTAGCCATTAACGACGTTATTAATCCTTCGTGTTCGTTATAATTATATTATGTTATTTTAATAAGAAAATTAAAAGTTGTAACTTGAATAAAAATAGTTTTTAAAAATAAAAGTTTCGGTAGTGAAACTAAAACTCGTACGAATTGTTTTCACGGCCGATTGGGAATAAAACAATTTTGGGATTTTCTATTTTTGAGCATGTGTTTCATTTCTACGGATAACCCTGGTAATCTCCTGAGTTCGTAAATTACCCAGGCACATTCCCGAGGGAGAAAACCGATTTTAAAATCCTTTTCCGAACTCCCGAAATCCGTCCCAGCGCCAAATCTCACAAGTAACCGCACCTAAGCGCGTTACAAATTCATAATTTTGTTTAGATATTGCTAGTTTGGAAGGAACTCCAGTGCGCCATTTAAACTATAAACTGGCTGTAAAACTTCACATTTAACACAATCTACAGGGTGTTAGGGGTTTGACTGCCTTTTTTTAAATAGGTGATAGTATTCATCAAAACAAACAAAAATACCTTATATAACAGGTGTCCTAAAACCAACCGTTTTCGAGAAAAGTCGAGTTATTTTGTCAAGGTATTTCACCACAACTTGGCAACACCGACAATAAAGGAAACGTAAACATGACGTTTTTGGTGTTGGCTCTCGGTAAACATGACGTGTACACAGCTGATCGGGCGAGGTTAACGTTTTTGCGAACTCTTCCTAAATGCCGTCTTTACGCTGTACGTAATAGTAAACGAAATAATTGTAAGTGATTCCAATTGATTCAATTATGTAATTATTACACTTGCATGTATAAATGGTAAATCAATAGCGATCAGTAATTCAGGGCCACTAACAGCATTAGAAAAGGATCATGCTGTTATTGATATGTTGTAATTTTCAATATTTACCTGGTTATTACAGCATGTGTTCAAAATGTCCACCGTTGTTCTCTCACTTCAACAAATGTTCTACGGTTAGGCAGTCGTCGTTGAGGAAATCGTTCGTGATAGATACGACGTGCACTTGTAGAACGACAACGCGCCTCCCCGTAAATTAATAGCATATCGTGATATTCACGTATACTGAACATTTTAAGAACCGAAAAATTTACACGCACCGAAAAGAAACCGTAACGATCACACGTATCTTTCGAATTTAAAGATGCACACTGTCACTGTCACTAGTGTCACTGTCTGGCTTTCATTTCGCGACGTGTGCGATATCTTCGCGGTGTTGCCACACCACATCGTAGCCATTTTATCAAGTTCTATTAATAAGAAAAAGATTTTTATTCTTTAAACTTTAAGGAAAAGATTGTTTTGTTACATATAGTCATTTCATTTACAAAATTATGTGACATTCTTTAATAAAACTGAATTTTCACACCTTAATATTAGATGTTTGCTAATTTTTTTCTCGAAAACGGTTGGTTTTAGGACACCTGTTATATAAGGTTTTTGTTTGTTTTGATGAATACTATCACCTATTAAAAAAAAGGCAGTCAAACCCCTAACACCCTGTATATGTTTTGATAACTCATTACAAAAGAGTAATACTACACTTCGAGCAGTTAGTCAACAATCATCCAGTGTTGCTTCTCGGTACAGTTCTTCAGTTTCTGACTCAGGTTGTTTTAATGTTTACCCATATGTTATAATTATTTAATTAGTATTTTAGACTAAACTAGCAACTGTACTATCTACAATAGTGGAGCAAAATAGAGAACTATTATCTACTCTAGATGGAACATATTCTCGAAATTAATTTATGGTAAAGGTGTATACTGAACAGATGTAAGAGAATTGAAAATGGAACGTATCCCAGTAGTTTAGTGGTAAGAATACCCGACGCGAAATTGGGAGACCCGGGTTCAAATCCCGGCTGAGCTACAAATTCCATTCTCAAAAATATCTGTTTATTATCTGTTCTAAGGAATCAAACAAATACTTCACAAGCTTGTCATAGTACCAAACCTATTATTCCAGTGAAGTTACAACTAGGCTCATTTGATGATTCGGAAACATTTGAAAATTAATGAAAATTTGAAAACTAATGATAAACATACAGTATGTTGTACAATAATGTGTTGATATTAAATAATTTTGTTTTAGATTTGATTCCTATCGACCCTAGATAGAAATAATTTGGTCAGTTCTACTAATTCAATCCTGCGGTATTGTGTGTCGTTCAGACTTGCCAAAGATCTCAGCTATTCTCGAAACAATAAAAGGGTCTTCAAGAATTACACTTTAAAGAAAATTATTGTTGGTAAATTTGGAATCAAATAATATAAGAATTTTAAATTAATGGATATTTAAGTCACAAGGAATCTAAAGACGTGTTTACGTGTCCTTTGATTATATATTATGCTACAGACGATATAAATATTTCATTGGAAAACCTTTCAAAATCAATATGCTGGGCTATAGAAACAAATAGTCCTATTAAAACAAAGAAAAAAAAACAATAATGGATAACCCCTGAGGTTATAAAGGGTAGCGAAGATTTAAAATATTTATTTTATGTGTCCAAACAAACTAGTAATAGTGTAGAAATCCTAAAATTATGTAGAGCCAGAAAAAATGAACACAAAAAACTTGTAACATCTTCAAAGCAAAGGTACTTTAGTAATATCAATCAAAATAGTCAAAACAAACAAAAACCAGCATGGTCGATTGTAAACAAAAATTTAAACAGATCTAAAAAAAAGAGCCATGTCACGGAAATAAATAAGACTGCTTAACAACAAATTGCAAAGAAACAGCAGATATCTTTGTAAATAAATTTGTTACTGCTACAAAACAAAAATTAATTAAAAAATTTAAGGGTGAGTTGTACGTAAGGGTGTTTTTTAGAACTTCAGAGTAATTTTTTTGCAAATGCGTTTTTCCGGGCTATTTGGCCGTGGTCCAAAAAGGTTTAAGTAACCTGACGAGGCGATGTGGTAGTCTTCTCATCGTTCGACTGCTTCGAAAATTACCCTCGACTGTATCTTCGACGTGACACTTGACATTCCTAGACCTGCTGCGTTTGTTTTTGTGCTCCCATAATTATCTGTTAAGATGTCCGTTTGTCCGGTCCCTCGTATACCTGTCCCTTCCTTGGACGTTTCCCTGTTTAATGGTTTAATTTTCGTTCTGTTAAGTATGGGAATCCAGGTACTGTTTATCTTTAAAGTTTCTTCTTTCCTGTTAAAATTGTTCTTGTGTTTGAAAATTTCAATTGCCTCTCTCTGTAGTCGTGTGTGGAAATGTTGAGTGTTGGCCAAAATCTGTGTGTCCTCAAACAGGATTTGATGGTCTCCAGGCTCCATTAAAGTGTGTTCTGCTACCGCAAGATTTTTCTGTTTGTCCTAGGCAGCAGTTCCTCTTGTGTTCTTTTATCCTTGTGTTGGTGGATCGTTTTGTGGTGCCAATGTACACTTTTCCACATTTGCATGGTATTCTGTATACCCCTGGTGTTGACAATTGGTTCCTCTTGTCCTTGGGGCCCCATAGACTCTCCTGTATTCTTCGGGTGGGGCGAAATATCGGTTTTACTCCTTTCTTCGTCATCTCTTTCCCTATTCTATTCGTGATGTTTTTTATGTAAGGTAGGTATACCACTCCACGTTGTTCCATTTCTCTGCCTCCCGTAGTTTTTTCGCTTTTTCGTAGGGCCCTGTTGATCTCTTGTTTTGTATATCCATTTCTCTGTAATACCTTTTTTCAGTGTTTGTTCTCTCCCTGAAGATATTCCCCTTAGCAGATGCGTGTGGCTCTGGTAGCTAAGGTTTTAATCATTCCCCTTTTTTGGCTAAGATGGTGGCTGGAGTTCTTGTGCAGGTATCTGTCCGTATGTGTTGGTTTTCTATATACTGTGTGTTCTAAAGTTCCATTTTTCTGTTTAATGACGAGAACGTCCAAGAAGGCAATACAATTGTTTTCTTCTTATTCCATCGTGAACTGAATTCTTGGGTTTATGATATTCAAATGTCGCAGAAATTTTTGTAGTTCTTCTTCTTCATGTTCCAAAATAACAAATGTATCGTCAACGTACCTGTACCAATGTTTTGGCTTTTTACTTGCAGTTTTTATCGCCTCTTCCTCGAATTTTTCCATGAAGAAATTAGCCATCACCGGGCTTAATGGGCTCCCCATGGCTACTCCATCAATTTGTTCATAAAACCCGTTGTTCCACTGGAAGTATGTAGTGGTGAGACAATGTTCGTAGAGGGCTGTGATGTCTTCTGGGAATAGTTTCGAAATGTAGTTTAATGTTTCCTTAACCGGAACCCGCGTGAACAAGGATACGACGTCAAAACTCACGAGTAGATCCGTGGCGTTGAGGGTAATAGTTTTCAATTTTTCTATAAAATGTGTTGAGTCTCTGATATAAGTGTCAGTTTTTCCTATATGAGGTCTTTTTTTTGTAATTACTTTTTTCAATATCTCAGAAATAACTCAAGCTAGTTTTATCTTCGATATTACCAGGTGGCTAATGAACACCAGTTTGAACATTTGGTCACTGCGCATTCACTTCTTCCGCATAAATCTCACAATACGCGAGGAAAGTGTGACGTCAGAAATTGGTAACCATGGCAACTGTTTCTACACATTTTTTTTCTTACGGGAGATTAACATGGGAAAATTTTCAAATAGGTGGTAATCTGCGTAAACAAAATTTCTTAACTATCAGCTGTGAAAAATAAGAAATATTGAAGTATGTAAAAGTATGTCTTGTATAGTATAAAAGAATACATGATACGTAATGGAGGAAGGAAAAAATAGTATATTATTATACTAGTTTAATAAGACGGAGTATTGTCACACGAGAGTTTTAAAGCACGACGAGCGAAAGGAGGAGTGCTTTAATCGAACGAGTGTGGCAATACGTCTTATTAAACGGGTGTAATATACTGTTTTATCCATTTTGCCTTATTAATTCATTAAATTTTGGCTGTTCAAGTTTTCGTATTACACTAGGGAATTTTGCGTGGGTTGGTTACACTGACGTCACTGACATTGACGTTTCGTATTTGAATTTGAAAATCCAGTAGCCCTAGGACAAATTCAATAACTACTTTCACTTACGTGCGCGAAATGGAAGGGAAAATGTAGATTCATGAGAATATTAAAGGTTATGTTTATTTAAACACTAATAATTTAACCTTGTCGTCTACGTGACAGGCTGATGTACCAGTTTAACAAAACTAAAAGTTACCAAAAGTAGTGTAATAATATGAATATTATTACACTACTTTCGATGTAATAATGTGATCATTAGTAACGAAAAGTAGATAAAAGTGATTTATTTCGGAGCCGCGCTAACTGCTTGGTGGCAACTCGTGTTACAATTGTTTGTATTGTCGGTTGCCTACTCTAGGGGTGGCGATCGTGGCCCGAATCGGTGAGGGGCTAGCGCTTTATATATTATATAAAGCTATGCTTCCCCTCTCGTCATTCCCAGAGTGCTTCATTTTTTTAGTAGTAACTTTTATAGTTATCCTTTATTTTTTTTAACGATTCGGTCGTCGATTCCAACCGTAGTTGTATTCATTACTGTCATGTTTTCTACAATTTTCTTATTGTTAATATGTAATCGATTTCGCTTTTAGTTTTCCCAGACATTCGAATAATACGCTATAAATGAACGTCTTCCGTAGGGTCGAGGTCCACACGGGTGACTCACCGGAGCAACGGCGAAGTCGGCGAGGATAGCGGAGGTGACAGTTTCTTGGTGAAGATATTCCTCGTCTCGTTACGAAGCAAGATAGGTAAGTTCTGCCGCTTTCCGTACGACGCACGTCCTTCCGATTCTTTATTCGGCACCGAACTTCGTTTCAGACACGGACTTCCGAACGAGGAAACCGTTGTGTTAAGGCCTGTCGTCTCTTGCGAAAGACTTCGAGTCGAGTACATATCCCATCGAACATGTCTGCTCCGGTCGAAAGTCGTGCAGGAACATCGAACGATGCCACAGTGAAACGACGGAGTAAACAAGGCCTACACGGCGAGATTTACCAAGTTAAGGTGTTAATGTTGTTCTTGAAGCGTGCATGGGATGGAAAAAAGTATTTTCGATTGTACACCGAAAAAGAAGAGGCTGGGAAATTCGATGATATATGTTTCGAGGTTACCAATGGAGAAGTTAAAGAATACCGTCTGTTACAAGTCAAGCATAAAGACGACGAATCCGAGAAAATCCAATTTGACAGTCTGTTAACGGAAAGTGACGGTCCATACAGCTTAGTCAAATACTTTTTCTCCTACCAAGATTCTAAAGACGAGAATATTTTCAAAGGAGGGAAAATCAAGGATGTCACCGTATTCACCAATGCTGACTTCAATTCGTATAGTGAATGTGACAGTTACGCAATAAAAGATGTAGTTAATGAAATTGAAGATACAGACGATGTTTTAGATATAAGTTCTGATGTTTCAGGTAAAGAAAGTGTGCGGTATCGTTTCGATAAGTCAGCTTTGCTAAAACTGTTAAAGCCGAAGTTGGAAAATTACAACTTGACCAGATTGGCGAAACGATTAGCTAAATGTTTCTTAGCTAAGAGTGAGATACGTCATCATCAAGGCATCTTTAAGGATTTCCACGGTGTATTAGCAAAGGAAGTGATCGATGTTAAGAATAAAAAATTTCTTAATAATTTTCTGGATAATACTTCTGAAAAAACTAAGAAATTCAGGGAACTGTTCGCGGATGAGATCAAACGACAATCGAAACAAGAGCTATCATTGGAGGATATTATCTCGATGGACACATTCAAGGACCAACCGTTCGGTTTAAATATATCTGACCATTTCGGAAAGAAAGGAAAGAAGGTTTGGCCGACGGACACAATCTCTGATAAAGATATAAAAGATTTTTTGGGTTGTTTAGTGTTCGCCGTGAATCAGCCCGGTGAGCGGCGATTAGGTGAGATTATCAAGGACGAAATGGGCAAGGATTGTGTGTACGAATCAGTTTTCCAAAAAATGCTGGACTGGTTGAATCGCAACGAAGGCAATCCACTCGAGGATGGGAAGATAATCGAAGAAGCGAAGCGAAAGCTGAGCGAGTTGGGATTGACCGGCCTGACACTGGACCACGAGACCAAGATCGAATCGCTCGGTATTGAATTCAATCGGGACGCAATCCAACGGTCTGGACTGAGTGATATTGCGACTAGTAACGGACAAATTTTTTATATCGTTACCGAGCACACCGTACTGACTGCCGTTAAAGTGTTACAGGAGATTCGGGACAGTTGTGGAGGGCGTTACCTGTTCATGCGACTTGACTCCGTCTTGCGACTTCGAGATACGGTGATTGGAGCTTTCCAAGGCGACATAGACATATTAGTCGTCGAGTGCGAATCGGACGAAGGTGACGTACAAGAACTGTCCGATCAGTTGCTTGATGTTGTGGAATCCAAGATCGATAAGAAGGTTATATTGATCACCGGAAGAAGTAACGCACTGGCCGAGAAATTGGAAATCGACTTGAGTATATGTGACGAAAACAATTCTATAACTGATCTTACCGAGGAATCGCAGGAGAGGCTTCTAACGGAACGACTGGTAACGTTCCAAGGAACAAACGTATTTATAGGTGATTTGGTAGACGAAGAGATGAAGCATCTAATACAAGGCGAAGTATTAAGTAAACTCATTAACAAAGAGTCGATCGAAATAGATAAAGCACCTGTAGACGTAGATGTTTACTACATCAACCGGAAAATTAATCGTCGAGTCACCATCAAAGATGGATGTCTCGAAGAGAAAGATATCCGCGATTTGTTCGTCGTGAGCGGCATAGGAGCGAGCGAACTGTCCGTGTTGGCCGACGGGCAAACCGCGAGGGAATACCCACAAACCGACCCGGACATACGAAACCCCATAAGGTTCATAGCGTCGGATAGCGGCAAAGGTGCAGAAGAACACTTGGACCCATTACATCGAGACAACCCGAATCGCGACGTCCATTGGTTGGAGAGAGTCGAAGGTCGTCTCGTGTGGCGGCGCTCCCACGGGGCCCTATCGAATTTACGTAAGTACGTAGATACTAAGAGTACTGTCATCAAACATGAAGTGAGCGACGTCACCGATGTCGCCGGTAGAGTGGTAATAGTAAGCGCAGAGGCCGGCATGGGCAAATCGACCTTACTGACGAAGCTGCAGATGGGAGCGCAGGAATTGCGATGGATCGCGAGGATAAACTTGATCGAACATTCGACTCAGTTGAAGCTGATGGGATCTTTGGATGAGAAGGCCGCGGTAGGATTCCTTTACGAGGCCCTAGGTTTCCTCGATGAGACGACATCAGAAGAGATCCTCGGCCGCCTGACTATCGAAGACAATAAAATTAGTTTGGAAGGAGCCGGTGGAGTGATCCAAACGTCGAAATCGCTGGACATAGCAATATTCAATCGAATGTATAACGAAGGGAATGTCACCTTGCTGTTCGATGGGTTCGATGAAATCAGTCCCGACTATACACACAAGGTTATTGAATTATTAAAGTTTTTCAAAGATACTAAAGTAGGGTGTATGTGGATTACTACTCGTCCTTACGATGTTCACGACGAACTAGAAAACCACTTGAGTGAGTTCTCGTATTCCGTCGAGCCGATCGTTGAAGACGACCAGAAACGTTTCCTGTCGCTATTTTGGAAGACGAACTTAAAACTCGAGGAATTAGTTGAGCGGCGCTCGGCCCTCTTCATCGATCACTTACTTCATAAGTTCTCAGCATGTTCGAATGACCGAGAGAGAAAGTTTCTCGGTGTACCGTTACAGTTGCAAATGCTTGCTGAGATCTTTCTAGACACCTTTAAACAGTTCCATGAATCTACTGAGCTAGATCTTTCCGATGAGCACAAACAAGAGCTCGATAAAATACTTAATTTGGTTGTGTTGTATGAAACTTTTATTAAAAAAAAATTTTATACAATCCAATTTGAACAGAAGGAGGGTATGAAAGTAGATCGCTTGAATACAAAAAAGCTACTCGATGGTAAATACGAGACATTCGAAAAGGAACATAGAATATTAGCCTTATATGGGTTGTTCAAAGAAGATTGCCTCAACGGTTTGCTTTCTGAAGGTGAACGAAACAAAGTAAATGAATTAGTACAGTCCATAAGGCAAGGCGTCGAGAAGACCGGCATCATCAATAAAATCATCGACGACAGACCGGACTTCGTCCATAGAACTTTCGCAGAGTACTTCGCTGCGGATTGGCTCGTCCTCAATCGAAAAGAGGAGAAAGTAAAATCATTCTTACGCGACAAATTGTTCGAAGACGAGAATCGAGCGTTGCGCAGTTTCTTCGATCGAATGTTGATCAGAGGCGATGCAGTTAAGTATGAGACGCACGCTGCTGTCTTAAATGGCGACGAGAGAATGTTCCGCGAAAACTTTTCGGATCCTCTAAAGGCGAAAATTATCGATGCGGGAGGACGAAAGCCGCTGCATTTGGCCGCAGCGTACGGTTACTCAATTATGACCGAAACTTTGCTACGTTACGACGAAGACGTCGGAACTCAAGACGACATCTTCGGTTGGACTCCTTTGGGCTACGCCGACAAAGGTCGTCATTGGGATGTCGCTGAGAAACTTCTCCAAAAAGGGGCAAGGGGTGTTGATATGTTAGTTGCTATAGAAAGAGCTACTAACGTCGGTGATAAGAACAACACATTATTGCATACCGCAGCTCGAATGGGTTATACAGAGTTTGCTAAATTATTAATAGAAACAGGAAACGCTAACGTCAATGCTGGGGATGATGAAGACGTAACTCCTCTGCATGAAGCAGCTAGAAGTGGCGACGTACACATGGTAAAATTGCTCATAGGAAACTATGCCGATTTCACATCTAAAGCATCTGGGCATCGCTACAGTGGCTATATGCCTATACACTTTGCTGCTCGAGACGGTAGGAGAGATAGTGTAGAAATAATTCAATTTCTCGTAGACATTAAAAATGCTGAATTCGACACTTACGATCATTATGGCAGAACACCGTTACTTTTAGCTGCCGAAAATGGACATTTAGATATAGTCAAATATCTGATAGAAAAAGGGGCCGAAGTTGTCAACAAAGTCAGTGGTAAATTTTGTGACTTCGAAAGTGGCTCCATATTGCATTTAATTGCATCAAATTGTCGTAGACGTTTTAAATTCCAAGCCCAAGAACTATCAGAAGTAGTACAAATAGTTATAAAAAAAGGTGTTAACATCAATCTTGCCGATAATAGGAATGGTAATACCCCTTTGCATTTAGTTACTGAAGGTAAGGCTAATTTCTATATCCTGGCACAAATTCTTAAGTTCGCCGAAACATTTATACGAAACGGTGCTGATGTTAACGTTAAGAACAAACAAGGCCAAACTCCCAGAGATTTACTCAAATATATAATAGGAAACAACGCAGACAAATTTTTACCGGACTATGCTGGGTTTCTTAGCTTAGTAAACTTATCTCAATCAGATATCGCACAAGCTGCTTTAAACGCAAAAATAATCAAGACATTCAAGGATGTCTATTCTGAGCAACAAATGATAGAGAAATTGAGAGACTTGGTAATTGAAGGTGCTAATGTCGACGCTAAGAATGAATCCGGCCGTACTCTTCTACACGAAGCTTCTTGTAGTGGTAAATTAGAAGTGGTTAAATATTTAATCAGTCAAGGTGCTAACGTCAATGCACGGGATAGCTACGATAGCACCCCTCTCCACAGAGTGGCTTACACTGATTATTTAAGTGTGGTGGAGTACCTTTTTGGGAAAAATGCTCTAGTTTGCGCTAAGGATAGAGATGGAAGGAGTGCACTACATATTGCTGCTATGATGGGGAAACTAGATACAGTCAAATATTTTCTTGACAGAAATGTCGACGTTAACGCCGTAGATAAAAGCGGACTTACTCCTCTTCACCTGGCTTTCTTTGGTGGAGCAGATGTAGTGGAATACCTTATAAACCGAGGTGCTAATCCCAACGCTGAAGACCGCCATGGCAGTACTCCTCTAAGCATTGCCGCAACACAAGGTAGTTTGGAGCTCGTACAGTTTCTATTGCGTCATGGAGCAGATCCAAATAAAAAAGATAATAAAGGACGAACTCCGTTAGATTTAGCTCAGGAACAAGCAGCTCGTTACCCAGAAAACGAAAAGTATCAGATTATTAAAAGTTATCTGCTAAGTAATACTGACAAATCTATCGTTAAATATAGTAGCAGTGATACCTGGAATCGTTTAGACTTCGCAGCTGAAATTGGTGACTGGAATATTGCTACGTCGTACTTAAAACAAGGAGGTAATATAACTGACTTTGAATACGTACATAACCTTAACTCTGTCGACGAAAGAGGAGTGACTTTACTGGCTTTTGTCATTTCTGTGATTCCTGACGATGATAATAAAATCGTAAGCTCTCTAGTTAATAAAGGTGCTAACGTTAATCCTAAGTCAGTGCGAAGTGAAACTCCATTACACATGGCCGTTAGGGGTGGCAAATTTAATACAGTAAAGTTCTTAATGGGAAGAGGTGCTGACATCGGTGCAGTCAACAAACATAACGAAACTCCTTTAGATCTGACAAAAGACCTACAAATTAAAGAGATTCTGGAACTAACTCGAGAACTATTTTTCATTATCGACGATGACCATACTAACAAACCTGACAGGCTTGCAGGTAACATAAATGTAGGAGCAATTTTCAATGCTAATTTTTCTCCAAGAGGTACTCCTCTTCACGAAGCCGTCAAACATGGTCACGTGGATGTGGTGAAATTCCTCGTTGGAAAACAAGCTGAATTGAACGCTCGTGATGGAGACCACAATACACCACTTCACAAGGCAGTTGAAAAAGATCACTTACATCTAGTCCAGTTTCTCATAAAAAGAAGCGCTGAACCGGATTTGCTTAATGATGATAATGAAACCCCTCTTCATGTTGCTATTAAAAAAGGTAATGTAGATATTGCGAAATATCTAGTTGAAAGTGGGGCTGGACCAAACGTAACCAGTGGATTTAGCCCAAGTCCTTTTGATGTCGCTCTCGAAATAGGAAACTTGGATGTAATAAAAAGTTTCGTAATTGCAGATGTTAAATATAAAGTTTGTAAATCCCTACGGGAAGCTGCCAGTCGTAATAGATGGGATGTTGTGAAGTATCTATTAGAAAACGACAATCGTTTTGAGCACGATAATGAGGGACTCGTTACTATCTTACATCAAGCGATAGACAATAATAGAGCGGATGTAGTTGAAGTTCTCGTCGGAAGAGGTGTGGGTAAAAATGATCCGACTCGTTTACGAAGAGCTGTCACTCGTAATAGCTGGAATGTAATAAAATTTCTATTAAAAAGCGATGATCACTATAATCCTCAGAAAAATCTGACTGTGTTACTTCAAGCATTGTATAATAATAGAGTCGATATAA
Organism: Cryptocephalus moraei; assembly: GCA_946251905.1. Taxonomy (NCBI): domain Eukaryota; kingdom Metazoa; phylum Arthropoda; class Insecta; order Coleoptera; family Chrysomelidae; genus Cryptocephalus; species Cryptocephalus moraei. Next base: position 885,658 of record OX276459.1, read on the forward strand.
TCGAAGTACTCGTGAAAGGACATAAGATTGATTTGAGTGATGCTGAAGTCAGTTGGGCTCTTCTGGACGCGGCTATTCACTGCGGACAAGTCGATACGGTAAATATTCTTATAGAAAACGGTGCTGACGTCCTTGCGAGAAACGATTTTAACACCGCATTAAATAACCATCACAATATACTACACGAAGCGTCATACAGCGATAACGAGGCGATAATCAAACTAATCCTCGAGCAAATCAAGGAACGATCCGGTCAAGACCCAGAACAAATTTCCCGTCAAATTAACGTTCCAGATTCTGACGGCGATACTCCACTAATTTGGGCCGTTAAATTCGGAAAAGTTAATTCAGCACGAGTTTTACTGGAGTACGGTGCTGGGCTGGATGTTCGAAATAATGTTGAAGAGGCCGCTTTGTATTAGGCTACTGACGGTGATTATCAAGAAATCGTACAACTATTTTTGCAATACGAGCAATTATTTTAAAGATAGCTCAAGATGATTTCGAAATCCAAAATTTAGAAAAGGGTAAGGATATATTCCGTTCAATAAACGGTTAATGGCAACGTATATTTTAATATCATGTGGATCATGTGGAAGATGATACGAGTTCATACTTTAGGGATTAATAATAATAACTAATAAATTAATTGTAAATAAATGTATGTTGCATTAAGATTTTCCACAACCATAATACGAATGCTCGTCATTTAAAAGTTTCTGTTTAGGATTTAGCGTAGTTCGACTTTCCATTTTTGATATCTTCCCCTCAATTTTTCCTAATTTGTATATAATTTTTATTTCTATAACGTTCTATTCAAAACATATGGATTTTTTTGTTGTAAATGCATAAAACCACATAATATATTCGTCACTACAACTGAAAAATGTTATTTGTTTTATATAAAACTATTTGGATTTTTTTAATAACAGTGAATTCAATATAGGTTTACATTTTAGGACTATTATTTAGATATATACAGATATATATATATATATATATATATATATATATATATATATATATATAACAAAAATACTTATATAACGGAGGTCCTAAAACCAACCGTTTTCGAGAAAAGTCCAGTTATTTTGTCAAGGTATTTCACCACAACTTGGCAACACCGACAAAAAAGGAAACGTAAACATAACGTTTTTGGTGTTGGCTCTCGGTAAACATGACGTGTACACAGCTGATCGGGCGAGGTTAACGTTTTTGCGAACTCTTCCTAAATGCCGTCTTTACGCTGTACGTAATAGTAAACGAAATAATCGTAAGTGATTCCAATTGATTCAATTATGTAATTATTACACTTGCATCTATAAATGGTAAATCAATAGCAATCAGTAATTCAGGGCTACTAAGAGCATTAGAAAAGGATCATGCTGTTATTGATATGTTGTAATTTTTAATACTCACCTCGTTATTACAGCATGTATTCAAAATGTCCACCGTTGTTCTCTCACTTCAACAAATGTTCTACGGTTAGGCAGTCGTTGTTGAGGAAATCGTTCGTGAAAGATACGACGTGCACTTGTAGAACTACAACGTGCCTCCCCGTAAATTAATAGCATATCGTGATATTCACGTATACTGAACATTTTAAAAACCGAAAAATTTACACGCACCGAAAAGAAACCGTAATTATCACACGTATCTTTCGGATTTAAAGATGCACACTGTCACTGTCACTAGTGTCACTGTCTGGCTTTCATTTCGCGACGTGTGCGATACCTTCGCGGTGTTGCCACACCACATCGTAGCAATTTTTTCGAGTTCTATTGATAGGAAAAAGATTTTTATTTATACCTGTTGAATTCATTTACTCTCCACCCTGTATAGTCTTGTCAAGATGTGTGTGTTTGCTGCGAAAAATAGTTAGAAGGCTCTGAGAGTCGTTTTGAGGATTTTTTCTGCTAAGAAAAATAGCGATTGTTATTAACAAAAAACGAAAAATAAAAACGCCCCTTCGATTTTTTAATGACAACTCAAAAACGTTAAGAGTTAGGGGAATTCGCCAAAAAGATCTTTGAAGAGGAGGAAATTTCCGATAAAAAGGTCCCTACACCCGGGTTTCTAGCTGTTATATTTATATTTTTAGTTTGTTGCTGAAAGTAAGGCTGTGTTACGGCATGCGCTCGCCGGCTCTGAAGCGACTACGTCATAGTAAATAATTTTTTAAGGTACTAAGTATTAGTTTAAAAATTTAAAACAAAGTTTAGTGTATTCTATACACTTAAAGGAATAAAGTCACGTTGGAAAAAAATTTAAATGCATTTTTCAAAAAGCTAGCCTATTGTTAATTAACTAGTTATTTTCGTACTTCCGTCTTCATTGAAAGCAGGCTAAATGTTTAAATAAATTCTCCATAAATATTTTGCTTCTCGGAGTCCTTTCTATGAGTGTACTCAATAAGGTGACGTCATAAAATTATTTAAAATTTCTTTATTTAGTTTACAACGAATTTTTAAAATCACCAGGAAACGCAAAATCCAGAAATTGTTGTTAATTTTTTTCTCTCTTATGTATTATGGTATGGCTGTTTTTATATTGAAACTAAGGATTAGATAATTGTGGAAAAAAATTTTACAGCTCTGTTTAAGAATTGTTTATAAATAAACGGCTTAGTTTAATATTTTTGAAAATTCTTTTTTTACCATTCTACTGATTAGGATTAATTATGATTTTTAAAATAAAAAAAAATTCTTAAAAAATTTTGTTATAGTTTATACTTGTGTTTTTATTTTTTCATTATTTAAATAATTGGTTATTGGTTGCGAATTGCTCTATCTCTTATGGTTTTTGAGTTGTCATCAAAAAATCGATAGAGAGTTTTTATTTTTCGTTTTTTGTTAATAACAATTTTTCTTAGCAGAAAAAATCCTCAAAACCCATTTCTCAGTTTTGCATTCCGCGTCGATCTGTATGTAATGGGACACACTGTATATACACATATCACGTTGAGGACATACAGGGTGTGCGCTCAAAAAAATTTAAACCTTCGACGTCCGAATCGACCGAATCTCTTGTGTTTCGTGTTTTGTCTCTTCAGTTTTTTATCGAGCACCCTGTACACGTTTAATGTTTGGAATATACAGGGTGTGCTATTAAACCTTCTTGAAATCCAATGGAAACACAGCAGTTTCAATCGATCTAATGACAAGAAGTAACAAAGCTCAGGTAGGATTTACTTTGTGTTTCATGTTGGATTTTCCGGTTTTCCCCCTTTCGTCTAATTCGAACGTACTGTATATATTTGTGTCTCATTCGAACGTTGAAAATTAAATATACATCATGTCAGATGTTGTGTCCCAAATCGATCTGTTCCTAAATTGTCCTTAAGAGTTTAGAGGGGTTTAATCAAAAATGGAGTTTCATTGTGAATTTTCAAACGTCATTTCATAAAATTTCAACTAATTCACGTGATATCGTCAAATTTCGTCAGTACTTTAAAGAGACAATGCTGGTTACCTCTTGGGAGTTTCATCATAATTGGACTTTCAGTAAATTTGTTACAAATTTTTAAAGTTGAGCGTTACATAAACAGATTTTGGTAACATTGTAAATCCAAGTTCATATTATTGAACCGAATTCAGATAACGACCTGAAACTTCATCGGTACTTTGAAAACGTCGTTCTAAGTAACTTTGGGAGTTTCGTTATAATTGAAGTTTCGATACATTTGTTGCAAATTTCTACATTTGAGCGTTACATAAACAGATTTTGGTGACATTGTAAATCCAAGTTCATATTATTGAAACGAATTCAGGTAACGACTTGAAACTTTATCGGTACTTTGAAAGAACCGTCCTAAGTAACTTTGGGGAGTTTCGTTATTACTGAAGTTTCAATACATTTGTTGCAAATTTCTAAATTTGAGCGTTGCATAAACAGATTTTTGTGACATTGCAAACCCAACTTCATATTATTGAAACGAATTCAGATAACGACCTGAAACTCCATGAGCACTTTAAAAGAACAGTACTAAGTAACTTTGGAGAGTTTAATCATAATTGGAGTTTCCATACATTTATTGCAAATTTCTAAATTTGAGCGTTCCATGAAAAGATTTTGGTATCATTGCAAATCTAAGTCCATAATATTGAAACGAATTCAAATAATGACCTGAAACTTCATTGGTACTTTAAGGAGACAGTACTAAGTAACTTTACGGAGTTTAATCGTAATTGAAGTTTTAGTAAATTTGTTGCAAATTTCTAAACTTGAGCGTTACATAAACTGATTCTGGTAACATTGCAGATCCAAGATCGTATTACTGAAATGAATTCAGATAATAACCTGAAATTTCATCAGTGCCTTGACTAAACTCAGTTTAATAACTGTGAGAAGTTTCATCTAAATTGGAGTTTGTGTGATATTTTTTGTACCCCGCACCATTCTTATGCATTTTGGCCCCCGGTGAATTTCTCTGAAAATTTGGGAAAAGATAGGTTTCGATCTCCTGATCAAAAGTCTCAATGGGCACAAAGCCCAACAATCACTCCTATGGCCCCTACCGGGGCATTTGAGGCCAAAACTGTTGAGGTTTGAGAAGATGACGCACCGCTCATGAAGCCAAGCTCATAATGCCAGTGGACTCCCCATATCCCCGAATCCTGTCTAGACAAGATTCGGGGATATGGGAATGGGAGAGAGGGGAGTCACGACATAATTGCAGGGATCCACAGGCGGGGGGTCTTTTCTCCGATTACTCTTGACTTCTGCTGTTGTTTTCAATTCGCGAACGGAAAACCGAATATTTTTCTTCAGTTTCGTGATTTATCTTACGCGATCACCTTGTTCTAAAACAGTATCTTTGTGAATTTTTTCGCCTTGTGGTCTCAATATGGCAGGACGTGGTCAAAATATTCGTGTGATGTGCTTTGTCTGTGCGCGGGGGGGGGGGGGGCGTTTACAGCAAATGGCTCAAATAGGGGGTGACGTTGATAAGCAAGCGGTAGCAATACTTCGACGAGCTGAAAATGGTTTTGAGGACGCAGTTGTTGCAGATGATACCAGGCTTTGTTTTAGTTGCAATCAGTCTATTAGGAATGAATTAGAAATGGTTCAAAATAATCCGACGTGTCTAAGACTCAATGTTGTGAAACAAAGGCGAAATCGGGCTTGTTTATTCTGCTTCGCGGTTCAAAATCCGGTCAGAATGTCTTCCGAGTGCAGGTCAAATATTTTTCTGGAAGTGAATATCTACATTCCCGAAGGTGTTAGGTGCTGTGGTCAACATATTGACAGAAATGGACTGATTTTTCGTCCACTCATTCTCGCTTTGACATCTCAGAATCGTCCTTACGTTATACCAGGAGCTGATCTCCAGCAACTATTGGGAAATCTCCGTAAGGCACAAGCCAACGATAAATTGTTCAATCCCAACAAACTAACCGAAGACGAGTTTATGTGCCTCTTTTCATTAAATAAGGTCGATTTTGCTGACTTATTAACATTCTGTGACCCAGTACCTCGGGAAAGGGGTGTTCGACACATAAGTTCTAAGGATCTCATGACATTCCTTTGTAAGATGAGGCAAGGATTATCGGATGAACTTTTGGCAACTCTCTTTAATTATTCGAGCAGACAAGCTGTTAGTTTGGCTGTATGCAAGGTCAGAACGTCACTAGCAATGAGGTTTGTTCCCGACAATATCGGCACTGCAGCAATTGCAAGGGAACAATTCATCGCCCGCCATGTAACCCCATTTACCAATGAGTTGTACAACAGTGAGCCGGCTGTGCCAAAGGTAATTGTAGTTTGCGATTCTACCTATGCCTATATCCATAAAACATATATCCAACACTTCTTGTCGCACCAGATGGATATATTCTTGCGATTCTTGGGCCACATTTTTCCGACACATGGAATAACGATGCACAAATTCTTAGGGATCCATTTGAGAGAGATGCCGAAAACTTGCAGGAATGGTTCCAAAATGGCGATATCATGTTGGTCGCCTCTGCTGGCCCGTTTAGGGATTGAACACAAATTGCCGGCTTTTTTAGATCGAGGGCGCAATCAGTTTACCACTGAGGAAGTGAATGAAAATCGTCTAATTACCAAGACAAGATGGGTAGTTGAAGCGAGAAATGGGCACATAAAGTCCATTTTCAGAATTTTCCGAGAACCATTCAATATTCAGCAGGCAAAAAACATTGGGGATTATTACAGAATCGCTGGAGCCTTGATAAATCAATAACGCCCCCCCAATAATTATGCAGAATGCCACAGTTGAAGTTGCCAGGCTTATGCTCCAGCGAAAAGACGAAGCAAATGTCATGCAGGCGCGAGTGGAGGTAGAGAGACTACGATATAGGCATGGACAATGGGCGCGCCTCAATAACCAAGTCCCTAGATTCCCCAGACTTGATATTGAATTTTTACGGGACTTGACAGTTGGAGTGTATCAAGTAAACCTCGCACCAGCTTATATTCAAGATAAACTTGATCGTGACGACAACCCGCAAATTGAAATTGATGAGCTCTTCGACGAGGATAATGTTATTCGAGTCCGAATACGTTCCAGACATCGAAATCGTACCACCCATCATGTGTTCATCTCATATGTTCCTCAGGAAGAAGTGCTAGCCAATCCAGAGGAGGATATAATCAATGGCTACTATTGCACCTGTCAATCAGGCTCTCGGACGTTGGGGACTTGTAGTCATATTGCCAGTGTATTATGGTATCTCGGGTATGCTCGTCACCAGGATAATATAAGATACCCAGATGCCAGTCTCCTCGACTCTACGTATGATGCAGCTAATAGAAACCAAGAACCACAAGGAGTCCATGTTATCGAAGAAATTGTACCAGAGTGAAGGAAAATGTTGCTACATGTGATGTAAACTAAACAGTCTCAACTGTGATGTAACTGAGGAGATCGTGTAGATAAATGAAAACTTCAGACTATCTTGTTTTTGTTCTTGTGTATCTCTGATGTCATATCACCTTATTCATCCTATCCGAACGCAACCTTGAGTTAGCTGTTGAACAAAACAATAAGAAAGTTGCCCTTCACCGCCTTGTAACTAGTAACTAGTCTCGATCGCCTAAAGCAACCTCCGATGATAATTCCACCCCCTCCCCCTTCCCAACCCTATTTATTGTTGCTTGTAGGAATATTAAAATCATAATATTGTCAACTTTCAGGCGCAACTTGCGAGGTTCGCATTCGCTTATATAGTATGTCTTATTATTCACGATTTTAGCCCTTTCGCGCTCCATTTTTGGGTATTTAGGAGGTCAGCAGCCCTGAACTGATCCCAGAATGTGAGAGGACAATTTTAGCCCCAAGAATCTATTTTCAGCCTTCGCCTTAGCGCAGGCACTGGCTTCATTAGCGGTGCGTCATCTTCTCAAACCTCACCAGTTTTGGCCTCAAATGCCCCGGTAGGGGCCATAGGAGTGATTGTTGGGCTTTGTGCCCATTGAGACTTTTGATCAGGAGATCGAAACCTATCTTTTCCCAAATTTTCAGAAAAATTCACCGGGGGCCAAAATGCATAAGATTGGTGCGGGGTAGTACTTTATAGCTTTGAGTGTCATTTTGTTAGATTTTGGTAACATTATAAACCCGAGTACATAATATCCAAAGAAATTCAAATAACAGTCTCAGATTTCATTAGTACTTTATTCAGGACGTACTAAATGAGTCTTATGACTTTTACCAAAATTAGAGTTTCGAATGATTCATTAGGAACTTTTGAATATTTTCTTTATAAAGCCATATTTTTTGTAAAAAATCAAACCTCAGCACATCACATTTGAAAACATTTGCATTACATCCTCAAACTTGGTCTGTACTTAACGGAATTCATAGTAAATGACGTTGAGTAGTTTTACCAACAATGAAGTTTCGGAAAACTTTAGATAAATTGTTAAATTTTAGTTTCATTTACACAGATTTTTGCAACAATATAAACTTGCGTCCCTATTATTCAAAGAAAATTAGTTAAGAATCTTAGTCTTCGTTAGTACTTTGTGAAGAACGTACTTAATAGTTTGGTGGAATTTCAAATAAATTGGAGTTATGTTTATTTAAATTATACGAAAAGTTTTCATTGTTATTGTTCGAAGGAAAAATTTTAATCAGAAAAAAATATTTATTAAATTGTGTTGCTTTTTCATTATCATTGCTTACTTCAACACCGTTTATCAATATTTTTGATATTTCACTTTTATTTGGGTTTTGACGTGATAACGGCTTATAAATTGATGAGTGGGCTACTCACACCAGTCAATGTTTAACGTTCCGCCTGACCCATGCGTGGAAGCGAGATCAAGAACAAGTGACAGAGATCGACCTTAGCGTTTGGATTGCGACGCATCTATCTTTTTTCCACTCAATCGGCCGATGCGTCCGAGTGAAAGAGAGATAGCGGCAGCACACAACCAATACGAGCCATGCGTGCATGCGAGAGTGAGAACAAGCGACAGAGAGGTACGTTGGCGTTTCGCTTCTGACTCATCATCTCCCTTCCGTTCTACCGGCCGATGCGTCCGAGTGAAAGAGAGACAGCGGCAGCACACAGCTTGACGTTAACGTATCGCCGGCTATTTATAAAGTGATCTGAATATTTACTGTGAATACCATTGCTTATTACATTAATGTAATAAGAGCATTTGTAATCCATGTTTGTATTGTAACGTTTTTACTATTTACTAAAACTAAAACACTACGCGATTATCCTAATTAATTTATTTCTTACACCACACTTATAAACTTAACTTAACAATCCCTTAATTTAATTTATATTCGCATACGCAGATGTTTATTTACTTAACGCGCCCGATCTCTCGCTCGAATGTTTACGCACCGGTTCTTCAACTGTCCTCCTCGGGTCCGACATTCCCTTTTTATGGCAGGCAGAAGGCTTATATAAATTCGCCGGAATATTCCCGAAGTTTCTGGAGATCTTTCTAGAATTCGCGGAACTTGTTATCGCATCGAAGCTTCTAGAGCCGTCGGCTCTTGGAGCCGTCCTTCCCGGGATCGCAATTCGGCGAACTTGTGTAGCTCCCGGCGTGTTTATGCCGCGGCGAGCCGTTTCGTTACACTGCCCCCGCCTTAAAGATGTGTCGTCCCGAAACATGTCTCTTACAGGCCCATGTAGGAACCTACAGTTGGTCCCCTGTCTGTACCTCGAAGTTTGGTGGAAATAACATGCTACGGTCTTCTTGTGGGGACTCCTCTCAGGATTCCAACAACACACCAAAATGTCTACCCCGGTGAAGCGAAATAAGACCTCCAGCATATTCCTGACGACCCTCCAGTCCAAGGCGTCCAATCCACAAGCCAGTTTCGGAATAGCTAACTTAGTTAGATCTTCGCTAAGTAGGATATCCCTAAGGTCACATAGCGCGTCCCACAGGTCCAAATAGGTGGGCTCGTCAAAGGACCTTCTCTTTGTAATCAAGTAGAAGAGCGGCCGTCGTGTTCCATCTTCCTTGGTCCTCAGCGCTCGCCCGACCGCTGGTCCCTGCTGATGAAGTTCGTCCAGCTTGCCAAACCTCGTCCGGAATTTCGCGGCAATTCCTCGGGGCATCCGCAGGTCCTGGGCCACGCAATGAGCCAGCGCATACTTAGCCGGTGTTCCGAAGAGATCCCGTTGTTCTTCCCTGGTCACACCGAATCTGGCCTTCCCGGTCCCACCATACGCAGCCATAAACTCTTCAAAGGAGGACTCATCCTCTTGGGGCCGTAGTTGGCGCACCTGTTGGTCTTGGTCGTGGTCTCCCTCGAAAGGCGCTAATCGGTTGTAATGCACAACCCTGGGCTTCCCATTCGGAACTTTGCTAATCGGGTAGATAACGTCATTTATCTTCGTCTTCACTGTATACGGCCCTTCCCAGGCTTTCTGAAGCTTCGGTGATAACCCTCGTCTCCTTTGTGGGTTGTACAGCCACACCAGGTCTCCTTCTTCATACATGCCGCTGTCCGCCCGAACGTCATAGTGATCCTTCATGCGGTCGCTGGCGACGTGGAGATTTGTCCGTACCATCTCGTGAATCTGGTCCATCTTTCGGCGCAGCTCTGTGACGTAGTCTTCCCCAGCCAGATCTTCTCCCGGTGTGTAACCGAAGCTCAGATCGCAGGGAAGCCTCATCTCCCGCCCGAACAGTACCCTTGCTGGTGTTTGGCCGGTGGACTCGTTGATGGCAGAACGTAGGCCATCAGGAAAAAGGGGAGATGTTGATCCCAGTCTCGTTGGTTGTGAGACACTACCTTCGAGAGATACTTGCCCATGGTGCGGTTCATCCTGTCCACCATTCCGTCAGACTGAGGGTGCAGCGCCGTTGTTCTAGTTTTGCGAATTCCCAATTTTTCGCAAACTCCCTGGAACAGCTCGCTCTCGAAGTTACTCCCCTGGTCGGAATGTAATTCCAACGGTACTCCGAAGCGGCTCACTAACTCCCTCACCAGGACATCGGCGACAGTTGTTGCTGCTTGGTTGGGAATCGCGTAGGCCTCTACCCATTTCGTAAAGTAGTCCATCGCCACCAGGATGTACTTGTTGTCGCAATCGGTTTCAGGGAATGGCCCAGTAATGTCTAGGGCGACCCTCTCGAAAAGACTTCCCACATTGTACTGTCTCATCGGGGCTTTCGACTTGCGGTGCGGTCCATTGCTGGCTGAGCAAACTGTACATTTCCTGCACCATTCACGAACAGCCTCAGCGCAGCCCACCCAATAGAAACGCTCGCGCACTTTCTGCAGGGTCTTCTTTACTCCCAGGTGGCCTCCTGAGGTTTCGTCATGGAGGTAACGTAACACCTCCGCCAATTTGATCTTGGGCACGATGAGTTGGAGTCGTCTTTCTGCGCCATTATCGGATTCCAGCACCCTCTTGAGCAGTCCATCCTGTATTACCAGGGAGTCCCACTGTGTCCAGTACGATTTCAGGGTCCTAGAGGATGGAGCCACTTCCTGCCATTCCGGCCGACGTATTTCTTCTTTCCACTTCGGGATTCGTTGAAGTTCAGGGTCGCCTTCCTGCGCTCGCCGCAGCCCGTCTGGTGACCAGTTCTCGTCGGTGACCGTCGTGTGGCAGGTAGAAGCCTCTTTCATCTCTGCACGATTGCAATGGGGACATCCCTCTGGACACGGTCTTCTTGAAAGAGCGTCAGCATTACGGTGGCTGGTTGCTGCTCTATGTTCGATATCGAAGTCATATTCCTGAAGACGCTCAATCCACCGAGCTACCTGGCCTTCCGGGTTCTTGAATAGCAGAAGCCATCTGATCGCCGCGTGATCCGTTCTCAACAGGAACTTCCTCCCATATAGGTACTTGTAGAAATGTTCTACTGACTTCACGGCGGCTAACAGCTCCCTCCTGGTGACACAGTAGTTCCTCTCGGGCTTCGACAGGACTTTAATGAAGTAGCCAACGACCCGCTCCTGCCCATCTTGCAGTTGTGACAAAACCCCTCCGATCCCGTCGATGCTTGCACCTGTATCCAAGATGAAGCGTCCCTCTTGGGTCGGGAATCCGAGAACAGGGGCCGTCGTCAAGCGTCTTTTCAGGTCGTCGAAGGCGGTTTGGCATTCTTCATCCCAAAGGAAGGCTCGTTTTTCTTCGGTTAGCCGTGTCAGCGGCTTTGCGATGTCAGAGAACATTCGGACGTAACGACGGTAGTAAGTGCAAATCCCCAGGAAACTCCGCAATTGATGCTTGTCTTTCGGTGTTGGCCATTCTTGGACTGCTCGCACTTTTTCAGGATCCACCTCGACGCCGTTACTGCTGACCACGTGACCCAGATAGTGTACTCTCGTTCTTAAAAGATGGCATTTCTTTGGGTTGAGCGTCAGGTTAGCCATTTGGAGTCTCTTGAAAACCTCCTCCAGGTTTGACAGGTGTTCGTTAAACGTCCTCCCTACGACGATTATGTCATCCAGGTACACGAGGCACGTTTTCCAGCAGAGCCCTCTGAGTATGTTCTCCATGAGCCTCTCGAACGTAGCAGGCGCAATACACAACCCGAATGGCATTACGGTGAATTGCCACAGTCCAGATCCTACCGTGAAAGCCGTCTTCTCCTTGTCTGCAGGGTCCATTTCCACCTGCCAGTAGCCACTCTTCAGGTCCAAGGTGGAAAACAGCTTCGATCCAGCGAGAGTATCCAAGGTATCGTCTATCCGGGGAAGAGGGTAGCTGTCTTTCTTCGTGACGTTGTTTAGTAGACGATAATCTACGCAGAACCTGGTGTCTCCATCCTTCTTCTTTACCAGGACTACAGGAGATGCCCAAGGACTGCTAGATGGCTCGATGACTCCCTCTTTCTCCATGTCGTGGATGATCTTCTCCGCTACCTCCCGCTTGGCCTGCGGCAACCTCCTTGCTGACTGGCGGATTGATCTCGCGTTCCCCGTATCGATCTTGTGTCGGAATTTCATCACCAAGCGTCACCAAGGTCTTCCCTACGAGAACGCCTCGGCCCACCTCCACGTCGTGGCTCCAAGGTTCCACTACGGCAGGATTCTCCTTTCCGGTGACGCCTTGAAGTCGGGTCACCACTATCGATTCGCTCCTACTCGGCAGGGTCGTGTCTTCCGTCAGCCTTATCTGGTGGTCCGTCTCGCCCTTGGTGTGCAGGAAAATTTCCTCTGGGCCGACCTGCATTACTTGTCGTTGCAAATTGAGCTCGAAACCGTGGGACTTCATGATGTCCATTCCCAGGATGGCGTCCTCTTCTATGTCGGCGATCAGGACTCGGTGTGGCGAGAATCTGCAGTGCCGATCTTGATCTCGACGTCTACTTCTCCGTGGACGGCGGCAGCTTCGCCCGTAGTCGTTCGCAACCTCCACCTGGACTCCATCACTCTCTTCCCTCGCGTGTTCTGCAGGCCTGGCTTCAGGATCGTCTTGGATGCCCCGGTGTCGATCAGTAGGGTGTGCTTCCTGCCGTTAATTTCGCCATCCACCTACAGGCTGCCACCTTCACCTCTCAGGGTAGCTATCTTGATGAGGGGGTCTTGGAACGGGTATCGGGTCGGAGCTGCCCACTTGGAGCCGACCCGCTTTAGTTTTCCGACGTCTGGGCCGTTAGTTTCTTCTCCATCCTAGGGCGCTTGCAGTCCCTTCGGAGATGTCCAACCTATCCACACCCCCAGCATTTCGCCGGCTCCCTTTTCTCTCCCTTCAGCAGTCCCTTGAGGGCGTTGACAACCTGCTCCAGGGCGTCCTCCTTCCGTTCGGCTTCCACGCATGCGTCGTCCCCGACCACAGCCCGAACGCGCCCACAGCTCCTCGACGCCTCCGTCGCAGCCTCGTATTCCAGGGCCATCGAGAGTGCTTCCAATGTGCTCTTGGGACGCGACAGCCGTACCGCCCGCTGCATCTCCACATCCCTCAAGCCGTCGATGAAGGCCGAGACCGCGAGACTCTCCGTCATGGACTCCGCCGCTTCAGGGTAGACGAATCTGACTAGTTTCGCGATGTCGGCTTCGAACTCCCGAAGGCTTTCTCCCTGCTTCTGTCGTCGGTTCTTCATTCAGGATTGGTAGACCTGCCCCAGGTGTGCGTGCCCGTACCGCCTCTCCAGCGTCTGGACGAGTAGCCCGAAGTTGTCCAATTCCCCTTCTGGAACCGTCTGCAGCACGTGGAGGGCGCTTCTCCGGAGAGCGACCGTCAGAGCCACTGCCTTGTCCCTTGGCGCCCAGTTGTTGGCTTTCGCCGCTGTCTCGAACTGCCGGAGGTAGTTCTCCCAGGGAATTTCCCCGTCGAAGGTAGGCGGCTTCACTCGATGACTCGCAGTAGGAACTGCCTCGATCCTGGTTACCTCCTCAGAGTCGTTAAACGGGTTACCTGGACTGGATATGTTCGGCCGACCGGAACGGAAATGCATAGATTGTAATTGGTTCCCTAATTCTCGCAGTTGGTTTTCCACTTCCAATCGTTGGATTTTCTCAGTCTGAAGTGCGCTGTCCAGGTTTCCAATTCGGCTATCCAGCTCACCGTGGAGTTCGTCCAACTCGCCGTGGAGTTTTCCCATTTTGCCATGGAGTTCTTTTATGTTATTATCCAACTCGTCGTGGAGTTTTCCTAGTGTGTTGTCCAACTCTCCATGAAGGTTTTTCATGTTGTTATCTAGTTTTCCTATTTTGTTGTCCAAGTCGCCATGAAGTTCTTTCATCTCCTTCGTTTGGTTATCCAACTCACCGTGGAGTTCCTTTTTTATGTTGTCAAGGAAGCGCTCACCTTCTTCCTCGAAGTAGAAAGTTTCAGGGTCGTCTCCATTTTCAATTATACACTCCTCCAGACGTTTCTGCAGCACTGTTTTCATCCCTGACGTTTCGAGTTCTCGTTCTTCCAAATCGCGTTTGAGGTCCACAACTTTTAAATCGCGTAATTTCTTCACTGTTTTTAATTTATTTCACTAATCAATCCGCACTCTGACACCACTGTAACGTTTTTACTATTTACTAAAACTAAAACACTATGCGATTATCCTAATTTATTTATTTCTTACACTACACTTATAAACTTAACTTAACAATCCCTTAATTTAATTTATATTCGCATACACAGATGTTTATTTACTTAACGCGCCCGATCTCTCGCTCGAATGTTTACGCACCGGTTCTTTAACTGTCCTCCTCGGGTCCGATATTCCCATTTTATGGCAGGTAGAAAGCTTCTAGACGTTCGCCGGAATATTCCAGAAGTTTCTGGAGATCATTCTAGAATTCGCGGAACTTGTTATCGCATCGAAGCTTCTAGAGCCGTCAGCTCTTCGAGCCGTCCTTCCCGGGATCGCAATTCGGCGAACTTGTGTAGCTCCCGGCGTGTTTATGCCGCGGCGAGCCGTTTCGTTACAGTATGTTACGGTGGCTTTTCTACATACCGTTTCAAGCGTTTTCACTAAATTTAATACAGCAGAGTCAATATCCTCAATTGTCCTTTGTTCAATTTCTCCGCATTGTTCGTTTCGCCAGGTGCCTTCGGCTTGTATGATACTTACTCCGATGTTTTGGAAGATAGATCGCCGTGTAACGCGTCGGAGCGACGTAATAATCGAATTCAGTAAACTTGTACTTACGCCGAACTTTAATACGTCTCCCAAATTTAACGAGGCGGGAACCTATGAAGGAGAGAAGTTGCAATTCGCCACTATTTCTAGTCGTTATTGAAGGAATTTCGAAATTGTGATGATTTTTGTGGAAAATTGAGGGAGTTGAACAAGTGAAATTGCAATTTGGTACGATTTCTAATCTCAAAAATTCATATTTTTTGTATCGAAATTCAAGATTTTGCTGACATTTACCAGAACTATTTTTTTTGTGACATTCACCTCCTTCAATGCCAAAATTGCCAATATATATTGTTTCAAAATTTTTATTTTTTATTGAAACTAAAATTTTGGTAAAACAGCAAAATCGTATGTTTGCACTATTCTTAGAAAGTTTAGTGAGTTTCATATTTTAAGTGAAGCAGCTTAGAAGTTGTGTCGCATTATAGTAGATATCCTAGGCCGCACCATCCCATTCGGAGTTCCGTCCCTCCCACTTTTGTGTTCCGTGCCTCAGACACTGTTAAGGATTTTTGTGTTCCGTGTTTTGGCGCGAAGCTGTCAATATCTACTCTTTATATGGAAAATTGACGCAATTAAACGCGTGAAGTTACAATTTGATACGATTTCCAGTTTCGAAAATTCATAATTTCTGTATTAAAAGTCAGATTTTGGTAAAACTAATTGTGATTGTTTACTGAACTATCATTAAGGAGTTTAGTGAGTTTGAACTCTTAGTGAAGGAGTTTCGAAGTTGTAAAGTTTTATGTAGAATCTTTACATAATTGTACAAGCGGAGTTTAAAAGTTTCTTAGATTTTTTGTTTTTAAAATTCCCCCTTTTTTTAATGAAACTCATATTTTGAAAACCCCAATAGAATTGTTTATCGAAATGTCCTTGAGGAGTTTAATAAGTTTCAACTCCATTATTGTGGGAGTTTTGAAGTTGTGATGTTTTATGTAGAAAATTGACAAAATAGAACAAGTAAATTTGCAATTTGATACGATTTCCAGTTTCGAAAATTCATAATTCCTGTACTGAAACTCAGATTTTGGTAAGAATAAATGTGATTGTAAGGAGTTTAGTTAGTTTGAACTCTATTAGTGAAGGAGTTTCGAAGTTGTAAAGTTTTATGTAGGATTGTTACATATTTGTACAATCGGAGTTGCAATTTTTTTTCGAAATGTAATTTAAAAAATTCCTAATTTTTGTACTGATACTAAAATTTTGATACAATCCACTAGAATTGTTTACTGGAGTGTCCTTCGGGAGTTTAATAAGTCATAACTGTTTTAGTGTATGAGTTTTGAAGTTTTGATGTTTTATGTAGAAAATTGATAAAATTGGAATTTAATAACGATTTCCAGTTTCAAAAATTTGTCATTTCTGTATTAAAACTCAGATTTTGGTAAAACCCGCTATAGTGGTTTATCGAAGTGTCCTTGAAAAACTTAATGATTTTCAAATTTTTTGGTGAAGAAGTTTTGTAATTACGATGCGTAATGTAAAAAATTAACATAAATGAACTCATTAAATTGCAATTTGCTGCGATTAAAAATTTCAAAAATTCATAACGTTCTTGTTGAAACTCAGATTGTGGTAAAACTATCTTAAATTGTTTATTGAATTGTCCTTGGAGAGTTTAGGTATTAGTGATTGGATGAAGAGGTAATTTGGAATGATTTTAAAAATTCATAAAAATTATGATGTAACTCACTAAATTTGTTAACTGTGTTATGTGTTATGTGTTAACTGTGTTATGAAGGCGTTTCTCGAAGCGCCTGGAGGACTTCCCACTTTCAAAATTTCGCAATTTCCTGAACTAAGTGCATTACCTTAATCCCTAAATTCGAGACGGACGCGAGAAGTGAAAATTATTCCCGTTTCTCTTCCCGAGGGAATCCCTGGAACGATTTCCAGTTAGAGAGGTGGAGGACGCTAATTGGCCGCGTTCGAGGCGCAAGGGCAATTAACCCTTTGCCGTCGATTTTTCCTCTGAAAAAGATTCCCCTAAAAAAAAGGGGAATCATCTCCTTTTTTTTGCTTAGAAGAGCGGGAATACTCAATCCACTTGAATCGCATTGAAATTCAAATTATTCTAAATAAAAAACGAAAGGTTCCCGGGGATCCCTCTCTTCCCGCGGGAAGCGTCTTATCGATAGCACAACTTCATTTGGATCGCCTCCAAAACGTTCCAGATAACAGGTTCAACGACCCTTCCAGACAGATACCTGTTTACTATGTAATTCACTTTAATTTACTCCTTGTTCTTTCTCGAGTCCTTTCTTCAAAAACATCGATTGTAAATTTTGACATTTTTTCGCTTCCTCAGCTAAACGACTTTTTTTCATTTCCCTCTGCAGTTCCGCACCACCTTTCTTCTTTCTTCTCGGAGTTTCAGTGTTCATTTTGCTTAAAAAAAATTAAATTCATTAATAAAATTGATGAATGATGTTTGTATAAAAAATTTTTCATTTTATGTATCTACCTGTTATATAAAGAATTACTAATAGCGCCGGTACTCTATTTCACTGTTTATATACACATGAAGCGAAACATTGCCACGAATTAATGTAAGATCTATCGATTGGTTTTAAATAAAATATATTATTCAATTCACCTTACAGAAAGTGAAAAGTGACCTGATGAAAGTCACCTTACATCGTCGCGGTGCAGCACCACTTGCAAACAGGATCAGTCCGTCACTCGCCGTGAATTCAGTTTCTCTGCGGGACAAGCGCGAAGAGGGAGGTAGAGCTGGGCGCGGCCGAACATTATTTGTTTTGCTAGGACTAAGTAAATTTCAAATCTCGGTATTACATTTCATATATGCGTTGCCCGGACGGACATCGCGGCACCGAATAATCGCAAAGGAAAAGTATCAACGCGTCTCTGACGCGCTCGGTCACAAAGGCATATCTTTTGGCATATCTCTCTCGCACTCACGAATATAAATCCTTATGAAATAAAATTGTCTGGAGTAATCTCTATTAAACCATGAGGCATTGCATAAGAAAAGGTTGATGTTTTGACATCTTCGTAATATCGGTATTTTCGGCGTTTTCAGTGTTGTTAATATATTATATATGTTGTTATTATATAGTGTTGTTTATATATTAATATATAAACGAAATGATGAAATGCGGTCAAGGTTTCAATAGCCAAATTGTTGTGAACAATGTTGAAAATAAAAAAACGGTTTTTTAATATGTTGAAAACAATACACTCTACGTAAAAACTGTCAACAAAAAACTGCATGTAAGACAAGGTTCGATTATGGAAGATATTTATTCAATCTTATCAATACAACAGCATGGAGCAAGGTTCATATTGTGTTAACAATTCAACGTCTTGCTAAAAACTAAAACATCTTTCCGTACTTTTGTACTTTACAACCCAAATATTCCTTTAAAGTATCTCACTTATGATCTCACATTTGGCCATCCTGAACTTGGCGGACTGTCCCATATCGCCAGTCACTACATGCATAAATTCGAATAACAAGTAGGCAGTAGCGGCCTTTCAAATAACCAAATAACAAGTAGGTAGGCAGTATCGGCCTCTCAAATAACCAATAACAAAAGATAGGCAGTATCGGCTATTCAATTAACGAAATAACAAGTAGGTAGGCAGTATCGGCCATTCAAAGAACCAAATAACAAGTAGGTAGGCAGTATCGGCCATTAAAATAACCAAATAACAAGCAGCTAGGCAGTATCGGCCTCTCAAATGCCCAAATAACAAGTAGGTAGGCAGTATCAGCCCCTTAAATTACCAAATAACAAGTAGGTAGGCAGTATCGGCCATTCAAATAACCAAATAACAAGTAGGTAGGCAGTATCGGCCATTCAAATAACCAAATATCGAGCAGGTAGGCAGTATCGGCCTCTCAAATAACCAAATAACAAGTAGGTAGGCAGTATCGGCCTCAGTTGTTATTGTTCACGTGCAACTACGTATCAACTCAGACAACAAGTAGGCAGTATCGGCCTCAGTTGTTGTCGTCCTCGTCTCTACGTCTCGTTCACTTGCAACTACGTATCAACTCAGATAACAAGTAGGCAGTATCGGCCTCAGTTGTTATCGTCCTTGTCTCTACGTTTAAAATACCTTTCTCTAACTACGTCACCTGGTCCCGCGCCTTGACTCCAACATCAGGCAGGCAGTATCGGCCTCGGCTGATGTTATCATTGTCTCAACGCCTCGACCTGAGTCACCACTCGACTCTTCCCCCATCGGATAAGGTGTGATCCCGGGTTCGCCAGTCTCAGCCTTGTCCTGGCCCTGAAGCAGTGTCGGCCCCATCGTCACAGTTGTAGACGGCTCCTGGTGCGTCCTCAGCCTCGCGTAGTACACGCTGTCTTCATCGCCTGGAGAGGCGCCTTCCACTTCCACCGGTACGTGCCTGGCCGCCTCGAGGAATCACCACGTCATCGACAGCCATGGTACGGAGTCATCTGGTCATCTCGTCGGCTTCCACGGCTTCAGCCACCTGCTGGAGCACCGATTGCCTGCTGAGTAACTCCGCACCAGCCAGGTATACGTCGATGACAATCACACAGGAGAGTCTAAGAGGCCTCAAGGACAAGATGAACCATTTGTCAACACCAGGGGTATACAGAATACCATGCAAATTCGGAAAAGTCTACATTGGCACTACAAAACGATCCACTAACACAAGGATAAAAGAACACAATAGGAACTGCTGCCTAGGACAAACAGAAAAATCTACGGTAGCAGAACACACTTAATAGAGCCTGGAGACCATCAAATCCTGTTTGAGGACACACAGATTTTGGCCAAAACTCAACATTTCCACATACGACTACAGAGAGAGGCAATTGAAATTTTCAAGCACAAGAACAATTTTAACAGGAAAGAAGAAACTTTAAAGATAAACAGTACCTGGATTCCCATACTTAACAAAACGAAAATTAAACCATTAAACAGGGAAACGTTCAAAGAAGGGACAGGTGTACGAGGGACCGGACAAAAGGACATCTTAACAGATAATCATGGGAGCACAAAAACAAACGCAGCAGGTCTAGGAATGTCAAGTGTCACGAAGTGTCAGGTCGAAGATTCAGTCGAGTGTAATTTTCGAAGCAGTCGAACGCTTAGAAGACTACCACATCGCCTCTGAAGATGTTTGCCGCAGAAGCAGACGAAACGTCAGGTTACTTAAACCTTTCTGGACCACGGCCAAATAGCCCGGAAAAACGCATTTGCACAATAAACAATTATATTTGCAACAATCTTGTCCGATGTCGCCTTAAGGCTCCTCTTCCCTCGACGAACTGTAAGACCTGCGGGGCCACGGGGGTGAACGAAGTAAAAATTTCGTCACAGAGAGGTGGAGTCTAAATTTTTAGATACCCAATGAAATGGGAATGAATGGTCGCTTAAACATATCAGAGACGTATTAAGAGCATAGTGTAGCAGAGATATATAAATTCATACTGATAAATTACGAACGAAAAAAATGCTAAATTAGTCTAAGTATTGCAAAATAAGGAAATAAGCTAAACAGTGAAACTACGGAGAAAAATTAATCTGATTATTGAAAATAAACAATTTACAAGTATAAAGTGTCGGTAAAGCGGTCTGATTCAAGCAGAGGCAAGAGAACGAGAATAGAGCGGTCTATGACAGGTATACCTAGACTGATACGCCTATGACGGGACGCCAATGACGCAATCATGCAGTAACTAGGAACTCTACAAGGATTTTCCTTATGGATCCCACTACGACGGGACGCCACTGCGAAATCGGGAAATAAACGGTATCCTCATTGACGGGACGCCCGTGAGGAATAAAACTGTCTCTACCACTAGGATCCTAGACTGATACGCCAATGACGGGACGCCAATGATGCAATCCTGCAGTAACTAGGAACCCTACACGATTCCCCTACGGATTTCACAACAACGGGACGCCAATGCGAGATCTGGAAATAAAACGGATCCCTCAGTGACGGGACGCCAATGAGGAATAAAACGGTCTCTATCTCTACGTATACCTAGACTGACACGACAATGACGGGACGCCAATGTCGTAGTCCTGCAGTACTAGGGGCCCTAAACGGATTTCCCTCAGTGACCCCACAACGACGGCACGCCAATGTGAAGTCGGGAAATAAAGCGGATTCCAAAATGACGGAACGCCAGATAGAAATGTGAGTTCTTACCGATCGAGAACTCGTCCGGCTAAGACTGATTTGAGTTCCCTCCATCGACCTATATCAATTCAATTCAATCAAATAATGTTTATTTATCTTTCAGTATTTACAATTTGTGGTGTTAGTGTATTATAATAATTGTTTGGTGCTGCTATAGGGCTATGGCCCTCTTCAGCACAGTGGCTCTATATAATTCAAAATATTCTAGGATCTATGTTAATAGTAATTATGATTCTATACAATTCTATTTTTATACAATCTTCGCTCTCTCTCTCTTCGGGTTTCTTCTGTGATTGGTCTCGGTGTTCGTCGGTCTGTCTGCGTGGTCATCTAATTGCCAGGGGGGCGTCTTCAAGGAAGTTAAGTAGGTGTTGTGGTGGATTTTCGTGGAGGGAAGCCAGCCTTGCTGGTGGGAATGGAAAGCGTCGTCGTGGTCTGCGTGTGAGGGGCCCGTCTCCCCACGGCATCGATAGGTTCCGCTGCGCCAGGATGTTGTTGGAAGATAGGGTACGATCCAGATATCTTCGCTGTAGTTGGGTTCTCCTCGTGGATGCTGGTTGGATGTTGGCCCCTCGGTATGTCGTTTGTCTAGAAGAGTGGGGTTGTAGTTTTAGTATGCGGCGTAGGATACGTCGTTCGGTGGAGTCGATTTGGTCGGAGAGGTATCGAGGTAGGGTGATGTAGGTTAAGTGTTTGTATTCTATTATAGGTCTTATGAATGTTTTGTAGGTGTGCAGTAGTGTTTCTCTGTTGCAACCCCCTAGCCGGCCCCTCAGAGCAGCAAGGAGGGACGCCCTCTTTCGAACCCTATTAAGGGTGTGCTCGACGTCTGCTCTCCAACTCAGGGTGCGCGTAAATCGCACTCCGAGGTAGAGGGCCTCGTCGAACAACGGGAGCCCTCGTCCCCACAGCTCCAGTTGGATAGCCCGGGGGTCGTGTGTGTGTAGTTTTGTGTAGTTTGGATGCATGAATAGGATGGTTTGGGTTTTACTGGGATTGATGGTGATTCTCCACTTTCGGCACCAGTCACTGAAGGTGTTGAGCATCTCCTGGGCTCGTGTTTGTAATTGTCGGGTGTTTCTTGCAGAAGTGAAAAGGGCTGTGTCATCGGCGAAGAGTAAGGTGTGGTTTTGTTGTGGGATGTCGTGGGTGTATATAAGGTAGAGAACTGGTGCGAGGATGGATCCTTGTGGTACACCGGCGTGAGGGGTGAATGGTTTGCTGAGGTGGGAAGCTACTTTGACTCTGATGGTTCGGTCAGTCAGATAGGACCAGATTAACTTGCAGAAGAGTTGGGGGATTTGGAGTCTGATGAGTTTGGCGAGTAGTCCGGCGTGCCAGACTTTGTCAAATGCTTTTTCGACGTCGAGAAATACGGAGATGGCGGGTCTATGTTGATTAAGGGATCTCGTGACGAAAGAGTGGATCTCAAATAGGGCATCGTGCGTGGAGTGGTTCTGTCGGAATCCGTGTTGGAATGGAGGGAGGATGTTTTGTGATTCTATTGTCTCTTTGAGCCTCTCGTTGAGGATCCGTTCGAATGATTTGCCTAGGCAACTAAGGAGAGAGATTGGTCGGTAAGAAGATGGGTTTGTATGGTCTTTAAATGGTTTGGGAATCATGATTGTGTTGGCGGTTTTCCATATCTTTGGGAAGTAAGCTTTCTTGAGGCAGGAGTTAAAAGTGGAGGTTAGAACGGGGATGAATATTTCGGGCAGTTTCCTGAGTATTTTCCTGGGGATGTTATCGGGGCCTGGAGCGGTGTTTCGTCCGGAGTTTAGTGACTGTCTTGTTTCGTCGTCGGTTATGGGTTTAGTCAGGGGGCAGTCGTCTGGGAGTGGGTTTTCGGAATTGTGTGGTCTGAGGAGGAAGGAGTTCACGTCGTATTGAATGCTGAGTGCGTGGTCGTTATCGAAGAGTGGGTTCATGGGAAATTCGTAGGTATTTTGTAGGATTTCTTGGAAGGTGTTTGCTTGTTGTTCTGGGTTAGTTTGATGTTGGCCGTTTATGTCGGTAATGTGTTGTGTGTTGCGTGCCTTTTGACCTGTAAGTGTTTTAAATTTGGACCAGAATTTGGCGCCGTCTCTGTAATCGAGGTC
Source organism: Cryptocephalus moraei (assembly GCA_946251905.1). Lineage (NCBI taxonomy): Eukaryota > Metazoa > Arthropoda > Insecta > Coleoptera > Chrysomelidae > Cryptocephalus > Cryptocephalus moraei. The sequence goes on from OX276459.1 coordinate 908,953, forward strand.
GGAAGTTATGCGTGTCCATTTAGTTTCTTTGTATCTGTTTGTTTCGAGTCGTATTCGCGCGTTAAGTCGGTTCCATTCGGTTTTGATAGCTGGGTCTCTGTGTTTAGTGAACTGTCGGTAGAGTCGTCGTTTAGTTCGGATCATGTCTAGGATAAATCTGGGGAGGGGCTTTTTGTGGGGATTGATGATTTTGAGTGGGATTGCGTCGTTGATTGCCTGGTTGATGAGGTTTTCGAGTTGCTGTACGCGGGTGTCGATGTCGTCGGTAGTTGGTGTGGGGGGGAGCTCTGATGGAGGTTCATTGAAATGAGATTGGAATCTAACCCAGTCGGCGTGTGTGTAGTCGCGGATAATGATGTGTGTTGTTGAGTGAGTGGGTGTCGTATGTCCGAGTCGAGTGTTTACTAGTATGGGTAGGTGGTCTGAGGTGATAGTCGTGCCTATGTAACATTCGTCATCAATGTACTGAAGGAGGTTATTGGTGCAGAGGATATGATCGATGATGGAGGTGCCTTGGTGGGATATGAATGTGGGTTGTACGTTACGTATCCTGTTGATGTCGAGTTCTAGTAGCAAGTCGGTTAGTATGTGCCCGTTGGCGTTTGTCGTCGAGTCCCCAAATTGAGTATGTCGTGAATTCAGGTCCCCAGTTAGGATTGCTCCGGGCGTTGTCGAAATGTATTCCATCAGTCGTCTGTCGAGTGGTTCCCTGCAGTGGCTGTAAAATGTAAAAAAAGTAAATTTTTTGGGTGTTTGGATATCGACTGCTAGGCAGTCGAGTTCGGAAAGGTGTCGAGGGAGAGGATGAGGTTGGTAAGGGATTCCATGTTTAATGAGGATGGCTGTTCCTCGGGAGAAGTCGTTCTTGGGGAGATGTAAAGTTGAGTATCCATTGATGGTTGGAGGATGGTAGGCAAGGGTGTCGATAAGTCCGAGGATGTGTATGTTGTTGTAGTGCAGTAAGTTCTTGAGGAGAGCGTGCTTCCTCCTTAAACCTTGGCAGTTCACACTGCCAAGGGTTAAACTCGCGGTTTCATTCATCGTTCTGGTGTAGTGATTGGAGTGAAGGTTTGATGAAATCGGTCACCGAAAGGAGTGATGTGGCAGGACTGCTGGAACAGAATTTGCGTCGTGTGGTTTATGAATTTTTGAATGAGGGCACGGCGTTCTGGGAATATATTTAGGAGAAGTGAGGTGGTGATTGTGATTATGGTTTTGGTAGTGTCGTCGAGGGGTAATATGTTTTCGGGTGTTGGGGGGAGAATGGGGGCGGTCTCTTCGGGCTTGGAAGGTTGGGTCGATCTTTTGGGGCATTTTGCTGAGAAGGCTGGGTGGTCACCGTTGCAGTTGGGACATTTGGGGTTGTTGGGTTTAGGGCAGGAAGCGGAGCGATGTTCACCGCTGCAGAAGGGGCAGATGATTTTTTTATTAGGACAGTTGGGGGCAGTGTGGCCAACGCCTGCGCATTGGGAGCAATAGAGGGCGATGGGTGGTATGGGATTTGGGTTTGATGGTTCGGCTCGATAAACACGGCCTAGCATTCGGAGGCCGTTTGTGAGGATGGCCGAGTAGGTGGTTTCACAATCTGTAATGACCCTTATGAATGTTGTGGGCAGGTTGGTGGCCCTGGAGGTAATTCGCCACGCTTTGATGAATGAAATTTCTCCGTCGTGGAGGAGGTCGTAGAGTTCGTCGTCCGTTATATCTCTGTCGACATTACGTATGACGAAGGAGAGATGAGGTTTACGGGTGTGATTAAATTCTGGGTTGGAATGTCTGCGTTGTGGAAATTGGATTACGACGAACTTCTCGTCGCCTGTTAGGTGTCGGAGAGTTCGTTGGAGCTCAGTCGGGTTGATGTTTGCGGTGGTCTTTAGTAGGGCAGTTTGATTAAAATTAACTTTTAGGCTGGAGATGGAACCTCCGATTACTTCGCGACGAGAGAGTAGGGAATAGACTTGTTTTTGGGTTTTGATATTGGCCGGAATATTGCGGAGATTGTAGGTGTATGTGCACGGCGGATGGTCTTGATTGGGAGAGGAGCGAGCAGAGGCGGCGGAGGAGCAATAAGAGTTTGTGGGAGTCGTGGGGGAAGCAGGGCTGCTGAATTGGGGAGAATCAGGTGTGAGTTTCGGTGAGGTCGGCAGGGTGGCAGTTGCGAGATTTGGTGAAGATAGTTTTAGTTTTTGTTGAGGAAGAGATTGCTTGTGAATGGAGGGGTTAGGAGGAGGTTTCTTTACGGCCGTGGCCCGGGTTTGTGGACGTTGCATTTCGGTGGGATATAAGATGGGATATGATGGATATGATGGATAAGATGGGATATAAGTGCGGCGGGTACGTTGCGCGAACGTCTCACGGATCCGCGTTGTCCGGCCGCGGTGCCGGTATGGCGCGTACTGTCTCCGATGTCGCCCGCGGTCGTCCGGACTCTGTTTTCGCACTCGTGTTTCGCTCGGTTTCACTCGGTTACACTAGGCGCGTGGGTAACTGATTCGCGTGATCGTTGTAGCACCGTTGCACTGCACTGGACTGTGACCTATATCACCTATATCCACCTATATCACGCTTACTGAACAAACATCCCCTGGCGGGTTATATCTCTCGCCATCTTAAGAAAATTCATTTAATCTTGAATACCGGACATCGAAGCTAACGCTCCGAGTGAGTGACTTTTAAGTTAATTACGCGAAAGCAGGTTTGGTTGCCTAGCCACGGATTTGCCTCGTTACAAAATGGATCTAATAATTAATACGTAAACCTATTTTCGTTCTGTTGTCCATACATGTACCGAAACGTTTCCTCGAAAACAGCTTTGGTCTTCTCAGACCTTGTGGACCTAATATGGAATTTTTTTACCATCATTTACATTACGCCCGGTATTTCAAAAAATTACCCTGCCAAGAATTGTTACACTAGTCATGACTAGTGACGGGGAAGGGGAAAGATGTGTGATCGCGTGACCCGTGCTCGTGTATTCATTCATTTCAGCGTGAACAAAATATCAGTGATGGTTCTGTGTTACTGTGTTTGGATATTTTTCTATAATTGTGATTTTTGGTTACAAACGATGGACTATCGAAGAGGTAGCAAAACGAGACTGCGTTTGAGCGCCAAAAGAAAGAAACCAGGAGTTAAACAAGCTTTTAAGAAAAAGGTAACTATAATATTGAAAACTGATTTTTGACATTAACAGCCATGGCGGTCATATTCTTATTTCACCAGGGCGAAAATGATGTAGAATAGAAACCTATGGCATATAGCGGAAATGAATGTGTGAAAAACTGCATACCTGTCAGTGTGTGTTGCGCGATGAATGAAATTACAATAATTTTTAGTTGCAACAATCATTTCACGATGCTACTCAAGAATTATGTCAAATTGAAGACGGAATTATGCAAATTGAAGATAATGAACAAAATACGAATATTTCGCCCAAAAGGATCACTACTCCAGACTATGTAAGTAAATACTAAGTTCTTAACTAAAATTTATGTTTGTATGGTTCTCTTTCTTTCTACCGACCCGATACAAAATTACACATTTTTTTCTGTTACAACAGTCACATTATGAAAATTCTACAGAAGAATTCCAAATCGATGATGAAATGTCAGTTGGGAGCAGTGAACAAATGGCGAGCACTTCTCAAAATATTACTAATATTACGAGTCCTACTTAAATTCCTGTAAGTATGAATACTGTATAAAATTGTAAATGTTTTTATAGACCTCTTTATTCATTGTATCCGATTCTGAAAAAAAAAAAATTTATTTATCCATATTATAGAAATCTGAATGACTGTGTCGGTAATAAAAAATGCAAAGAAAAGTCATCCAACTCGTTAAAAGACAAAGTCGTCATCAATTTTCCATCTAACCGTTAAGAGTAACATACCTTCAGAGTGCGAATGTTTCCAATTTCTCGTTGTATTGTATTGCACAAGTTAAAAATCAACCTGTTTTTATTTTTAGACGGGTATTATGAAGAATGACATAGGACGGCGAATCGTCAACGTTCAACATTTCAATGAATCCCTAAAACACCTAGATAACCATAATCAAGCTTTTGGATGCAGCCTAAAAAATCTCAATGTGGCAAAAGAGGTCTTAAATGGATTTCATTCAGTATTACACATGAAATGTGAAATGTGTGGTGAAAATTTTGAAGTTGAGACTTCACCCACAACTGATTCCATGGACATCAACAAAGATGCTGTATTGGGAGTTATGGTTACAGGATTGGGATATACGGCGTTAAAGCAGATTTCCTCCAGTATAAGAGTTCCGTGTGTTTCCCAAAAAATGTATTTAAAACTTCAAAATTAAATTGGCGACGCCTGGGATGTACTTTCCGTTGAAAGTATGAAAGAAGCAGCAGAAAGGGAAAAGCAGTTAGCCCTAGCAGCTGGTGAAATGAGCAAAAATGGAACACCAATGATAACTGTGGTTGCTGATGGATGCTGGGCTAAAAGATCCTACAGGAGTCAGTACAACTCATTATCTGGAGCTGCTGCTATAATCGGCTACAGAACCAAAGAACTTTTATTTTTAGGTGTAAAAAAACAAATTTTGCACGATACGCCAAATTACCGAAAATAAAAATGAGACTCCTAAACAGCATACATGTTATAAAAATTTTAGCGGTTCTTCATGTAGAATGGAAGGAGATATTTTGAAAGAGGGGTTTTGTTCCAGCTTGGATATGTATGGCTTGATATACAACAAGTTAATAGCAGATGGCGATAGTAACAGCTTCAAGAAAATAGTAGAGTCTAATCCATATCAAGACGTTGTTGTGAAGAAAATAGAATGTAGAAATCATTTGTTGCGTAACTACTCGCGAAAAATACGGGATTTGGTAAAGGATAAGAATGCTGGTCCTTTATTACTACGTAAACATATCGAGGTAATCTTGTGTAGAGAATTAAAATTGTTATTGGAATTAATATTACTGTTTCTATACCTATATAACATGAACCCTCCATTTTAGAAACATCAGTTACAATTAAGGTTTGCAATAACGAAAGCAATAGCCCACAGAAAAAAGGAAGACAAAACTATGGAAGAAAAGAAAGACTCCTGAAGATGGACATAAATAATTCAATAAGTCATGTATTTGGGGAGCACCTGAAATGAAAGGAAATTGGATATTTTTGCCAGGCAGAATATCAACCGAATGGAACCATTTTTGCGGATTTAATAAAGACAGGTTGGTAATATTTGCCAGATTTATCCCCAAATAAAACAACAATTGTTGTCACGGATGTTTTAATGTCCACGTTTCGTCTGTGATTCCGGACATAATCATGGCTATACAAAGAAATGGTAAGTATCTCTTATATAAGCAATGTTATCACTTACAGTTTTTCAGGACAAAGTTGTATAACGTTACATTGATTTGGACACTGTATATCGCCGTTTTGAGATTTATTGCAGGGCCATTATTGAAAAATAGAAACCCCTCAAAAAATGAGCGTGTTGGACCAGTATTTCTTTGTAGAGCCATGATTATGTCCGGAATCACGGACGAAACGTCTGCATTAAAACATCCGTGACAACAATTGTTGTTGTATTTGGGGATAAATCAAGAACGTTCCTGCTATTACATCGCATCTCCCCGAGAAAACTATCCCATCCTATACTTAATTACTATTGTAATGCGAAAAGTAAACAGCGCGAGACGTGTTTACTCATATCAGACCTGAGCGGCTACTTCAAAAGGAATTGCCGCGACGCTTAATTGATTCTATAAAAAAGGACAGCTCCATGAATACTCCGGCATTATTATTTAAGGAAAGTGATTTATGACACTCTGGAGCTTTCAACAATAAAAGATATTTCGAGTAATTACACGAATACGCGAGAAGGTTCCCGACTACAATTGAGATGTATATATATAAGCGGGCTTGTGGTCGAATTATTATTAGTAGACGTGAGCGCGAGAGTAAAAAGTAAATAGCGAAATAGCGAGAGCGTTTGAAGTGAAATAAATTAACGATTAAGAAGTGTGATATAAATTAATTAATTAGTCAAGTTAGTTTAGTAAGAGTGTAAATAAATTAAGTAGTGTTTAGTATTAGTATTAGTGTAAATAAATTACAAAATAAACGTTACATTGGTGTCAGAAGAGCGGATCATGAAGAAGTTACGCGAATTAAAAGTGGCAGAATTAAAAAAAGAACTCGAGAAACGAGAATTGGAAACGGGAGGGAAGAAGACAGAACTCCAGTACCGACTCTCAGCGTTTTGGAAAGAAAATGGCCAGGACCTGGAAGTTTTCGAGTTCGAAGACGACGACATCACGAAGCAAATCGCCGCCCAGAGGGAAGAAATCGCCGCCCAGAGGGAAGATATCACTGCTCAAATCGTCGCCCAGAGGGAAGATATTTCTACTCAAATCGCCGTCCAGAGGGAAGATATTACTGCTCAAATCACCGGCCAGAGGGGAGACATAATTACTCATATTACTGCTCAAATTGCCGCCCAGAGGGAAGATATTATACTGCTCAAATCGCTGCACAGAAGGAAGAGATAACCGACCAGATTGAGGCTCATCGTAATCAAATTGAACAAAGGATTAGGCAGTTAGAAGAACGACTAGAAAAGGTCAGTAGCGGCGAGGGGAAAGAAGATGAGATCGAACAGAAGGTGAAGCAGTTGGAAGAATGACTAAAGCGGGTCGGTAGCGGCGAGAGGAAGGAAGAAGTAAAGGCAGTCGTCCAACAGAACTCGATGTCCACCAATCGATTGACGCCCCCAACGTTCGACGGAAAAATCCCGTGGGCCAGCTACAGGAAGCAGTTTGAGGCAGCAGCGGAAGCTAACGCTTGGTCCCCTCACTAGAAAGCTGTCTCCCAAACACTAGCCTTGCGCGGAGAAGCGTTGGAAGTTCTTCAGACACTATCCATCGAGGAAGCCGGAAATTACGAGGAGTTGCTGAGGCGACTGGAAATGCGGTTCGGCCAAACACATCTGGAGCAAGTCCATGAATCCCAGATGTCCAATCGCCGTCAAACATCGAACAAGACCCTGCAGGAGTTTGAAGCGGACGTAGCCAGACTAGTGAGGTTAGCGTATCCCTCGGTACCGGAGCAGATGATGGAGTGCCTCGCAGTGCAGACGTTCGTGAGCGGGCTGCGTGACCAGGAACTGCAGAGGGCCCTGAGACTAGCTCCATGCGGAGTCGTGGATTCCAGATGGATTTCGGACAGCGACTGTTGAGGATCGGTCAGGAAGAATTACTGCTACACAATCGTGACAACTTTGAGTTAGATGTAATAATGACAGAGGATGTGATTCTCCCGGAACGAAGCGAAACGATTACCTCTACATGTCTGAGGGATGTTGTGGAAGAGGGAGTTCCAGCCGTAATCGAACCAGAAAACGATGACTATCGACTGGCTCGGGGGGTACTCGTAGGGAAGGCGCTCGTTACTCTCTCAAGCGAGGTGCCTGTGCGGCTACTTAACATCAATCAGTACCCGGTTACCATCAAGAAGGGTACGAAGCTGGGCACGTGTATACCCGCCTCGGCCATCGTAAGGGGCGTTAGTGAAGAAGAAAGGTCCAGACACATGCCGCGGGACTTAAAACAAATTCTTTCCCAGACCAGTGCGTTTCGCTCGCCCATACAGAAACAGAAGGCCAATGAATTAATAAATAAGTACCAGGACATATTTACCACCGAGAATGGAAAGCTGGGAAAAACCAAGGTCGTGACACATAAAATTGACACGGGCGAGACACGACAGTAGAATAATAGGGCCGATTCCACGTCAAACGAGTGCTCCTAACCTAACTTATGCCGCCATTTTCAGAATTTAAATTTCGCGCCAACACCCTGGCGATGCGCGCGCCCCCTCTCGCCCGGCCCTTCACCTGGGGCTACCCCCAACCCCCACCCACCACCCACCAGGTCCGGCACCTGGGGCTACCCCCCACCCCCGCCACCCACCAGGCCCCCTCCCCCTCCCCCTCCACCCACCACCTAACTAGCGCCGGCCCCTTCGCCCGAGGCTACTCCCCGACCCGGGGCTGTGGCCCCCGTGTCCTAGGGCTCTTCTGCCGGCCCTCACCTAAGGCCTACATCAGCGTTCCAGAATCTAGGCCCCCACAGGGCTTTTCAGCCCACCGACGCCGTTCGAGCCAAACATTGACAGGTTAGCACCGAAACACGGAACATCACGACAGAACACAGAACACAAAAACCCCACTATGTGTCGATAAAGTACCCTACCCTGATATGCAACCAGGTAGGTAGATATCTTTCTTTCCCCGAGGGTGATTTTACAGGTTTCTTTCTTCGAGCAGCGTAGAAATACCAATCAATAATCGTGAACACCATGTCAGACCTATTGTAGCAGATTGCGTAAGGCAATAACTTAATTATCAACATTAATCATTATAACCTACTTTCATTGTCACGACTCATCATTTCGCTCACCTTTGATTTAAACAATACATAAGTATGTTGAGCTCACAATACGAATATCGCTGATGTCGTACTACTCCACCAGCGATACTTGTAATTGTTATTGTTCCAATTAGGTTTCTCGACAACAACGACATATAACTACAATTGTTCTTATTATTAAACGTTCATCAGAAGAGTCATGTATTCACCTTCATTCAACTCACTTTACTTTTAGTTAAGGTAATACGTGTAAATGGTTAACCAATAGAAGCATTTCGACCAGAACTCGTTTTACTCATTGGGACCTATGGGTAGACACTACATGGCGATCTTGCAAACAGCTACATAATTCACCATGGGAAACACCAAGAGCAGCAGTCAAAACGGTGCTGTAAATTCGAACGTAGAAGTCAGCGAGGTGACCATCAACTTGGACATCAAGATCATCTCCTACGTTATCCTTGGACTCCTGGTAGCTTCGATCCTGACGAAATTGTGGAGAAATTTCAAGCTGAGAGTGGAGAACAACGCTCGGCGTAATCTGGCAAGGTCCGTCTACTCATTGGCTCCGCAACAGGTCCTGCAGCCCATCCAATCTGGCCAACCAGTCGCCCGGCCAAGAGAACAACCCCCGCCAGAGACAACCCTGCACAGCCCTCTCACCACGACAACAACCACCTTCCTGGAGCGGTAGAAGTCGACTTCCGGCACATCACTCGACTGGAGTGATTGGACAAAACTGGAAAATACGAGTGAGTCTTTTCGTATTATGTTTATTTCGAGCGAACCACAAGCGACTTTTATTATTAATTACATCAACCACCGCGCATACTTTATGCCACATTCATATTCATACATATAATCAACTAACTTAACATTATCCTTAACTACTAATACTATCCTTTATATATACATATAATTAACATATATCGTAATTCGTCAATATTTAAGCCATATCTATAACAGTCACGTGGACACAACTAAAGCTAAATTTAGAGCAATGCAAGGAAGAGATAATAAAGCAGTCAAAACGCGCAGTTAAGAAAGAAGTTCCCAAAAGCGAGTCAGTAAGAAATGAAATTCGTGACGCACTTCTGAAATTGTTTAATACATTTACCGCGACGTTAGCAAAATATTGGGATAATTTAGATAATAATCAGAAATCGGAGAGTAAAGAGCTTTTCTTTTACATTCGTGATAGAGTAGTTAAATCATTTCAAGCGTTAAGAGTTCGTTATCTTGTTCCTACTATTTGCGTACAACAATTAGATCCGCTCGTGTTAGACGAAGATATCGATTCGGAAGACGACAATTCAAGTGAAACAACAATGTCGATGTCAACGCTAGATTTTTTCAATTTGGCGAGTAAAATAGTCCCCCACGAATTTGACGGGTCTCGCGAAAAACTCCAATCGTTTGTGGACGCGTTAGGGTTATTAGACAAACTCGCGAATAATCAGCAAGAAAACGCAGTCGCCTACGTTAAAACTCGTTTAACGGGCAAAGCGCGCGATCTTATTACTAATGAGACGACCCTAAGCGGCATAATAGATTCTCTTAAAAATGGAATTAAGAGCGAGGGATCACAATTTTTAACAGCAAAATTACTAGCGTGTAAACAGAACCATAAGGATGCCTTATCGTTCGCGACGGAAATTGAAGAGCTGTCCGAAAAACTCAAAAGGGCATTTGTCACTGAAGGTGTACCGGTCGATGTTGCAAACCAATACACTACTCAGCAAGCAGTTAAAGCCTTAAGCTCAAATTCGAGTTCCGAGAGAGTCAGCTTAGTAATGGATGCCGGTAATTTCAAAACGGTACACGAAGCTCTAACGAAATTTGTAAATGTCGGCACATCTTCATCTTCTTCCGGTTCAGCAAATGTTTTTCAAATAAACTACGGTAGAAGACAATATCGTGACGGTAACCCGAGTCGTATTCAAAACGCACGTGGAAACGGAACCCGAGGCCGTGGCTACGATGGAAGACGTTACGAGAATCAAAACGTAATTGACCGAGGTCGGGGTAGAAACTATCGTGTCAACAATAGTCGACAGCGCGGAAGTTTTAACTATAATAATTATGAAAATCGTAATACTAATCGTTATACTAATCCCACGCGATACGTAAGACCCGTGCAAACAGAAACAGAATCAAATTCGGGAAACGAGATCGGCCCTCAGCAGCGCCGTCTGGGGGTAGAATCGCAAGAATATACCACTTAGATCTTTCATTTTCTAATTTTGTTGTTCTCTGGACCGAAATGACAGGCTCTCGATGTACATTCTTAGTAGATACCGGGGCAGAGATATCAGTTTTTAAACGCACAAAGATTCATCCTGATTCTATGTTAAACGTTTCAAACAAAATGACAATTAAGGGTGTTACAGAAGGTATAATCGAATCACTAGGTTCCATAGAGACTGCCATTCTGGATAGAGATCACAAAATTCGCCATACATTTCAAATAGTTTCCGGAAATTTCCCTATACCATCCGACGCTATTCTCGGTAGAGATTTCTTATCTAAATATAAATGCATTCTTGATTACGAAACATGGTCGTTGAGTTTTAGTATAAAGTCAAATAAATACGTAATTCCAATTCATAGCGGACCAAGAGACGAGGTTATGGTTATCCCAGCGAGATGTGAGGTTATCAGACGTGGATGCTGGATCTTTTAGATTCACGAGATTGCCCTTTGGACTGACTGTTAGTCCTAATAGTTTTCAGAGGATGATGTCTATTGCTTTCGCAGGAATCACCCCTGAAAAAGCATTTCTGTACATGGATGATTTAATTGTGGTAGGTTGTTCAGAAAAACATCATTTAAAAAATCTAGAGGCAGTATTTGCCACATGCAGAAAATTCAATTTGAAACTTAACCCGAAAAAGTGTAAATTTTTCAGAACAGAAGTAACATATTTAGGACATAAAATAACTGATAAAGGCATATTGCCAGATGATTCCAAATATGACGTAATTAGCAATTATCCAACGCCTAAGAATGCTGACGAAACAAAACGGTTCGTAGCATTTACAAACTATTACCGTCGTTTTATACCTAATTTCGCAGAAATAGCCGCACCTCTAAATAAATTAAGTAGAAAAAACACAGAATTCAATTGGACTATGGAATGTCAACATGCCTTTGACAAATTAAGAGAAGCCCTTATCTCACCTCAGATTCTTCAGTATCCTGATTTTAATAAGCCATTTATCATAACGGCAGACGCTTCAAAAAATTCTTGTGGCGCAATTCTCTCTCAAGAATTCAACGGTGTTGAATTACCTATAGCATACGCTTCACGTTCATTCACTGTAGGCGAATCGCATAAACCGACAATATTGAAAGAATTAACCGCCGTACATTGGGCAATTAAACATTTTCGTTGTTACGTTTACGGAACAAAATTCCTTGTTAAAACCGATCATAGACCATTAGTTTATTTATTCTCCATGAAAGACCCAACCTCCAAATTAACTCGGATGAGACTTGATCTTGAAGAATATGACTTTGAGATTAAATATATAAAAGGTTCAGATAACACATGTGCAGATGCTCTCTCTAGAATAAATATCGCTGATCTTAAACAAATCAATCAAAACGTAGTAAGCATTCTCGCTATTACGAGATCAAAGACAAAATCTCAAATGACATCAGAACCCGACAAAGTACAATCATCTATTTCACTTCATCCTAAAGTATATGAAGCTTTGAATAATCTTGAAGTAATGAATGTTCCACTAGTGAGGTTTCAAGTAAACCCAACATCACTTAGAATGACGTTGTGGCGAAACCGGAAGCCAGGTATAAGCACCGACTTCCCAATCGTGAATGGTAAAATTGCACTAGAGCAAATTTTACCTCGGTTAGATCAGCTAGCCGCCGATTGTCAATCATTAAAGGTGAAAATAGGCCTAAATGACGAGATATTTACACAGTGCACTGTAAATGAATTTAAGAAACTAGGTAACATGCATTTGAAAAAGATTACTGTTGTACTCTGTCGAGCGAGACAGTCAATAAAACATAAAGGAGAGAAAGTTAAAATAATTAAAAATTTTCATGAAAATCCATTACTAGGAGGCCACTGTGGTCAAAAACGACTATTAAAGAAACTAAAATCAACGTACTATTGGAAGAACATGTCGCGTGATGTCGCGGACTTTGTTAAACAATGTCACAAGTGTCAGCTTAACAAAGCTCGTGTCCGCGGAGTCGAGCCACTAGTTATCACGCCAACGCCCCAAAAACCGTTCGACATAATATGCATTGATACGATAGGGAAGTTTCCAACGTCAAACACTGGAAATCAGTATGCCATCACGGTACAATGTGAACTAACAAAATACGTAGTAGTTATACCAATTCCGAATAAAGACGCGATCACTGTCGCATCAAACCTAGTAAAACATTTCATTCTAATATACGGACTCATGAAAGAAGTTCGAAGCGACATGGGATCGGAATATAGAAATGAGGTATTTGCAAATATCATGAAGATGTTACAAGTTGAACATAAGATTTCTACCGCATACCACAGTCAGACGATTGGCGGATGGTGATTGTGATTGGTGCTTGCAAGAAGCACCAGTTCAAATCACCAAGCTTTGGCGTTTCTGGAAAAAGGTATAAAGGCAAGTGGTATACCAGGCAAGTATGCATTGTTTACTTTGTAAACTTTTTCAGGTACAATTTTTTTTCAAGTGTCTGAAGGTATAATTTTTATATAATACACCCCTGTGAACTTTTACAGTGGTTTTACATCATGCCACCTCAACAAGACAAAAACATTCAATAAGCTATATAGATGCTGAGCATGAAGATCACATGCCACTCATCAAGCAGAAAACCCCCTTACAAACATCTAGGTAAGTAACTGAAACTCAGAACTCCATCTGGAAAGAAACAAGTCAGTGATTGTGCTTTAGTAAGTCTATACATGTTTCAGCGGTACAAATAAATGCAATCCTAGTTGGAGCCGTTCCTTGGAATCATATCTGAATTAAAATGCTAAATATGAGAGACACTGTAACTTACATCGAATAAACTTTTTTTATTCACGCAGTGCTTTTCTAAACAGTTTCAAATATTTTATCGCCTACTATTGCCCATTTCAATAGCCTATTGTAACATCCACTGCTGAAGATAGGCCTCCCGTAGACCGTGCCACTCATCTCTGTTCTGTTTAGCGCATCCAGTTCATTCGCATTCTCCTTGTCATCTATCCATCTAGTAGGAGGTCTTTCTCAACTTCGATATGCTTCTTGTCGTGGCCTCGACTCGACGATTTTTTTAGTCCGTCGGTCATCTTTAACTCTACATCTACATCCTATCTCTATTAGGTATTCTGTCTCTAAGAGAGATCCCTAGTATTGAGCTTTCCATTGCTGCTTGTTCTTATTTTGTTGATTAATTTCTTGGTTAATGTCAGGGTTTCGGCTCCATACGTCATGATAGGCAGGTCACATTGGTTAAAAAGTTTGCGTTTCAGACAAACAGGAACTTCCGAGTTAAAGTATTCTATGAGCCCGTTAAATATTTCCCATGCCAAACCATTCTCCTTAAAATTTCACAGGTCTGATCCTGTCCTATTCTAATGTCGTAACCTAGGTATTAATGCTTGGTAGAGCCTGTATTATGGCATTATCTATGCAGTCTGCTCTTAAAACTATATCATCAGCGAATCTGGGATTAAGAATTTCGCGATTTATATTAATACAAAGAGCATCACTGTCTATTTTCTTACACATATATTGTAATAGAGTGGTGAAAAATTTATGAGAGGTAGTATCACCCTGACGAATTCCACGAGAACTTTGGTAGTGTGGGAATGTATTCTGACATGAGCCGTGACACTATCATATATGTTCTTTATAAGTGTTATGTAGCTGTGATTGATGCAATAATCTGCTAGGGCCGAGAGCGTCTCGTGCTGGTCTATAGTATCGAACGCCTTTTCATAATCTACAAAGATCAACACTAGTGGTTTGTTATGTTGGAGATATTTTTCTATTAGAGATTTATCACCTGTAAGTGGTCGGTCGTACTATAGCCAGAGGGAAAGCCGCCTTGTTCACGGGGTTGGTAGCTGTCGAGTTTGTTTGCAAGCCTTTTTGTTATAATTGTCATGAATGTCAACATTATTATTATTATACTCAATAAATTTTTCCAAATTCTCCATTTTGAAATTTAATCTGCGGTCGTTCAAATAGTGTATATACATCAAAAAAGATCTTTCTACATCACAAAACTTATAATTCATTAATACTGCTGGATCCAAATTACTGATCTCGTCGCAGTTTTTGTTATTAAGTATATTTTATTAATATGTTGTAGTTTAGAAAATCCAACATTTTTCGTTAGTAGGTAGTTGATTTAATTTTAGGTTGACTTTGTCAGCAACGAGACCATGATTTGAATCTAATATTTTTTGGACTTCAGAAACGGTTTTAATAATGTACAACGACAAAGAATAAAATTATCCTCTAATTTTCTGATATAAACGTAGAGAACTAAAATTAGATTTAATATACGTGAAACCTCTATATAGCGGACAGTCACGAGTGGACATATAGTTATAGTGGACAATTTTGTCCATTATAAGGAAGTGTCCGCTATTGGGAGGAAAGGATTATAAAAAAATATTGGTATGTGCACAAATGTAATTTAATAATAATAAAATGTCACTTATTTGAGTTTTCCCGACGTTAAATTTTGCTCCTATTTTTCGAACGCTTTCATCGCTCATTTCCCCCGTTTTAATAATTTCGACTTCATCTTTTAGGACGTCCGCACACGGGTCGGCTCGAACTCGAAGCGGTTGCGTCTCGAACTCGAAGCGATTTCGACTTCCTACACGCTCTAAAGAAGTACCGCATACGGTTCATTTCGCGCTCGTATCGTAGTCGGTGCGAACTCGTCTCGACGTCAGTCGAACCGTGCGAGCTGCAGCGAACGGGAAATCTCGAGCGTGACGACGGGATTACGCATTATGGAGGTAATTATAATAAAATTATAAACAAATAATGCAGTATTTTACATTGAAAATATATTGCTACATATACATGTATTGAGGTAGTAAACAAAACTGATGATACGTAATGAACGAACTTCTTCTAGTTGTTCAACATAAAATTCATTGGGGAAGTGGAGAAGCATCCCGAATTGTACAATTATACTCTTCAAGAGTATTCTAGGAAAGACTGTGTAGAAAAAGCTTGGAATGAGGTGGCTAAAGAAGTAAACTTGTCAGGTAAAAACCGATTTTCATTAACAATTTATGATCTGACAGCCTATTCTGTAGGTTAATAATAGATATTTACGATGTAAGTGTCGTAACGATTCATATTACGATACAATATTGAGGAATTTTGTAGTTAGTGATCAATTGAAATATATTATGAAGTTACGACACGAACATTGTATGTTTTATCTGCGATCAATTCAAAATATTTAATATTACAATTTCACATTACTTCACGGCATTAGTGCTGTAAAGTACGACATTATGAGATCCAATTGGATGTTATATTGCATGGGATTACATATGGATCATGTATAAAACAGTTTAAGATCATTTGATGAATTGACAAAAAAAATGTAGCATATTTATTTGTTGCAGTGGGCGAATGCAAAGAAAAATGGAGGAATTTACGTAGTACATTTGTAAAAAACCTCAAGCCGAAACCTAGTGGTAGTGGAGGTCGGAAAAAAAATATTACCTAGCAGAAGCAATGCAGTTTGCTATTCCATTTGTTAAGGTATCCGGCATCCCTTCGGGAAATTTGTCTGAACTCCACCAAAAACTGCCTGCTCCCTTATTACATCCAGACCTAAAAGAAAAGCTTTGCTCTTAATTGATGAGGTTACAGGCACATTACCACAAATCTGCTACCCTTTCCATAAAAGTTTCACAACGTCACATCATAACACACACAATATGTACAACCCAAATCAGGAAGTTCAATCTACACCAACACCAACAGAAAATAATTTCTCCAAGTCGACGGAATCACATTCAGAATCTTTCCAGACAGCTGACGAGCTTGACGACCGCACCGCACCATTGAATCCTAATCGTTACAAACAGTTATAGATATATATTTTTAAGCGTTCCTAAGCATATTTTGAAAATCAACACTTTATTTCTTTTTTCTTTTATACCTTTTTATACATAATCATAATAATAATCAAAACTGAGAGTATATTACAGTTACTATGTTGTTGTAATCATTACATTATTATAAATAATATTGAAATAAAAGATTAAAAAAGTAATATCGAACAGTATAAAAAGTAGTTACCTATGTACAATGATTCCACTGCCAAGGCACCGACGCCATTGGAGTTAGAAAATAGTTTGCTAAATATTCTCTAATAGCGTTAACTGTCGAACGATCGTTAATTTTTGCTCGAGATGGTGGCGGAACACCATTGGAGTAGGCAGAACTGGGGATGCT
Source organism: Cryptocephalus moraei (assembly GCA_946251905.1). NCBI lineage: Eukaryota > Metazoa > Arthropoda > Insecta > Coleoptera > Chrysomelidae > Cryptocephalus > Cryptocephalus moraei. The sequence continues at coordinate 925,827 of OX276459.1, forward strand.
GACATTTCGTTCTATCTCATGAGGTGTATATTGACACCCTTCCCTTTTTCTTACGTAGTTATGAAGGACGCAAACACATTTTATGATGTCATTAACCATATTCACATTTCGGCAACGTATAGCAGTACTAAGTACTCCAAATTTTTCTGTCATCATGCCAAACGTGCATTTAATTGTTTTTCTACCCCGACTTAATCTATAGTTAAATATTCGTTTTGTATTGTCCAGTACACGTTTTGAGTAGGGTCTAAGTAAATATCGTGACAACGGAAAGGCTTCATCTCCCACGAAGTAATAAGGAAATAAACAATCATCAAAGGGTAGCTTAGACGGTAGTGGGATGTCAAGTTGTTCATTCATTACCATGTGTTTAATTAATGAGGCTCTAAAAATGCCTCCATCACTGTTTCTGCCAGCATAACCAGTTTCAATCATAGTAAATAAACCATCTGCATCACAGCATCCCAGTAGTACTATCGAGTGGAAGGATTTGTAGTTGAATTTAGTGGAACCAGTATTAGGAAATTTCTCTATATGGACATGCTTCCCGTCTATGGCGCCTATACAGTTAGGGAGGTTCCATAGGGACTCAAAACGCTGGGCAATACTTATCCATTGGTCGCGGGTTGGACATGGCATGTAAGCGTCCTTTAACTCATTCCATAGAACCTTGGTGGTTTGTGCTACTATTTGCCCTACTGTAGTTTCTCCTCTGCAAAAGTAGAAGCCCAGCGAAACAAATGTACACCGTGTAGCCAAATATCTAGAAAGAAATATGTACCCTTACAATCATTTATAGGAAAAACATTAACTTGTAAAAGATAGTTTTATAATATTTGAATAAAATACTTACCTTAAAGTTATAAGTATGCATTCTTCTGCACTCACACATTCTCTCATGTTTGTGTTCATATATTGAATGGCTGGAGCTACAGTTTCCACTAGAGTGATAAACGATTTCTTAGACATTCTATAGAATGCTATAAATTTTGAATCACTCTCTTGCAATTCTTTAGCGGCAACAAATAATCGACGGTGAAAATTTCTCTCTATGTAGGGATGAACCCACAGTCTCTGTGTTCTTCTTTTTCTTCGTCGATACCAAAACACCACAGCATCCTCTTCATCACTTGAACTGCTCATTGTAAGAAGTGTACAGTAAAAAGTTTCTAACCTTCTCGGCTAAACAACGCAAACTGACTGAGAGAAAAATCGACTCGTGTGCGGAGTCCTGTCTTAAACCTTTATCTATCAAATGAAACAAACAGAAATGGAAAATATTGAAAAATGTGGCAGTAATGAGTTAAGAACTGGACCCATGTAACATGTAACCCCTCTTTTTTGCTTTATTTTGAGCCGCTAGCTAGCGCCACCTGACGATATATTTCTAATATCTGTTAGAGACGCCTATTTGAAATACGTACGTACTCAGGATAATTGACACTGACACACTGACTGGTTCTTTTAAGCTAAAATCGCCGCGTAGTGAACATTAATTTCGGTTCATTTAAAATTGGTATTATATGTCTTAATAGTATATTGTATTACAAGTAAGATTCATATCATATTGTAACGTTTATTTTATAATTTATTTACATTAATTGAACACTAATTTATTTAACACACTTAACTACTTGTACACTAGACTAGACACTACATAATTTATTTGTACTGCTCCGCTTTCGCATCGTATGTCGCGTTCACGTCTGCTTCTCTACTTCTAACTAACTCCCTCGATCACAAACCCCCTTATATATACACCCCAACCATGATCCAGATGCTTCTCGTACCTTCTAGAACGCCTACGCAGGAAATGTTCATAAGGTCACCAACAATCCGGCAGAATTCATGCAGCTGTCTTTTTTACGCGTCGTAGTAATTCTTTTGAAGTAGAGTTTCACGCGGAGCGAGTACCTAAACGAGTGTCGCTTTGTTTACTTCTCGCATTACACTGCCCCCGCCTTAGAGACGTTTCGTCTCGGAACGTATCCCTGGTAGGCCCATGCAGGAACCTGCAGTTAGCCCCCCGCTTACAGAGAGACGTGGCGTCAAAATAACAGGGGACCGTCTTCCCCAGTCGACATGGTGCAGGCCCAAAACAGCAGACTAAAACTTCCACTCCGGTATTCTTCAACACTACTTCCAGCATATTCCGGACAACCCTCCAGTCCATCTGATCTCGTCCAGCACCTAACTTGGGGACAGCTAGTTTCCTGATGTCGAGCTCCAGCAGTCGGTCTCGTAGCCTATGCAAGGTTCGCCATACATCGTGATAACGTGGTTTAAGGGACCCGATCTCCTTCGTAACCAGATAAAAGATGTGTCTTACGTTGTCACGTAGTTCCAGAACCTTGCCAATTTCCGGGAGTTGCGCTCTGAGTTGTTCCAAGCGCCCGTACTTCTTGAAAACCGTGGCGATACCTCGTGACATTACCAGGTCGGCGGACACACAATGGGCCAACGAGTATTCTTCAGGTACGCTGAACAAATCCTGTTGTTTTTCACAGGTTACCCCATACCGTGCTTTTCCGGTACTCCCGTAGGCGCTCATGAATTCTTCGAACGAAAGTTCGTTCTCCTGCGCCAACGTGTTACTTACTCGGGGAACCTCCGCCTCATCGTGCGACCCCTCATAGGGTGCCAACCGATTGAAGTGCACCACTCTCGGCTTGCCGTTTGGTAGTTTACTTACCCGGTAGACCACTTCATTGATTCGTTTCTTCACAACATAGGGACCTTCCCAATTGGTCTGTAACTTAGGGGACAAACCACGTTTCTTCTGTGGGTTGTACAGCCAAACTCGATCTCCCATTTGGTAGCCACCCTCTTTAGCGTTGATGTCGTAACGCTCTTTGATGCGATCACTGGCGATATTTAGTTGGTACCGGACTTGATCGTGAATCTCGTTCATCCGTTTCTGCATCCGGGAGACGTAATCTTCCCCCGAAACGTCCTCGTCCGGTCTAGCGCCAAAGATTAGATCACAGGGCAGTTCAAGTTCTCGCCCGAACAGGACTTTGGCTGGAGTTTGTCCTGTCGACTCATGAACGGCCATCAGGAAAAACGGCACGTGTTCATCCCAGTCTCGTTGATGTGACGAGACCATTTTCGCCAGATAGCGGTTGAGGGTGCGATTCATCCGTTCTACCATGCCGTCAGACTGAGGGTGAAGGACCGTGGTTCTTGTTTTTCGTACCCCAAACTTCTCACATATCCTCCGGAATAGGCCACTCTCAAAGTTTCTTCCTTGATCCGAGTGTAATTCCATGGGTACTCCAAACCGGCAGATCAGCTCCTTCACGAGCACATCGACCACTGTCTCTGCCTCCTGATTAGGAGGCAGATTAGGTTTTCTTGATCCCTAAATGTCCACCAGACGATTCATCGTGAAGGTGCCGCAAGACCTCCGGGATTTTACTGGAGGGAATTACCAACTGCCGTCTTTCATCCGTTCCGTCCTGGCTCTCCAGTACACGTTTTAGTAGCCATCGTCAACTACTAACGAGTCCCACTGTGCCCAATAGCTCTTGAGTTTTGGCGAGCCAGGTGATATCTTTTGCCACTCAGGACGCTGTCCTCCCTCTTTCCATGCCAGGATTTCTTTCAGAACCGGGTCTTTTTCTTGTTCTTGTCGTAACGAGGATGGTGTCCATTCCTCGGCGACCACGGTAGTTCGGTAGACTTTCTCCGACTTTTCCTCGGCTCTATGACAGTGAGTACACTCATCAGGGCATGGTCTTCTCGAGAGTGCGTCTGCGTTTCCATGACTCTGTCCGGGCCGATGTTCTATGACAAAGTCATACTCCTGAAGCCTCTCGATCCAGCAAGCTATCTGTCATTCGGGGTTCTTGAATTGGAGGAGCCATTTAAGGGCAGCGTGATCAGTCCGGATCAAGAATCTCCTTCCACACAAGTATTTATGGAAGTGTTTGATGGACTTGACGATGGCCAATAAATTCACGCCGGGTGACACAGTAATTCCTTTCCGGTTTGGAGAGTACCTTACTAAAGTATCCAAGGACACGTTCTTGTCTCTCCTGACGCTGCGACAGAACACTTCCAATTCCCACATTGCTCGCGTCGGTGTCTAGGATGAACTGTCCTTCCGGCAAAGGGAAACTCAACACTGGGGCACTGGTCAACTTCTGCTTCAGCTCGTCGAAGGCAGACTGGCATTCCTCATCCCAACAGAAGTTTCGTCCTTCTTCTGTGAGCCTCGTCAACGGCTTGGCGACGTCGAGAACATCCGGACATACCGTCGGTAGTATGTACAGAGTCCCAGAAAACTCCTCAACTGGTGTTTGTCTGCCGATATTGGCCACTCCTTCACCGCACTTATCTTGTCCGGATCAACGGCGACTCCCTCTTTGCTCACTACGTGCCCTAAGTAAGAGACCTTCTTTGTGAAGAGCTGACATTTGTTAGTGTTCAGTTTCAGCTCCGCACCTCGCAGTCTCTGGAAGATGTCCTCTAAGTTTTTCAGATGTCCTTCGAAGGTCTTGCCCATCACGATGACATCGTCCAAATAGGCTAGGCACGTTTTCCACGTCAAACCCATTAGCACGCTCTCCATCAGCCTCTCGAACGTCGCTGGGGCATTACAAAGTCCGAATGGCATTACTGTAAAATGCCACAGGCCGTTACCGAAGCTGAATTCCGTCTTTTCCTTGTCGGCAGGGTCCATTTCGACTTGCCAGTAGCCAGTAGCCACTTTTTAGATCGAGGGTCGAAAATATCGTGGAACGAGCAAGGGTATCTAGGATGTCGTCGATACGTGGTAGCGGGTAGCTGTCCTTTTTGGTGACACTGTTCACCTGCCGGTAGTCTACGCAGAATCGAGTGGTCCCATCCTTTTTCTTTACTAGCAATACCGGCGAGGCCCATGGACTGCTTGACGGCTCGATGACCCCGTCCCGCTCTAGGTCCCTGATGATTTGCTCGGCATCCTCCCGTTTGGCCAAGGGTAGTCGTCTCGCTGTTTGTCTAATAGTCTAATTGGTCGTGAGTAGAATAATAGGGCCGGTTCCACGTCAAACGAGTGCTCCTAACCTAACTTATGCCGCCATTTTCAGAATTTAAATTTCGCGCCAACACCCTGGCGATGCGCGCGCCCCCTCTCGCCCGGCCCTTCACCTGGGGCTACCCCCAACCCCCACCCACCACCCACCAGGTCCGGCACCTGGGGCTACCCCCACCCCCGCCACCCACCAGGCCCCCTCCCCCTCCCCCTCCACCCACCACCTAACTAGCTCCGGCCCCTTCGCCCGAGGCTACTCCCCGACCCGGGGCTGTGGCCCCCGTGTCCTAGGGCTCTTCTGCCGGCCCTCACCTAAGGCCTACATCAGCGCTCCAGAATCTAGGCCCCCACAGGGCTTTTCCGCCCACCGACGCCGTTCGAGCCAAATATTGACAGGTTAGCACCGAAACACGGAACATCACGACAGAACACAGAACACAAAAACCCCACTATGTGTCGATAAAGTACCCTACCCTGATATGCAACCAGGTAGGTAGATATCTTTCTTTCCCCGAGGGTGATTTTACAGGTTTCTTTCTTCGAGCAGCGTAGAAATACCAATCAATAATCGTGAACACCATGTCAGACCTATAACTCACCACAATAGTTGCGCGAGAAACCAAACCAGTGCCAGTGGAGCCATAAACGTAAAAAGTAGTGTAACTCAATACCAGGGGTAGAAATACCTCACGTTCCAAGCATTAATATCTACAGTAGTATAACAAAATTTAAGTAATCCATTTTAAAGATCTATTTCCTTTTAAAATATCTAATAAGTAATTTAACTACAAAATACAATGACCAGAGCATGAAAAGTATCTTAACCAAATGTTAATACTTAAAAATCTATTAAACACATAACACCTATTACAAACCCCAATTTTATCGAAATAATTCCTTTAATACAAAACTACAAACACAATTAAAACGTTTTCATGGGTAAAAACGGAGGGGCACTTGTAGGGCTTCACATGTGTGCTTAGAGAAGGGTAATCTGATACTTTATGGATCTACATTAACTTGTTGCTGGTGGAAGTCGCGTGAGAAAGAGAGAGAGAAATACAACATGAAATATTCGATTGATTTATACAGGGTGGGGAAAAATATGTACTACACAAAATTTTGGATCTTCAATGTAATACCACGGAAGCTTGGATTGAATAAGAGACTGTGTTATACTAATTGATACTGGGTGTATAAGGTTTGTACTGACAGAGGTAAAATGTGGATATATACAGGGAAATTGTTAACAATGTACAATAGTGTGTGTACCATCTTAATAGAAATAAAGACACTAAATGGGTGTAACTGATTTATGTTAATAAACGGAAACTGTTTGTACATATGAAAAATAGACACCCCGGTGTTACTCTTATAATAAAAGATTAACCTAAATGTACAAGTTGTGTGTGTAACCTAATACCAGGTGGAGAGAGCTTGTGTCTCAATGGGTTAATTCGACGCCGATGGGATGTGGAGCGTGTTACATACAGGGTGTGTCGTTTTTGCATTTACAGGGTGATACACATAAAATAAATGTATTAAACAGGATATTTTTTAGATATTTCGTCTAATACAACTATCGAAACTAGGATTTGAACCAAGGGCCTTGAGATCCACAGCCTCCTGCTCACCCAACTAAGCTATTTCGGCGTACCCAGAAATGTTCTAATAGGTATATTTAAAAGAAAAACAAAGTATTTTCAGACTGTAAATAATTGACAATATCGTAATCAACAAATTCATACCCATTACAAGTTGGGGGAGGTTTATTTGATCGTTCCTGTAGTATACCCAACATAATAAATAACATGTTTAACAGTTTACTCTACGAATAAGGTTATACATTAAATCAAGAAATTCTATTGTGCCATAACGCCTTTGAAGCCGCCGCTGCAGACTCGTTGGATCAGTAGATACCGGGTGGAAAATAATATGTATTATACTAATTTATATTGGGTGTATAAGTTTTGTACTGACAGAGGTAAAATGTGGATATATATATATATATATATATATATATATATAGGGAAATTATTAACAATGTACAATAGTGTGTACCATCTTAATAGAAAGAAGACACTAAATGGGTGTAACTGATTTATGTTAATAAACGGAAACTGTTTCTACATATGAGAAAGTATGAAATATACACCACAGTGTTACTCTTATGATAAAAGATTAACCTAAATATACAAGTTGTGTGTGTGTGTAATTCCAGGGGGGTGGCGGAAAAAGTTGTTGGTTGGCTCTCATGTAAATTTCTCTTTAACAGCAAAGTTTGATCAAGTAGGCAGTAGACCACCAACCAGAAGATGAAGAATATCAATTCTATCTCAAACCCATGTAGTTTGAAAGGGAAGAAGTTTACCCGACACACACAAAATAGTCTTATGACCCATCTCTTAAAACCACTAAATGAATCAATTTAAGAAAAATTCACACAGTACTAGATTGAATTATTTAAAATATATAAAGTTGATTACATTTAAACATTATATACATTTAAAATAGTGACTCATAATGTTTTCCCTGTAGGATCCTAGACTTATTTTACCATACTGTAACGTTTATTTCTAATGTATTTACACTGTCCTAAGTTTACACTACACACTACTTAATTTATCTTAGAATATTACTTAACTAATTTATATAACACACTTAACTATTTCCTAACTAAATAATTTTTATCACTCTTAAATGTTAATTTATTTGACTGGTCCGTCTTTCGCCTTATTTATTTACTCACTGCTTCACGTCTAATCTCCTTCCGACCGCAAGCCCGCTTATATACACCTCAATTGTATTCGCGATAGTTCCTGAAATCACCCGAACCTTCTTTTTATGTAGAAAGGTCTAGGAGGTAATACATCACTCTTCCTTACTAAGATGTTGCCAGGACTCAATTACACGTGGCGGCGTTCCTTTGAGGTAAGCCTCCGAGGTCTGATAAAAGTAAACACATTTCGCGCTGCTGTTTACATTTCACGTTACAATACATTACAAAATCCAAGTAGACCATATTCCGTCCTACAATTCAAAACCATTTTAAGTATGATTGAAGTAAAACCCCCATTAAATTGAATGAAATTTCATAATTTGTGTTACTGAAAAGTATTTATAGTATTGTATTTAGAATGAAAAGAGCATCGTAATTTCAAGTATATGGCAACTCTTTCTTTTGTCAGTTCCCGCAAAATCTTCGTCTTCCAAACGTTGTCGTTTAGGATCGTGTACAGGAAAAGGAAAAGGGAAAAGGGAGAGAGTATGATTTTAGTTGATATAATTATATGCGTTTATTATATAGATGCCTCGGCACAGACTCCATATAGAAACGCTGTGTTAACATAAGATAGTTCATTTCCAGTTTATACGCTTCCCAAACGTAATTCAAAATATTAGTTATAGAGATATAATAGTACATTTATATAACAGTTTATTAAGTATTTAAAACCTTATGTAATCTATTTTATAAGGTCGAAGTTGCATACACTTAGAACAAAAGTGTATACCCTTACACCCTTTGGATAGCCAAATATGAAACAAACACCCATCTTTCATATATTCAATATTCATGCTACACCTACAAACTAAACAAACCATTTTTTTATATAAATGTGTTCCTAGCTGGGAGGGATGGTGTTGTATATCCATTGCATTAAAAATGATTTACACGTGTGAGATGTTTAATTTGAGGAATTTACCTACCAAAGTATGTGCTTGAAATGATAAAGATGATGAGAATCGAAGACCAAAATAGTTTTGTGTGGTACGTTGCGTCACAGCAAACTGAAAGTAAGAATCATTCAGTTAGTTGAAGCAAATAATATGGTATACAACATCACAGAGCTTTAAAATATGTATATCACTTGAAAACTAGTTTAATGGTATCTATACAATTAAACTGGTACCTCAATGAAATTGGGTAGATGACAAATTAAAGTATATAGTAGAACAAAGTTATGAGAAAGGGAATAACGTTTTAAGCATATAAATCAAAGTGTAAATTAGGTAATAGAAGCATATATCTACCATAATTTTTCATTGCGTGTGTAGTGTTGATAGTATGTTTTAAGGTGTTTTGGTAATAATAATAGTAGAAAATTAACTAACTGCACAACAGGATAGAAGTTTAATGGTATCTATACAATTAAACTGGTACCTCAATGAAATTGGGTATATGACAAATTAAAGTATATATTAGAACAAAGTTATGAGAACGGGAATAACGTTTTAAGCATATAAATCAAAGTGTAAATTAGGTAATAGAAGCATATATCTTCCATAATTTTTCATTGCGTGTGTAGTGTTGATAGTATGTTTTAAGGTGTTTTGGTAATAATAATAGTAGAAAATTAACTAATTGCACAACAGGATAGTAATGTCTTTTTTTCCCCAACAAGTAACCCCCATAAAACAAATTAAGTGTTTCTTATAATGCTTGTAGAATAGTTAGAGAGGGTTTTCAATTCATCATCATCTGAGTTGTACATACGTATAAGTACCTTAAACCAACCGGGGAAGTAGTGTCATGCAGACAGACACACTTCGGAACGTATTTATGAGTTAATACGCTATTTACTTACCTGGGGATTAGTATTACATGACCCACGTTCTGGGTAATATGAGTAGGTAGGGGTTAAAAATTAAAAAAAAAACAACTTTTCTTAATTGTTGTATATTTAAACACACATATCAGCTGATTATGAAACATTACATAAGCTTTTAAAGTTTCATTAATATATAGATATATAAAGACCAAAAATATTTTATGATGGGGGGTGTCTTTATCGCGACACCCGACACTCATATGTGTGTGTGGTTTGTACAAAAGCTCCTTGAATTATAGGTGTGTATAGGTATTTAGTGTGATTTACCGAAATGCAGCTGAAAACGTATTAGTATCTGCGAATTTAATAAAATAAATGAAATCAGATAAAGTAATAAATTAAATCTATAGTAATTTACCTTAAATTTGCGCTTATCACTAAACTCGAAAGAGGGAGAGAGAGAGAGATTCATGGGAACTAGGTGTTATGTGGTGTGTGTGATAGAATTTGTCTTAGCAATAATTTAAGCTGCTCGTATAAACCTAAATTAGGACAACTAATATTGAATATAGTTAATGTGAACTTCCCCGATTGAACCAAAGAGTTTGTAAATTCATTAAACGCATAATAACGATCTCCCTGCATGAAGTATAATAATCCATTAGTATACCGGAATACAGAATCTATACGAGAAGGAATACCACGAAAATCTTTAGATATAGAATTATATCGAAGTGGTAAGAACGTATTTTCATCTAACTGTAAGTAATAATCCCTGCAGGAGTTCGAAGCGGACGTAGCCAGACTAGTGAGGTTGGCGGATCCTACGGCACCGGAACAGATGATGGAGTGCCTCGCAGTGCAGACGTTCGTAAGCGGGCTGCGGGACCAGGAACTACAGAGGGCCCTGAGACTAGCTCGACCGAAAACATTAATGGACGCGCTCGCCATCGCACTGGAGCATGATGCAGCCATGGAAGCCTCCCGCGGTCACGGCCGTGTTCGAGCGGTTACAGAGGAAGTAGACACTGAGAAACTCGTGGAAAGGGTCCTACAGCAGATCATGGAGATGCTGTCGGCGAAGAAGAAGGTAGTAGAACTGTGGCGAAGTGGGCCATGTGAAGAGTTCTTGCAAGCGGCCCAGAACAGCGGCGCCGACAAAGGCCCAGGAAAACTAATGCGGGTCGACAAGAAAGGGGTAACGTCGACCCGTAGCAGTGGAAACCCCCGGGCCAGTATAGCCTCGTTTTCCCACCAATTGGGGAGCGCGTACGTCGATGGCACTATCGACGGGAGATCCCACGCCATGCTTGTGGACACGGGAGCTACGAAGACGATCGTACGCTCGGAAGTTGTGAGGGACCGTAGGAAGATTAGGCCAAGTAGGTGGCAATTGAGAACTGCCACTGGGGAGAAGGCAGTAATACACGGTGAAGCGACGGTTAGCATGACGTTGGGACGAGTTAAGTTTGACCATCCTGTTCTCATAGCCGAAAGTGAGGAAGACGTCATACTGGGGATGGACGTCATGAGGAATCATGGACTCCAGTTGGATTTCGGACACCGAGTGTTGAGGATCGGTCAAGAAGAATTACTACTACACAATCGTGACAACTTTGTGTTAGACGTAATAATGGCAGATGATGTGATTCTCCCGGAACGAAGCGAAACGATCACCTCTACCTGTCTGAGGGGTGTTGTGGAAGAGGGAATTCCAGCCGTGATCGAACCAGAAAACGATGACAATCGACTGGCTCGGGGGGTACTGGTAGGAAAAGCGCTCGTTACTCTCTCAAGTGAAGTGCCTGTGCGGCTACTCAACATCAATCAGTCAAGAAGGGTACGAAGCTGGGCACATGTATAGCCGCATCGGCCATCGTAAGGGGCGTTAGTGAGGAAGAAAGGTCCAGACACACTCCGCAGGACTTGAAACAAATTCTTTCCCAGACCAGTGCGTTTCTCTCACCCATACAGAAACAGAAGGCCAATGGATTAATAAATAAGTACCAGGATATATTTACCACCGAGAATGGAAAGCTGGGAAAGACCAAGGTCGTGACACATAAAATTGACACGGGCGAGACACGACCGATTCGACAAACAGCAAGACCCTTGGCCAAACGGGAGGAAGCCGAGAAAATCATCAGGGACCTAGAGCGGGACGGGGTCATCGAGCCGTCAAGCAGTCCATGGGCCTCTCCGGTAGTACTGGTGAAGAAAAAGGATGGGACTACTCGATTCTGTGTAGACTACCGGCAGGTGAACAGTGTCACCAAAAAGGACAGCTACCCGCTACCACGTATCGACGACACACTCGATACCCTTGCTGGATCCACGATATTTTCGACCTTGGATTTAAAAAGCGGCTATTGGCAAGTCGAAATGGACCCTGCCGATAAGGAAAAGACGGCATTTACCTTCGGTAACGGCCTGTGGCATTTTACAGTCATGCCATTCGGACTTTGTAATGCCCCGGCGACGTTTGAGAGGTTGATGGAGAGCGTGCTAATGGGTTTGACGTGGAAAACGTGCCTAGTCTATTTGGACGATGTCATCGTGATGGGCAAGACCTTCGAAGGACATCTGAAAAACTTAGAGGACGTCTTCCAGAGACTGCGAGGTGCGGGGCTGAAACTGAACCCGAAGAAATGTCAGCTCTTCAGAAGGAAGGTCTCTTACTTAGGGCACGTAGTGAGCAGAGAGGGCGTCGCCGTTGATCCGGACAAGACAAGTACGGTGAAGGAGTGGCCAATACCGGTAGATAAACATCAGTTGAGGAGTTTTCTGGGCCTCTGCACGTACTACCGACGCTATGTCCGGATGTTCTCCGACGTCGCTAAGCCGTTGACAAGGCTCACGGAAGAAGGACGAAACTTCTGTTGGGGTGAGGAATGCCAGTCTGCCTTCGACGAGCTGAAGAGGAAGTTGACCAGTGCCCCAGTGCTGAGTTTTCCTCTGCCAGAAGGACAGTTCATCCTGGACACCGACGCGAGCAATGTGGGAATTGGAAGTGTTCTGTCGCAGCGTCAGGAGGGACAAGAACGTGTCCTTGGATACTTCAGCAAGGTACTCTCCAAACCAGAAAGGAATTACTGCGTCACCCGACGTGAATTATTGGCCATCGTCAAGTCCATCGAGCACTTCCATAAATATTTGTGTGGGAGGAGGTTTTTGATCCGGATCGATCATGCCGCTCTTAAATGGCTCCTCCAGTTTAAGAATCCCGAAGGACAAATCGCTCGCTGGATCGAGAGGTTCCAGGAGTATGACTTTGTTATAGAACATCGGCCAGGACAGAGTCATGGAAACGCAGACGCACTCTCGAGAAGACCATGCCCTGATGAATGTCCTCATTGTCATAGAGCTGAGGAAAAGTCCGAGAAAGTCTACCGAACCACCGTGGTCGCCGAGGAATGGACACCATCCTCGTTACGACAAGAGCAAGAAAAAGACCCGGTTCTCAAAGAAATCCTGGTTTGGAAAGAGGGAGGAGAGCGTCCTGAGTGGCAAAAGGTATCACCTGGCTCGCCAAAACTCAAGAGCTATTGGGCACAGTGGGACTCGCTAGTGGTTGAGGATGGACTACTAAAACGCGTACTGGAGAGCCAAGACGGGACGGAGGAAAGACGGCAGTTGGTAATTCCCTCGAGTAAAATCCCGGAGGTCTTGCGGCACCTTCACGACGGATTGTCTGGTGGACATTTAGGGATCAAGTAAACGCTGCAGAAGGTACGGGAGCGCTTCTACTGGATCAATTGTTCAGACGACGTGAAGGACTGGTGCAAGAAATGTACTACATGCTTTGCAAGTAATGGGCCACAAAGACGACCGAAAGCTCCCATGAAACAATATAACGTCGGAAGCCCCTTCGAAAGGATCGCTTTTGATATAGCAGGACCCTTCCCTGAGACCGAAAAGGGGAATAAATACATCTTGGTCGTGATGGACTACTTTACGAAGTGGGTAGAAGCGTACGCTCTCCCTAATCAGGAGGCAGAGACAGTGGCCGATGTGCTAGTGAACGAGACGATCTGCCGGTTTGGAGTACCCATGGAACTGCACTCGGATCAAGGAAGAAACTTTGAGAGTGGCCTATTCCGGAGGATCTGTGAGAAGTTTGGGGTACGAAAAACAAGAACCACGGCCCTTCACCCTCAGTCTGACGGCATGGTAGAACGGATGAATCGCACCCTCAACCGCTATCTGGCGAAAATGGTCTCGTCACATCAAAGAGACTGGGACGAACACGTGCCGTTCTTCCTGATGGCCTACCGCTCGGCCGTTCATGAGTCGACAGGACAAACTCCAGCCAAAGTCCTGTTCGGGCGAGAACTTAAACTGCCCTGTGATCTAATCTTTGGCGCTAGACCGGACGAGGACGTTTCGGGGGAAGATTACGTCTCCCGGATGCGGCAAAGGATGAACGAGATTCACGATCAAGTCCGATACCAACTAAATATCGCCAGTGATCGCATCAAAGAGCGTTACGACATCAACGCTAAAGAGGGTGGCTACCAAATGGGAGATCGAGTTTGGCTGTACAACCCACAGAAGAAACGTGGTTTGTCCCCTAAGTTACAGACCAATTGGGAAGGTCCCTATGTTGTGAAGAAACGAATCAATGACGTGGTCTACCGGGTAAGCAAACTACCAAATGGCAAGCCGAGAGTGGTGCACTTCAATCGGTTGGCACCCTATGAGGGGTCGCACGATGAGGCGGAGGTTCCCCGAGTAAGAAACACGTTAGCGCAGGAGAACGAACTTTCGTTCGAAGAATTTATGAGCGCCTACGGGGGTACCGGAAAAGCACGGTATGGGGTAACCTGTGAAAAACAACAGGATTTGTTCAGCGTACCTGAAGAATACTCGTTGGCCCATTGTGTGTCCACCGACCTGGTAATGTCACGAGGTATCGCCACGGTTTTCAAGAAGAAGTACGGGCGCTTGGAACAACTCAGAGCGCAACTTCCGGAAATTAGCAAGGTTCTGGAACTACGTGACAACGTAAGACACATCTTTTATCTGGTTACGAAGGAGATCGGGTCCCTTAAACCATGTTATCACGATGTATGGCGAACCTTGCATAGGCTACGAGACCGACTGCTGGAGCTCGACATCAGGAAGCTAGCTGTCCCCAAGTTAGGTGCTGGACGAGATCAGCTGGACTGGAGGGTTGTCCGGAATATGCTGGAAGTGGTGTTGAAGGATACCGGAGTGGAAGTTTTAGTCTGCTGTTTTGGGCCTGCACCATGTCGACTCGGGAAGACGGTCCCCTGTTATTTTGACGCCACGTCTCGCTGTAAGCGGGGGGCTAACTGCAGGTTCCTGCATGGGCCTACCAGGGATACGTTCCGAGACGAAACGTCTCTGAGGCGGGGGCAGTGTAATGCGAGAAGTAAACAACGCGACACCAACTACGACGCGTAAAGACAGCTGCACGAATTTCCCCCGGAATGTTGTTTACGAAAAGTAATTAATTTGTGACCTTCTGAACATTTGCTGCGTAGGCGTTCTAGAAGGTACAAGAAAGATCTCGATTATGGTTGGGGGTGTATATATAAGGGGGCTTGTGATCGAGGGAGTTAGTTAGAAGTAGAGAAGCAGAAGTGAACGCGACATACGATCCGAATGCGGAGCAGTACAAATAAATTAAATAGTGTCTAGTCTAGTGTACAAGTAGTTTAGTGTGTTAAATCAATTAGTGTTCAATTAATGTAAATAAATTATAAAATAAACGTTACAATATATTAGAACAAAATTATGAGAACGGGAATAACGTTTTAAGCATATAAATCAAAGTGTAAATTAGGTAATAGAAGCATATATCTTCCATAATTTTTCATTGCGTGTGTAGTGTTGATAGTATGTTTTAAGGTGTTTTGGTAATAATAATAGTAGAAAATTAACTAATTGCACATCAGGATAGTAATGTCTTTTTTTTCCCAACAAGTAACCCCCATAAAACAAATTAAGTGTTTCTTATAATGCTTGTAGAATAGTTAGAGAGGGTTTTCAATTCATCATCATCTGAGTTGTACATACGTATAAGTACCTTAAACCAACCGGGGAAGTAGTGTCATGCAGACAGACACACTTCGGAACGTATTTATGAGTTATTACGCTATTTACTTACCTGGGGATTAGTATTACATGACCCACGTTCTGGGTAATATGAGTAGGTGGGGGTTAAAAATAAAAAAAAACACTTTTCTTAATTGTTGTATATTTAAACACACATATCAGCTGATTATGAAACATTACATAAGCTTTTAAAGTTTCATTAATATATAGATATATAAAGACCAAAAATATTTTATGATGGGGGGTGTCTTTATCGCGACACCCGACACTCATATGTGTGTGTGGTGGTGACAGGAAAATTATTCTAATGCAATTATTCGAAGGAAAATTGTTCGAATACAATTATTCGAATGGAAAATTGTTCGAATGGAAGTTTATTCGAATCGAAAATTCTTCGAACGGAAATTTATTCGAAATAAAATTATTCGAATAGTAACTTGTTCAAACTTAAATTATTAAAAGTAGATACCGGATGATAATGGAACAAACTGTACTACACAAGTCGAGAGAAAGTTAGTTCGTGTAGCAATGTGTAAATAGCGAAATAAAAAACACATTTACGTACTACTACAAATTTATTATTACAAGGTAATAGTTATTATAACATTATTTTTACTACTTTATAATTATTAGAAAATATTATTTGAAATATTATTATAATTCCTGCTAATAATGAAGATTGTGAGCGACACTTCGTAGATACGTTATAAGCTCGGTATCATCATCATAATTTGATACAATTCTCCACAACCTATCTGCACAGTCCCTATATTTCTTACGGGCCGGTTCAATGGTTTCACCTGCAAGTATTTGTTCGAGACGTAGTTCACTTAAACTTTGTTCGCGCTGCAACCCTTCAATAAATTTCCAGATTGTGGGGTGAGTCGCCGATATTTGATTTTCAAATGCCACATGCCATCCTTCAATAGAATTATTTGTCTTCGGTAGACCCTGCAACAAACAATGCATGAAAAAGTTGTATAGATGTGAAGGTTTTAAACCTACCTGTAAGACGCCATCGTAGCAGTTCCACGTGTCGACCGAAAACAAAGGAGGGCGACGTCGATTCCGTCTGATAGTACCAATCCAAGTATCCTCAAAATAATCTATGACTTCTTGAGCCTCTTCAGGAATTTGCCCATCTTCGTGTAATTGATTAAAAGCTATAATTACTTTATCCCTTGGAACAAAAGCTAAGGCTGATAGGTACCTTAATCGAAGTGAAAAATCAGCATCAGTATCGTATCTCATCTTTAAACCACTAGATTGAATTTTTCTGTACATGCATTGACAAAAGTGAAAGAAGCAGCCACGAACCGTAGTGTTCGGAAATTCTGTCGATAAGGCAGTGTGCATTGCAGCTTCATAATCAATCATAACCGTCTGTGGATTTAGACGGTGTTCTAATCCCTTCAATGCTTGCAGCATTTTGATATACGAGCCTGTAGCTTTGTTTGATAATAAGGCATACACCAATGGTATTGACGTATTTTGTTTTACACAGTGAACAGTATATAGTTGGTAAAACAAATGAGGCACAGTCTTGAATGTACCGTCCATGTACCAATGTTCACTCTGCCCTAACAATTTTAAATTGCCTTCGGTACTAAAAATAACGAGTCTATTTTCTTCCAAACCAGGATGCTCGGAAGAGTCAAACATTAAAAATGGTTCCCCCTTTAAAGTGTTCTTGTAGTTTTCTGGGAAAACGAGCTCCTGCGCAGATTGTGGAATGGCGGGTCCATTGGAATTTTTTCCACGCTGGTTTCTTATGGTCCTCTTTAAAGAGCTAATCTTCGGCAGTGTTGGGGCGACAGCAGCGCTTACCTAAAGAATATTAATTTACTTACAAGATGTGCAATAGTTTGGGTGAATATCCTCGGTTAAGTTTGTTAATGGGCCAAATCGGTCGAGTAGAAACAAAATTGTGGCTTGTCAAACTTTAAAAAAAATTATATATTTTTTGTTTTTCACCTGACGCAAAAAAATTATAAGGGTTTTCTGTAGGCCTTAAGTTCTACAATTTTTGTGTTTAACACTTTTTTCTAAAACTCGCAAAAAATAGTTATTTGCAAAAAAAATCTATATTCCCTATTTTTTCTATTTTCGACCTATACATAATTAAAAATATTGTGACATCCAATTGAATGTCACTGAATTACACGAGTTGACGAGTCTCGCACAAGGCAATGTAAGTGAAACATGTGAAAAATTTTCGAAAAAGGTATTATTTTCAACCAGGACTAAAATTAATTTACTCTAATACACTTTTTAAAAGAACGAAATATGCCTGGACCGATTTGCCCCATTAACTGTGCTGAAATTTTCTTAAATGCCGACATCGTAAACGATTAAATTTGCCAATAAATCTACCAAAAAAACATAAATGTCATTTTTTTAACGTTTGGAAATAACTTTTTTTTCTGTACATTTGTAAAGGAGGGGCAGGTATTGTAATCAATGAAAACTAATTTTTCGAGATGACCACAGATTATCACTAATGAGATTATTTGTAGTTAATCAGAAAAAAAACCGCATTTTTTCAATTATGTTACAGCTATACAGCTACAATGAGTGAAGAAAGACGGGTCGGTTATGTGACTTGACAACACCAGATTTTTCACTAAACAATTCGAGGAAAACAAATTAACAGATATGAAGTTGATATGAAATATAAAATTTTCTGACTTATTCACAAGTATGAGTACTACCTACCTCTTGCGAAAGTGATGATACTATAAAGTGGGGAGTATCTCTAGTGTTTAAAGCAGCTTCCTTCATTCGGCCTCTGATTGTGGAGGCTTCTACAGCGGCAGCATCTCCACTGTGGTTGTGTTCACTAGGTTCCTTCTTCAAACTCTCACCTTCAGTAATAGTTCTTGCACGGCACTTTTTCTTTGCAAACTCTTGACATTTCCAGTACACTTTTCCGTCAATTGTCTTGTCATGGACATATAAATATCCCCTCAAAACCAATTTGCGTTTGCCCTTTTCGCTGAAAACGTACTCGAGAGCCATCCTAACAAACCGATGATCCAAGTAAAACTAACTCTAATTGCTCAAAAATATATACCTGTTGGATACTTGAATACCTGGGTAATCCGAAAATCTGATCTGTTGGCCCTATCATAGCGGGCAGGTAAGGGCGTAACAGGTAGTGGGTAGCGGACCCGCTACCTGTTCAGTACTTAATAATTATGATAATCCTAATATTAAACAGGTAACATTAGCAGTAGGGACATTCCCTTTATTACCTACTTCAACACTGTCACTTATTTATTCCTTGAATGGATAATTAGGAGCACATTTTTCGAGGAATTCTATTATAATACGAAAATAAAAGTAAGGGTCAGTAAGGGCGAAGCAATTAACAGTTAATTAGGTTCTTGGTAACACATGATCATATAAGAAATTATAGATTTTCCTTATTCGAACAAAGTTCTTCGAATAAATCTCCATTCGAACAATTTTCTATTCGAATAAACTTCCATTCGAACAATTTTCCATTCGAACAATTTTCCATTCGAATAATTGTATTCGAACAATTTTCTTTCGAATAATTGCATTCGAACAATTTTCCTAGATCCGCTGAAAACGTATTAGTATCTGCGAACTTAATAAAATAAATGAAATCAGATAAAGTAATAAATTAAATCTATAGTAATTTACCTTAAATTTGCGCTTATCACTAAACTCGAAAGAGGGAGAGAGAGAGAGATTCATGGGAAGTAGATATCCTGGGCCGCTTCTGCAAGTACATAACCTCACTTTTGCCGGCGCGCAGCCCCGGGGCCCCCCGCCTCCCCCAGCTCGGGCTACTCCCCCCAGCCTTCCCGCCGAGCCTTCCCCCCCAGGCCCCCAGCCTTCCCGCCGAGCCTTCCCCCCCCAAAAATTTGGCATGAAGCACGGAAAATGTGACAGTAGGCACGGAACAGCTGTCAAAAATTTGGCATGGAACACGAAAAATTTGACAGTAGGCACGGAACATGTGTCAAGTTAGCGGGCAACCCAGCTTGCGTGTCAACACCTGTCAGGTTAGCAGGCAACCCACCTTGCGTGTCGCGCCACCTATCGTACAGTGGCGGCGGCGGTGTAGGGAACTGTAAAACTTTTAAAACTGGGAGCTGGGTAAAACATTCCAAAATTATGTATTACATGAAGTATTTTTTAAATACTTCAATGTAATACATCTACCGAAACTAGGAATCGAACCTAGGACCTTAAGATTTTCAGTCTAACGCTCTTCCAACTGAGCTATTTCGGTCTGCTCAGATATTTTTTAATAAGTGCATTAAAATGGAAACGATTGTTCAAAAATTTTTATTAATCAACAGTATCATAACCTACAAAGTCATGGCCATCACAAGATGGGGGAGGTACATACGACCAATCTTTCGGTAATCCCAACATAATTAAGAGTTTCATGTAGCATATTTCACAGTTTAACCTACGACTAATCTCATACATTAAATCGGGTAATTTTAAGATGTCATCTCGCTGTTTCTCGGGTCGATCATTTTCCTTTACTCTACATGGGTTGTCGGGTAGTGGGATCCTCCATTCTGTGGGAATGTCGAGATCTTGGAGCATCCGAAAGAAACAGTTGCTGCAACGTGCCTCCTCTGAAATAATGTCAATTTCCTCACGTAATTTTTCCATAGTTTCCAGAAAGATTAGTGGCAAACATTCGCCTTCGTCGATTTTAAACCAATTGTAAAGGTTATGACACTCCATTTTTTATTTGCTGTACTACGTTTATGATACAAAGTACTGACAGGATGACTGCAATGTACCAAACTAACATGCGTACTGATGAACTGCTGTAGATATTGGTAATGATTGGGGTTATAGTGGGGGGATGTGTAAAATTTTTCCATGGGCTGTCACCATGCGTATGATTCTCATAAATAATTCTCAATTTGTATTGTGTAGCATTTTTAGGTACATCTATTTTAAGAGCAGGCAAATGAGAAATTACACACACTTCCATCCTCTTCCAAGCGTCAGGCCAACTCTCATTATTTCGATCGAAACAAATGAAAACATCACTAGCACCCGATGGATGGTTAATGTAAAATACACTGTTAACAAGAGCGCTTAATAAAACATAAGTCGATGCTAACGAACCCATGGTTAATGGCAAAATGATTTCGAGTACACTAAAATAATGAGAGCAGACCTACAGAAAAAAAAACTCAATGCATAAATAATGATATATGTATTAGATGGAATATGTTCTCGAAATTTATTCAAAGTGATGGTGTATATGAAACAAATGTAAGAGAATCTGAAAATGAAATTTGTGGCTCAGCCGGGATACGAACCCGGATCTCCCAATATCGCGTTGGGTGTTCTAGCCAATTGAACTACCGAGACACCTATCAATTTCATTTTCGATGTTCGTGTTAAACGTTTTTGAGAGGATGATACGGAGGGCGAATGGGTTGTACGCAACACACCGTACCTCCTCTCACGTTAATAATGTGGTCTCTTACGTGTTCTCTGATATATATCAGATATATATCAGAGAACACGTAAGAGACCACATTATTAACGTGAGAGGAGGTACGGTGTGTTGCGTACAACCCATTCGCCCTCCGTATCATCCTCTCAAAAACGTTTAACACGAACATCGAAAATGAAATTGATAGGTGTCTCGGTAGTTCAATTGGCTAGAACACCCAACGCGATATTGGGAGATCCGGGTTCGTATCCCGGCTGAGCCACAAATTTCATTTTCAGATTCTCTTACATTTGTTTCAGATATATGTATTAGTTAGATAGCGGAATACAATTAAAAAACCAATCGTAAAGTAATACATAATTTCTTAAACTACAAGAATAAAATCTTTTAATGGAAGAATGGTCCATGCATTTAGGTGAATTCGGGCCGAAAGTAGGGGGTGTTGGATTCCAATACGCATCCAAGGTTTCGACGTTTACGATTCGCGGACAAGGTTTATTCATTTCGAAAAACTTATCCTCCAGAAAAGTTGCTTTTTGGTGGCCACGGACGTAAACGATGTCAGCTCCCAAAAGGTGATGGTCGAGAATTTCATGAATTTTAGTGTATGACACAAAACCGGGTGTGTAAGCCAGTCCATGTATATTGCGCGTTACAAAATTCACTTGTTTCTTATCCACATCCGATAATGAGTCGTAGGCTATGGGCGACTCGAACAAGTAGTGACTTGTTTGATGACCGTTGCAGATGGCGAGTTCTTTTGCGAAAAACTCCTTGCCACCACCTGGTGCGGAAAGGTAAAACCCTTGTATGTCTGCGGTCACTGCTTTCATTGTGACGGTTACTTATCGACTAAGTTAATTTTCTGACTGTCTCACTAAGTGGTAGGTGCTCCATAATACAATCGTGGATAATGATGCAATATGCTTTAGTGTTGGCCGGGAACCCCACTCTAGTTTCGATTTCTAGTTTAACATCCACCGTTGAAGATTTAATGCTTTCATCTCGTCGTGAACAATCAATTACGAATAGGGCGTGGTCTTTGAAGTCCGTAAACTCGATCAGTGGTTGTTTCTTTCCACCATCATCGTTCATAAAGTTAGAGTAAAAGTCTGTGTATGCGTGGTAAGCGTTCGCATAGTCATTGTTAGCGAAATTGTAACTTTGACGCTCGTAGGGATGATACTCTCCATTTAAGAACACTCTTATATCCGACACAGACAAATTATCAAATTTTGTTGGATCTGCATTAAGAAAATTTTTTCTCGCTTTTTGGAATGCCACTATAACGAAGCGGGGACATTCTACGGCATTCGCAGTTTTAACATTCCAAATTTCTTTCATGGAACCCTCTGTAAGAGTAGGTAATTCGTGTAACTCCCACTTTCGGAATGCCATGAGAATCGGCAAATCGTTACGTATGGCTTGTAAAAGTTCAACCTTGAGTATATCGGATGGGAGAACATGTCGCACTTTTAGTTCGATATTTTCAATTGTAAAATCGGCCGTAGTATTTTCGCCAGTATAAATCACGCAATTATTATCATTGCGAGCTCTCACTAATCGAATCGTCTGCTTCCCACTTATTGCTCTTCGATAATCATTAAAGATTCCGAAAAAATGCGATAACGGTATCCTTAGGTAGAAACGACCATCCGAATCAAAAATGGACGGTGTCTTTTTGTATGTCCAACTGGCCGGCAAAAGATGTTTGGAATCGTCTTCGCTATAACATAAATAGCCCCGCACGAGACTTACGATTCCAGGGTCCTTAACGTGCTCCACTTCGATACCATTCAATTCGTATGTGGCTGAATCAAAGAGAAACGCTCCCATATTACTACTTAGCTGAGCAGATCCTGTTGCACTTGTTTTCTTAAAGGTCCCTTTTATCGTTAGAGCAGCATCGTACATTAGTAACCAAACGTCATTTTTATTGATGGTAATTTCGATGATGTCATTGTTTTCAAACGATTTAATGTAAGGTAGATACGTTCGAAATTCATCGTGTATAATTGTTTCGTTTTGGACCGGTTTCTGGTAAAGGTCGAGAATGCGGTTTGACAACATATCCAATCGATCGGAGAAAACTGGCGTTTAACGGAGATAACTTCCCTCTCAGAGGCCGGTTACTTACTAATACCTTACGATTCATCCGAGCATCTTTTATATTGCGTATTAATAAGACCATTTCTTAAGTTCTAGTCGCACGAGAATTTCCTCACCACGGAAATTAACAGGTTCAAAATTCTGATCTAAAATACTTAAGGTAATGTTGCTGATTTCGCTTCGAATCACAGGCAGGTACACTATGTTTCTGGGAAGTTCGTCTATGGCAAAACCCGGATCGACACTGATCGGAAATTCGTACAACGTGTGAGATGGACTATTATTGTAATACGCACCACCTGTAATATTACTATCAACGTGAATAGTTCTCACTTTTACAATTTCCACAGGTAGGTCCGATATATGTATCTGTCCAGCTTTTAAAACTCGTGGTGAAAATCCCAAAAGACGTGCGAGCGAATTTTTCTTAGTAAAATCTATATCGAAATCCCTGTGGAATATCTCACACTTTAACGTATTGTTATTGGGCCTCAAGAAAAACACGTCACCCTTATTTATCGCATTTCCCGATACGAACTTTTTTGTGATCAAATCACTAATATCTGTTATCTCATAAGAACCGGAAGGTATAGCGATAGATTGAGAAGTACTTCCTTTCTTATAATGAAATTCTGTATTCTCATCGACGTTCGGAATAGTATGATATGAATGGAATCCGATTAGTGCTAAACCGTACTGGTACTCGGGATCTAGTATGATGGGATTTACCAAGTCAATGGAGAGCGTCGACGTACGACTTTTTAATGTGAAAATCACAGACATGACTGACATTGAAACTCTTTTTATTCATTTTTATATAGAAATTCGAGACATAATTTTCCACAATTGCTAGCTGTAAAATTCTGAAATCGCCTTTCATTGTAAATGATTTTTACATCTTTTCCAAAATATCGAGCCAGTTCTTTTGGTGGTTTCAAGTCTCCAAAACTATCGAAATATTTTACACAATCATCACGTTTCCTGTAAGCTACCCAATGTGTACCCTCATGCTGGTTCGTATCCAAATTACCGATGGCACTCTCGTTGCGTCTAGGTTTCTTCGGTAGGGTATCACGCATGAACACACCCCGAAAATATGGAATATGTAATCGTTTCGCAAACTTAACAATTTCATAATCGTAGAGGGCTCTATTGGGTAGCTTTATTGGCAGTTTTTTTTCTTTAAGTAGAGTCCGAATCCTCCTCGTGGTGTCTTCCTTAGGTATAGCCCGGAGCCTTTCTTTCCAATCTCTTCCATAGCCTTATTATGACGATTATCTTCTTCTAGTTTCTTCTTGGCGTTTTTCGCATCTATAACGGTTTTAGCGACGGCCGACGCTCCGCTCGCCAATCCACCTACGGCCCCCAGTGCTGACAAAATGGGTATCAATAGAGGTAGGAAGCCACCAGATTTAGGTAGAGGTATTACACGAGGGACTCTAATTTTACGTTTTCCTCCGACATTTTTGAGCGCCTCTCGAGCAGCACGTAATCCCAGCAGCGAATTTCGTCTGATATCTTGTTCAGTTAATGGTAGCGGAAGTTTTTTTAATGCTGCAGACACCGGATTTACCAAAGCGTTTCGGAATGAAGCTACGGGGCGTCGTCGTAGTCGTCGACCCATTCCTAATTTCCTTTTAGCCTTCATTCCTGTCGTTACTAGCCAAGCGGCTGTTTTTTCGCCGAATGAAGCGTCCTTTGCTTTAACTCTTTCCCACGCACGATTCTCCAATTCCCAATCAGCTTTATGTCTATCGGCTAGAGATGAATTTTGGGCATATGCCAAGTCGTGTTTCATACAGGCGTTATCTAACGGATTGACCCCTCTCTCACCACGTGCGATTCGTTTGTGTACTTTCGTCCCTGGGCCACAAAACTGAAATCCTGGAATATGCAACTCGACTGGTAACTTATTAATCCAACTATTTAAGAATCCGGCACCTCTTCGTCGTTTGAACATTAACATGACAATAGATCTCTATAGGTGATCATGTGATATTTATATACAGGATATAAAGTCGGGAGGTCTAGAATTTAAAATGGATATCGTCAAGCAAGACATGGAGTTACCGATAGAAAATTTGGATTTCATCGAAAAAATTCCTGATCATCCTAAACACAGTAAATTGTTACCGAATTGTTTTCGAGGTATATTTTGTGGACCGAGTGGTTGCGGAAAAACTAATGCTATTTTAACGTTACTCTTCAATGCAAATGGTCTACGTTTCGAAAATGTTTACCTGTATTCAAAATCGTTATATCAACCGAAATATCAATTGTTGGAGGAGGTTTTGCGGAAAGTCAAAGGCGTACGTTATTTCCCATTTAAGGACAGTGATACGATAATGGACCCAGAGGAAGCAAGAGAAAATTCAATATTCATATTCGATGATGTAGCATGTGAGAAACAAGACAAAATCCGTTCCTATTTCTCGATGGGTCGTCATAAAGGAGTGGATGTGGCCTACCTCTGTCAAACCTATTCGAAAATACCCAAACAACTCGTTCGAGACAATTGCAATGTAATAGTGCTATTTAAACAGGATGATGTTAATTTGAAGCATGTATTCGACGAACACGTCTCACCAGACATGTCCTATGAAGAGTTTAAGCGATTATGCTTTAACTGTTGGAATAATGAGAAATTTGGCACTTTGGTAATCGTAAAAGAATGTGATTTAAACGATGGTCGGTATCGCAACGGATTCGATGCGTATATAAAAGTTCAAGACTAGTGTTGTTACTTCAGTACACCACCATGAAAGTATTAAGTAATGTGGAAGCTGCGCGTAAGAAACGAATACAAAACTTGGCAAGGATTGTAAGAAAAAAGTATCAAGCATTGAAGTTAGGCCGATCGGAGGAAGACAGTACATTGAATAAACTTTTGAATCCTGTGACGAAACCTTTAAATTTACTAGTACGACAGCAAATAAAGCAGGAAAAACAACCAGAACTACTAAAAATAAAGAAAAGCTCACCACCGCCTACACCAAAATTAGAAGAAACGCAATTTTTACCGCTTCATGAAATCAAACAATCCTATAACGAAGAGGAAGATGAAAATTATGATGAAATTTCCAAAAATTATAATGAGATGTCCATTGAGGAGATTCAACGTGAAATTAATGAAACCGGTGATAGTAGTGTGATAAACGAGTATATATCTCAGTATCCGGAGATCAGTCAACGGTACATTATAAGTTATTTTAATCAGTCTCCACATCTCGACGATGTCAGAGGTCCAAAGTATGATCCTGCTACATCGAAATGGTACCTCGGAAAGGCTACCTTGGATTTCGATAAGATTAGTGGGGATGTTATAGTGGACAGGGAGCAGTTTCACGGTTCCGATGGTCTCTACAGACTGATTTTTCACAAAGAACCGGACAATTATTCACTAAACGACCTTGAAAATTATAAACGAATTTTGGATGCCTCAAATTTATTCAGAAGGGGTTACAGCGATATTGGCCGATTAGCAGCCAGTGGTAGTATGAAATATACACGTATTGTTAAACCTCTACTAAGTACAGATACACGAAAGATGATCGATTTCTCCGAGTCAACCCCTGAACACAGTGGCAGCGGAAAGGTATACAATACTTATCCCATTGAATATGTGTACTGGGATGACGTGAATGAATTGGTAAACAGATTAAGGCTGTTGATATCCTCAAAAGAAGCCGGTAATACGTCACATGAGAATGAAATTTCCTCCATTATCGAAGAACTTCGAGAAGCTCAAGTTATATATTAACGACACTGTTTTGCCACTTTAGTATGAAACAAGTTGTAGTAAAATGAGTCTCGATAAATTTGGTCGTCATTCAAATAGGGTGCTGGTACCTCCTCCTCCTCATCCTCCTCCAATAGTATCGCGAACAGCGGACGGAAGTTTTGACTTTGAAAATGTAAAACTTTGTAACGTACAGAGACCTACGGACAAACAAGATGTCGCAACTAAGGAATATGTTGATGATCAAATAGTTTTCAAGTTAACCATTGAACATGAGCGACAGCTAGCGAAATTCAATCAACTACATAATTCATTAACCAAAGAGATCCCTAAGGTAACAAAGAACTATGTGGACCGGAAGAATAATATTACTGTCACTCTCATAACCGATTATGTCCGCAATTTTAACGAAAAGGTTTCAAAAGTTGAAACATCCATAACAGCATTACAATCTAGATTAGAGGAGCAATCGACTCGTATAAATACGCTTGCCAAGCAAGTAAGCAAACCTCAGTGATGAAGCAACACACACCCAGGAAACAATTAAACTCGTTGACGCGCTAAGAAAAAACTTTCCCAGACTTTTAGTGTAAACTGATTGCAGTATCATGAGTGTCGATAAATTTGGACGCCATACAGAGAGGGTGGGAACCAGACCATATATTTTTCCTCTACCACGAACTGCAGATGGAAATTTCGACTTTGAAAATGAAAAAATTTCTAACCTACACACACCCACAAATAAACAAGACGCCGCTAATAAGGAATATGTTGACGAGGAAATTAGGAAACATGTTGACAATCTAAAAATTTCTAACACACCCACAGATAGTCAAGATCCTGCTAATAAGGAATATGTTGACAGGGAAATTAGGAAACATAAAGAGGATATGGCTCGGAAAACTGAGATATTGAGAGAGATCTTTAACAAAATGAAAGATTTGGTGACCACAGAAGTCCCTATGTCAACAAAGACATATGTTAATGATCTTCATTATGGGTTCATCAGCACCATCGACAGGCGGATTTCAGAATTAAAAACGTCCATAACCAGATTACAGTCATTACTGGCCAAGCAGTCCTCTCGTATAAGTACGCTTGCCAAGCAAGTAAGTAAACCTCAGTGATGCAGCAACACACCCAGGAAAAAATTCAACTCGTTGACGAGTTACACAGACCGCTAAGAAAAAACTTTCCCAGACGAAAAACTATAATTAAAGGATTGGATGATTTATGGCAAGCCGACTTGGGACAGATGGATCTCTACGCAAACTCCAATAAAAAATACAAATACTTTCTGCTCGTAGTCGACTGCTTCTCCAAATTCATTTGGGCTAAACCGCTAAAATCGAAATCGGGAGATGTTGTAACACATGCCTTTGGGGAAATTCTAAAAGAGGGTGGACGTTATCCGAAAAACTTGCAAACGGATCAAGGAAAAGAGTTTTATAATTCACATTTTCAACGACTTATGAAGAAGTATGGAATTAATCATTATAGTACATACAGTAAGACGAAAGCAGCAATCGCAGAACGGTCCATTCGAACGATAAAAGAGAAACTCTTTAAATATTTCAGTTTGAATGGCACCTACAAATGGCTGGATATTTTACCTACTATTGTAGAAAACTATAATGAACGAAAACATAGTGTAACTCATGTGAAACCTCGTGACGTAACGACAGACAATGAGAAGGAATTGTCGGATACGGTGTATAGTCGCTTGAAAATAGCGACGGGCCGACGAAAGTATAAGGTTGGTGACGTAGTACGCATTAGCAAGTCTAAACATGTTTTTGAAAAAAGTTTTACTCCAAATTGGACAACGGAATTATTTAAAATTTCTCGAGTAAAAATCTCCGACCCTATAACGTATCTGTTGGAAGATTTGCACGGTCGACCAATTAGTGGAGCATTTTATGAACAGGAATTGCAGAAAACGAAAAATCCCGACATTTACCTCGTCGAAAAAGTTTTACGAAAGAAAGGGAATAAGGTGTACGTTAAATGGTTGGGGTTTGATAATTCCCACAACAGTTGGATCGATGCCTCAAATCGACTATAATAACATTGATTCTTATGGAAAACACGAACAAATTTGATGACTCAGTGGGGCCTTTTCAGCAAGATATCATAAAAGATACCTCAAATCGACTAAAATAGCATTGTTTCTTATGGAAAACAAGCACAAATTTGATGACTCAGAGGGCCTTTTCATCGTGCAGTTGACAGTATTATATAAAGAAATATTACAACTTTCAAATTTAGTTTTAACGTAGAAATGAAGCGTCGCGCAACGAAATCGAAAAGTAGTGCTGCTGTTGATCAGTGTGTATTGGATGTGTTAAATAGTTATCAAGAAACTATATCATCATCATCAGTACCAAACAAGAAAATGAGGGTTGAACCACCGTTACCAGACTCACCATTATCACCACCGCCGCCGCCGACGACGATGACGGCGAGCCAAGTAAATATGGAATCCGAATTAGGTGACTTGGATGAATTTCTTCGATTCTACGACAATGAAGGGCAACATATTACACAGCAATTAGAAGACGAATCAACTCTACTCCTTCTTAATACGACTTTCCCGTGCGCTAAAAGTGGATTTATTCTAAATGTGGGTCTTCGTATATCTGAAAATTTTGAACCTACCATTAGGGTCTTCATGAACCAAGTGACACATATGTCGTTCGGAGTTCTCGAGTGGAAGGAACTTGTTAATAAGTTCGATTGGATCTTAGACGGATATTTCAGAAGTTCAGAGAGCTCACATCTTCGTTTAATCAGCTGTGGAAACATTGTCATCATGGATACATCCTCCTCTTTCTACTCTTCGAGTAATGAGACATTGGGTGTACCAACTCCTTCACCAAAGATGATTATATAACCATATAACCAATGAGTGTGTTGATAAAAAAATTGACGATTTGATGAAAATAGATTTTTTAACATATTATAAGATCTTTTTAAATATAATGTCAGAGCTCTTGGACAGTACCAAGTCTTTGTTGAATGTAAAAGATATTGTAAACGCATTTTGTGATGTTACTTCCTCCACTCAAAGTTTATGTTTAAGAGAACTAATGTGGTATAATTTTAATAAAATACTTGCGGATTTCGAAAATATAAATAAAGCAAATTTTATCTACTAGTACATACTGTGTTTTATTTTATTACTTTTCCACATAATCTACAAAGCAAAAACAAAAATCGTTATTACATTTAGTACAACCTGAATCATGAATAATATCTGTATCTGCAGAGTTTATAGTCATAGACTCATAGCAGGAAATTTTGGCAGTATTTGGAAAATACTCATGTCCTCGTTTTCTGGACAGTACATTATTCTCACCGTCAGTGCTTCGCCCAGTAAATCTGACGGTAAATGGTCGCACACGATGCAGCAATTGGGGTGGTCTATAACCACGAGCCTGCCTTGAAATATATCTTCGGACGAACACATCACCTTCAAACAAAAAGTACATACTTGTATAAGCATAATTTGAGATGAATACTTGTTCAATAAAAATTAGCCAGAAGTGGTGGATGTACGTAAATTAATAGTAAGTGTGTGTGTGTAAAAGAGCGAGAGAGACTACCTGAAAAAAATATCATCTATTAATTTGGTAATGACCATAAGGCAAAGTGTCATAGCTATTTGGTATCAAATAGCGTTTATCGTCAAAAGGGTTTAGCCCAATTTTGGTTTGTTCGATGCTGAATACGTTATGGGCGAAGGAACGAATGCCACGTTGGGTGATCATAACCTCTTTAAAATTTTTTAAACATCTCTCATAGTCCTTAAAGGTTAACGTATTTTTAACTACGTTATACCTTACCCCCTTAGATTTTTTGGTTACTTTCCCTCCCAACACTTTAAATGTATACATTTTTGATCTCAGTCCAACGAAATGTGTTATTATTTTGCCATTTGTCTCATCTTTCATAAGCCCTGGAACTTTTTTATTTACCAATGGTATGTCGTATGGGTTACCTTCTTCATAATCAGAAGTATCGAATTTTGACAAATTTGATTTAATAATTTCCTTGTACGCATCATCACACCACAACTCATAGATGATAGATAGACAAAGCTATCGGTGTCGGTGTAAAGAAGTTTACATTTGTCGGTGCCCCCCAATTTCGGTAACATGTGTTGGTAATGGAAATCGTACATATACAATTTTGACAAGTCTAAAATGGACATACCTACATACAGAGGCTTATTAAATATCAATTCTGCTTTTCTTAATTCAATAATTGTTAAATTGTGATCTAAAATCAGTCTGCTGTGAAATAGTGGGGAAGCAATGAAATTTTTAGCTCCGTGACGCCCTCCCCAGGAGGTAGCAATTTTAAGTACACGATGTTTACGTATATTCTCCATCGTTTTTCCGAATACAGCGTTATTGAAGAGCTTGTAGAGATTTTTGAGGAAAGAAGTGGTTGCAGCGGCTCTAAAATTGCTATTTAAATCGATATATGGTTTTAACCAGGTACTCTGTCGAAATTTTAAAATTTTGTGGATTTTGGTTAGGACTAGGCCATTCGCGAGAGCCTGTTTTAAATTTCTATAATGTAAAATGTACTCTTTCTTATCGTACAAAGTGGCCATTAATTTCGAGAGTTTAGAATTTGGAGGGGGGCGGTGTTCAGCCGCAAACGGAAAGTCTTTGTGCGTGTCATGAAGACCCTTGGGATATTCCAAATCCACTTGAACTATATATCCCTCCGGATTGTCGTCAGGAATGGATGTAACATCGAAATTGTCAAGGTCATCCACCCATTCGAAACCACCCTCTGGAAGGGGCTCTTTCATTGCGCAACCATAGAGGTTGTTTACATCGAAATAAAGGATATATTTTTAAGGATTACAAGGATTATAATTGGTCATATACTTATTATTCGCCTCGGAAAAACGATTGGAACATACAGAAATTCCCCCACGGATAGCTCGCTCTATAAACATTATCTGATCAACATCCTGCAATAATTCCAATTTACATTTTGTGTATCGAAGCATGCAATCCCAAGTGTATCCTGGCATTGTGTAATACCATGCTGGATCTAATTTGTGAGTTGAAATGCAATTTTTTCTGAAATTTTCAAATACATCTGCCAAAAGTAGGACATCGGTTTTCAAATAGATGTCTGAGTATTCCCCCAAATTTTGAATATTAAATGCTTTCCAAACCTCTTGGGCGTGAGCATACTTCTCAACACTAATGCTTTCATCCGTCAGTTTATTGTGAAAATGTTCAATAGATGGTAATTCCGTTTCGTTTAACTTATCAATGTGCGAAATGTAATCATAACAAAAAACACCTTTCCTAGTCAGCAAATTAAATTTTTCATCATCTTCACATCCAAATTCATTTTTCACAATTACGAGATTATCCTTTTCCATGATGGACACCAGTTCATCTAGGGATGCACCCAAAAATCTAATTGAATCTATAAATCGGAATTTGATATTTGTATCGGAATCCTATTTCGTAAATGAAATGTATCGTTCCTTATTATTCGGTAGGATACTTAATCTCCCCGATTTGGCTAAATCCCTAATTAAAAAATGCGAATCGTACCCCGTCAAATTATGAAACACTATAGGCACCACAAAGAGCTTTTTAAACGAGAGATTGCACTGCGCATGCGCCCAGCCCCGTGCTTCCCCACTAAAGTGATTATGGTCCAAAACAATTTTATCCTGAGCCGTAAGGGGTTTCTCACAAATATGACATGTTTCAGAGTGCAGCAATTTGCTAGTGACAGGTTTAATTACTTTCATTTTCGAATCAATTAATTTAGCCAATTTTTTTAATTCCATCGTAAACCATTCTATACAATCTATATCACGACAACTTCTATAATATGAGATTGAATTGTCATAGGTACATTTTAAATAATACCCTACAGAATAAGCTGTATGCTTTTGATATTTTCGTGTAGTAGCAGTAGCAGAATTGTCGTCGAAAACCTCCAAGAGGCTTTCGAAGTCTGCATAAATTATGAATGGTGCAGTTTGTTTAAGAATAAAATTTTTAAATTCAACGTGTTCATAAGAGGGGAAAGATATTTTGTAATCGTTGCTACTCGCACAAAGTTTTATATGCTCATCGAATTTTTCTCGTTTTTGAAAGTAATTTAAACATCTGTCGCAAATGAATTTCTTATGTTTGTTCTTATTTAACTGTGTCGAAACTAATCTAGACAGGTTTTGGACATAGCAGTAATGATATTTAATTTCTTCGTCGTCTTCATTTTCAAAATTGTCCTCTTTGAGGTAATACTTATTTTGAATTAATAGTAAATTAACATGACTTTCTACTTTATTTTTAGTTAATCTAATGGGAACTACTCTATAAGACTTTTTCTTTTGTAATTCCAAACCATATACATTAACAGATATGTTATTGGCGGTTTCAAATTTTGAAATTTGTGGCAAAGGCATCGGAATCTCTAAATTTTCGGTAACCAAAACTGATTTATAGAAAGGGTATGAGCTTGTTAAATTTTTATCATAATTTGAAGGAAATAAACCACATACAACAGACCAATAGAAACATGCATTATCATCATTATTTTGAATGTTAATTACTGCATGTTTTTTCTCTATTTCCACTGGTACCTTAATGAAAGATGAGCCATTACCTATTTCATATTTGTTAATGTTAATTTCTAGGTTTACTATTTTGTGAAGGGCCCAGCCAGACTGGCTTTCCTGAAATTCCGACATTTTGTTAGAAATCTTATCCTGTATGTGAACTATGAACCAATTTTGAAGGTCAGTTCCTTCATCAATTATCTCATTTTTAGTGTTAAAATATTTATATTCTAAAATATCTCCCTCATTTGATTGTTTTATAAATTCTCCACAAAAATTAGCATTTACTTTAATTACCTTAAACTTTTTTAAGATAATTTTAATTTTTTTTCGAAACAGTATTTCAGCATCTGCCAAAAATTGAACTAAACACTTGTGAGATAAGTTGATTATAACACTTGTCCTAATTCTACTGCGAAAACAAGAAACGACATCCTCCCATTTAACCCTGTGTTTCAATTTTGATCCGGCACCTACAACATGAATTCTTTGCAAAAATAATTTTCGAAAAGACTTTAAATGACCTAATATGGTTTGTAATTTTCGTATTGTACCAATAGCTAGAAATTTCTCATCACGTAACACAGTGTTGCATAATCTAATGTGCCTACCAATTGGTTTAATCCAAATATTCCAATGGCCATCTTTATAGTTTTTTAATTTCCCAATTAACTCACTACATTTTTTTATAACATTTTTTGCGTTCATTTTGCTCTCTCTCTCGCTCCCTTTTACAAAATACACACACACACACTCACCTAGATTTGGGTAATCGAAAATTGTGTTAGCGGGTTCCCCTTCCCAACTTCCTTTTTGCCTGTGTAGGTTACGCTGTACACTCCTCTGCTTAATTCCCCGATATTCGGTGCAAAATCCTCAGTCACCCTCTTCGGTAGAAACACTTGGGATTCTGCTAGTTCAAGAAGGACACTTTTTCCAAATTTCGTTGACATCAACTTCGCAGATAGAATTCTTTGCGGAACGTTGATTGGAAGATCTTGAAGTTTTGCAACAGGCTTAAAATCGCCTCCTGCAATTTGATTCAATTTATCCAAATCCATCTGTCAACAAAATGAAATTGTTTTAGTTATTAAGCGTTTTTAAGCAGCGTTTTATTCACGCAAAAAAAAAATGAGAGCGTCAGCTCCAGCATTTCACATTTTTTAAGTGAATAAAACGCGATTGAAACACCAATGTAATATAACGTTCTTTTCACAATTACCTTTTAATTGTATTTTGACATTCACTCTTAATATAAAAACATTATTTTTTTTTCACACTAATAAGGTTCGTAAAAGTAATTGCGACCAACAAAAGTATTAGATATTCGAAAACAAAACTTACTTTTTAGGTTCCAGTCGATTCCAACACTCAAAAGGAAATCGAAACTGTAGAATATCTCCCACTTTCCAATTACAAAGGAACGGTTGTACTGTAGGATGTCTCCCACTTTACAAAGGAACAGTTATCTAAAAGAATTATGGAAAAGTTAACAAACTAAAACAATTATTAACCAACATACCTTATTTTTTAAAACGCTCCAAAATGATACAGGGAAAAGTTGGTAATATTCTATAACAACAAAGAAATATTGATTAAATAGGTACAAATTACAGTATGAATATACAATCTTAGTTGTAGATTTTATTAATGTTTAATTTGGGTTAACGCATACGAAAGAGATAACGAATTACACTAATGTTCTCACTCGCGTTTAATAAATTGATTAGTTTTCAAATTATTCTCAATGTACTGAATAAGTATGTATTACTGCTAATTTAATACTAAGTGGTGAAATTAACTATATCTATTTCAGCTCAACTAGAATAACCGTATTTTAAAATATCTCAGAAACAATGTTAAGACACTTTTAAGGCTTTACTTAAGGTATTAAGGTAGGTAAACAAAGGACATTAAGACTTTAAACCAACATAGAAATATTAGTATAGTTCTAGATTTTACTGTGATAATTCTTAAAAGTGGTATAGGTAATTAAGGAAACAGAAAAATATTTGCTTACCAGTTTTCCAGCTAAACTGCACACGTACACACAAGTAACTGCTAACAATAAGCTCTCGCTGCTGTTGATATTTATATACTACTGAGAAATCACACGCACACGGAGCAAACAGGATGTTGTTTTCGTTCTCCTACGTAAACACACGTGTACAGCGTGCCCTCAAGATTAGCGAGGTTATCGCACTTATCGCTTACCGTATCAAAATTCCTGGAGCGAAGTCATGTTGCGTTTGTTACACGGTGGTTCAAATAGAAGCGTTGGATTTGAATTAGACAATCGTTTTTATTTTATTTCAACATAAAGAAAGTAGTTCTGATTAAACGTGAAATACAATATCAGACAAATGGCTGTCACGAATCCTCTGGTACACGGTTATTCTTTTGTTGAAATTTTTGAATACCGTTTTCGTATATGTTTTACCAATATGTGTGTGTGTTGTTTCAATAATTAAAAGTTGTCGTTTGAATACTTCTCCATATTCTTAAATAGGGTACGTAACAACTATTGAAAAATCACCGTACAAATCATATTAAAGATGGAGGTAAATTTAACTCCAACGCTTTTGTTGGGACACCCTTTATAATACAACATGCCAAATACTCTGGGTGCGTTTTTTCAAATACAATCTCAATGTTTATAGAAAAGTGCTTACAAAGTAGTATTAGTAATACAAAGTAGTGATTACAAATTTTGTATAGATAATCTAATGTTTCAGTCAAAATACATCCACTTTTACAGTTTGTGTTGAACTCACCTGTAATTAACACCTGGCGGCGGGCGGCAAACATCAAAGGCCAAAATTTTCCCACGGTCTCAAAAATTTTCCCACGCTCAACCGTTGGGAAACAATATCATAAAACTCACCTATAAATATTTTAAAAGAATGGGTAAAAACCCGAATACCGTTAGTTTTACAGTTCCCTACACCGCCGCCGCCACTGTACGATAGGTGGCGCGACACGCAAGGTGGGTTGCCTGCTAACCTGACAGGTGTTGACACGCAAGCTGGGTTGCCCGCTAACTTGACACATGTTCCGTGCCTACTGTCAAATTTTTCGTGTTCCATGCCAAATTTTTGACAGCTGTTCCGTGCCTACTGTCACATTTTCCGTGCTTCATGCCAAATTTTTGGGGGGGGGAAGGCTCGGCGGGAAGGCTGGGGGCCTGGGGGGAAGGCTCGGCGGGAAGGCTGGGGGGAGTAGCCCGAGCTGGGGGAGGCGGGGGGACCCGGGGCTGCGCGCCGGCAAAAGTGAGGTTATGTACTTGCAGAAGCGGCCCAGGATATCTACTATGGGAACTAGGTGTTATGTTGTGTGTGTGATAGAATTTGTCTTAGCAATAATTTAAGCTGCTCGTATAAACCTAAATTAGGACAACTAATATTGAATATAGTTAATGTGAACTTCCCCGATTGAACCAAAGAGTTTGTAAATTCATTAAACGCATAATAACGATCTCCCTGCATGAAGTATAATAATCCATTAGTATACCGGAATACAGAATCTATACGAGAAGGAATACCACGAAAATCTTTAGATATAGAACCATATCGAAGTGGTAAGAACGTATTTTCATCTAACTGTAAGTAATAATCATTTTCGAAAAATAAGAACGTTTTACCTCTATAGTTGTTAACGGCTGCAATTAATTTTCCATCAAAGTGATTGTAGATAGGCGTATATTCTACGCGTCGTTTGAAAGCAATTTTAGGAATTACTTCAAATATTATTATGTCATTCTCTAAAAATAACACTACTTCATCATTAGGCCTCTGATATACTACTGTTATTTCATGAATGTGTTCTGGGATAAAGTATAAAAACTTGTTAATGTCTAACGCTTTAGATGACATATTTTCAGATTTTAGATCTCGAACCCATATCAAATTTTCATAAATAATATACAATCCCTCATTCAGTATTAAAAAGGAGAGTTTATCATAACTTTTGATGCTGCAAATGTCGAGCTTGGGCGTTGTTGTTGTTGTTCTTGCAGACGTTGGTGATACCGATGGTGTTGGAGGAGGAGACGTTGACACCTCCCCCACCGGCGTCGGAAGTGTGGTTGACTTCGCCTCCACAGGTGTTGTAAACGGCTTCACCGTTGTCGTGGGTGGTCCATATAAAAATTGAATGCCATTTATATCATCTTTAGTAAAATTTAATATTTTCTTTCCTTTGAAATAGGGGTGCATTACAGCTGAGAAATCGCTTGAATGACTCAGTC